>CM057101.1:5354329-5561829 GCA_029959045.1 Taenioides sp. WSHXM2023
ATGTACAAATCTACATTATTACTGAAAGGACTGACTATTTAGGCCCTGGTTAGAAGATGTATATTTTTTTTTTCTAGCACCACATAAGTAGCTCCCCATTTTGCATTTGTTCATTATAAAACACAATGTTGAGCTAAAATGGTTTAATAACAGAAATGGGACCATTGATTTCCTGTAAAAATACAGAACTGAGAAGTCCTGTCCTCTCATCGTGACATTTCGCCATAGCAACTAGCGGATTGTCATATTAATTAATTAACTTTTTATTTTTAAGAATGAATATTTTTAGCCCTATGTGCATAACTTGGAGTCTTAATATGTCAAATAATTGTAACTTGGTGCAGAACTGTGGGCGGGAATAGGGGGAAGGTGAAAACTAGTGATGGGCAGATGAAGCTTCATGAAGCATTGAAGCCTTTCATCCAGTTGGTTCACTCCAGCGCAAAGCTTCTTGAAGCTTCATTTGCTCTAGTAGGACGCAAAAATATCAGTTGGCATGAATTTGAAGTGTGTGGCATTTTGCAGAAAGCCTGTGAATAAAAGTGTCAGCAAAATAAAGAAGTATGCAAAACATGTATATTGTAGTGATGGCAGTATACTGTGTATATATATGTATTGGCTGTATGGAAAATGATTATTTGGAAGTGATGAAAATGGAAATGATCATTTACAGTGAGGTGAGGGTGGTTGGGGTTGGGGTATGAATCAAAATGTTCCCACACAGGGGACATCCTCCTCTTAGCTGGCTCCATTCTCTCCTGACTCTCTCTCCTCACTCTCCTAAATCTCTACCTCTCTCCAAATTATCTCTACCTCTCTGCAAACTACAGTGGGTACGGAAAGTATTCAGACCCCTTACATTTTTTACTCTTTGTTATATTGGAGCCATTTGCTAAAATCAGTTAAATTCATTTTTTTTTTCTCATTAATGTACACACAGCACCCCATATTGACAGAAAAACATAGAATTGTTGACATTTTTGCAGATTTATTAAAAAAGAAAAACTGAAATATCACATGGTCATAAGTATTCAGACCCTTTGCTGTGACACTCATATATTGAACTCAGGTGCTGTCCATTTGTTCTGCTCATTCTTGAGATGTTCTACACCTTCACTGGAGTCCAGCTGTGTTTGATTAAACTGACTGGACTGGATTAGGAAAGCCACACACGTGTCTATATAAGAGCTCACAGCTCACAGTGCAGGTCAGAGCAAATGACAATCATGAGGTCAAAGGAACTGCCTGAAGAGCTTAGAGACAGAATTGTGGCAAGGCACAGATCTGGCCAAGGTTACAAAAAAATTTCTGCTGCACTTTAAGTTCCTAAGAGCACCGTGGCCTCCATAATCCTTAAATGGAAGACATTTGGGACAACCAGAACCCTTCCTAGAGCTGGCCGTCTGGCCAAACTGAGCAATCGGGGGAGAAGAGCCTTGGTGAGAGAGGTAAAGCAGAACCCTTTCCGTACCCACTGTATCGCTAACTCTGTCCAAACTGTCTCCAAACTGTCTCCAAACTCTCACTGACCGCAACTCTCCATCAAACACCCACATTTTGAATGGAGCCTGAGTTTATATTGCTGTCAAAACTCGCGGCAAAATCCAAACCACTTCCTGAATCAGTCACGTGGTACAGCTGGGCAGCGAGGCTTCTGACGTCATCATTTTCAGCTCCTCCCCTAAATGAATCAAGCGTCAATACGCACATCGCGGAAACGCCTCCCCTACTCTGCACACGCCTCGATACGGAACGTCACATCACTAGTGAAAACATACAGTGCCTTGAAAAAGTATCCAACCCCCTTGAACTTTTCTACATTTTCTCACATTATGACCACAAACATAAACATATTTCATTGAACCTTTGTGTGAAAGACCAACACAAAGTTGCACACAATTGTGAAGCAGAAGGACAGTCATACATGATCTAATTTTTTTTTACAAATAAAAAGCTGAAAAGTGGGCGTGCAAAATTATCCAACCCCCTTTTTTTCTGAGTGCAACACATTGCTGTTAGAGGCTTTAGAAGGATCCAATGTTGACGTAACGATTAAATAGAGTCCACTTGTGTGTAATGTACTCTCAGTATAAATGCAGCTGTTCTGTAAAAACCTCAGAGGTTTGTTTGAGAGTATTGGGGAGCAGTCAGCACCATGAAGTCCAAAGAACACACCATACAGGTCAGGGATAAAGTTGTGGAGAAGTATAAAGCAGGATTAGGTTATAAAAAGATTTCCAAGGCTCTAAACATCTCACGGAGCACTGTTTACACCATCATCCAAAAATGGAAGGAGTATGGCACAACTGCAAACCTACCAAGACCAGGGCGTCCACTTAAACGTACAGTCCGAACAAGGAGAGCACTGGTCAGAGATGCAGCCAAGAGGCCCATGGTGACTCTGGAGGAACTGCAAAGATCCACAGCTCAGGTTGGGGAATCTGTCAACAGGACAACTATTAGTCGTGCACTACACAAATCTGGCCTTTATGGAAGAGTGGCAAGAAGAAAGCCATTGCTGAAAGAAAGCCTTAAGAAATCCCGTTTGCAGTTTGCCAAAAGCCATGTGGGGGACACAGCAACCATGTGGAAGAAGGTGCTCTGGTCAGATGAGACCAAAATTGAACTTTTTGGCCAAAATGCAAAACGCTATGTGTGGCGGAAACCTAACACTGCTCATGACTCTAAACACACCATCCCCACTGTCAAATATGGAGGTGGCAGCATCATGCTCTGGGGGTGCTTTTCTTCAGCAGGGACAGGGAATATGGTCAGAGTTGATGGGAAGATGGATGGAGCCAAATACAGGGCAATATTGGAAGAAAACCTATTGGAGTTGAAAAGTTCAAGGGGGTTGGATACTTTTTCAAGGCACTGTATGTTCTGAGCCCTCTAGGATTGCATCCAGAAAGCAAGATTACTCAAACATGCTTGAATCACTCTAAATATAACTCTTGAGTGAGCTAACGATGAGGGAGAACCATTGCCACATGATTAGAACCCCATAAAGTGATTTTGCTTAATCTCCAAGTAATTTTCCACCTTTCTAACAGTTGCATTTGTTTTGGTCAGTGGTCTGAGGAGCCTGTTGTCATCCCAGCCAAGAGATCAGTCGGTACGCAGTTATCAGCTGGGACATTACGATACCACCGCAGTAAAGGTATGTTTTTATTTTCTGAACTACAAATCGCTATATCAACACATCAAATGCTCAATAAACAGCAGGTACATTTACATGACCAGTAAGTCAGATAACTAAATCTGATCATGTAGCCCAATGATCAGATTTTGGTGTTTCAGCAGAGAGAAATCTGGTAATAAAAACACTTGGTGACATGTGACAGTCTAAAAATGGATGAAGTACGGTTTTATTTGGAAGACAAAGTGGAATACATTTTAAAATAATAACCTTTTAATATTTTTGCTCTCATTTTGCCTTTGCCACTTCTGGCATTTTTGCACCGGTGTGAACAATCAGAAAGAAATCAGATTACTCGGATGTAACATGACATTTCAATGATCTGGTCACTCCAGAAATCAGATTATGATCAGATTGCCGGTGTGCCTGTAAACATAGCCACTGTTGTATTTGCTCCAACTCTTTTCTTATCTCTTTTTGATACTCGATAATCAGATACTAATCGATACTAAATCTAATATCGAAACTAGACATTTGAGCAGGTGTTGCAAAAATACTACTGCAAAAAATCACATTAGTTTGCTGAAAATTCCATTACTTAAAAAGGAGCATTTTTCATCTTTGTTTTGGTATTGTCATCAGTATTGAGTATTGCGTCAATTCCTTAGTATGGAAATAGAGGTTGAAATGTTACCATCATGACACTAATTTCTACTTTTTTTTTTTTTTTAAATACAGGTATTCAAACCTCTGACAAAAGCATACGTAAAGGCACAAGTATTTTAGAGCAGATCGGGCAAATACAGTCGTCTGCTGCAGTAAACAGAGCCAATTGTGAGTCTGACAAGAGTCCTGCTGCTAAAAGGATCCGGGTGAAAGAGGAGGAAGAGGAGGAGCACATTTCAAATCCATTACGTCCTCATAACTCCATGTACGAGCCGCGAGACTCCGATGCATCCGACCAGAGGTAAGATTTAACATTCATTCAAGTAAAAATGTTAGTCTGAAGTCTGAACTGTGCAGCGGTGGAAAGTAACTAAATACAAATAATAACTGTTACAGATTGTGTTCATATTCTAAAATTTGATGATACAGTTTAAGATGGAGAGCAGGGTCCTATGTAATTATGGCAGATTCACTGTTTTTGGGACAAATATCCAAACTTGCGATCCACAAATGTTGACCCTTACCGTTATTTGTTAGGGATTGGCTTTACAAAGTTGACATACGAATCTTGGTTTAAATGTCCTTTAAACTGACAACAGTCAAGTCTTTATAGTTTATTAATGTTGTTGATGTTTTGCCCTGGTTTTTGGTTAATATCTTTGTAATTTCTGGGTCTATCCATATGAAACAAAAACTAGCTCAAAGTTCAATGTCTTCTCTGTCAGTATAAATAAACAAAAGTGAAATTACTTTGTCACTTTAGTTTCAGAAAATGGTGCCAATCCCAAAGATGTAATTGTTGTCAGTTGAAGGGACTTAAACTATAAGATCTAAGACGTCATGTTTGTGGAGTTTATGGAGTAGTATTTTCCACCACTGGAGCTATATTTAATAATTAATTTATGTATTGTTTTTTGTTTTTGAACAGTGACTTGGAATCTGAATACGGTGATGCCAAATACATAGTTTCCGCGAGCAGCCTCCGAGAGCTGTTTGAGAGATGCCCCATTTGCACCAAACACTGTAAAGTAAAGCGCCGCAGGAGGGGGCTGTTGGTTTCCTTCAGTCAGACATGCCCTCACTGCTCGTACAGGCGCAGGTGGCAGAGTCAGATGGAGGAGCTCCTGGAGGTGCCCGTGACCGAGGACCAGAGCGAAAACGAAAACTCAGACTGTGAAAACCCGTCAAAGGAGATTTTAGCCACTCACGTCTTCATCAACCAACACGGATCATATCAGAACCAGGATAGACAGGGACAGAACACAACAGAATACACTCCTTGATTTTGGACCTCAGGACAAACGCGTACAAAGCTGCCTCTTGTACATACTGTTCTAATGCCAATGTATTCTTGATTACAAAAACATTGGACACGATGTCCCATTTATTTATTTTATTTGTTGTTTTGGTTCTCAAGGCGATTCTCCAATCAGAAAGCAGAATGAGCCTCACATGAGTCTTTCATTTGCGGTGCCAGTTTCAGTGCTGTAATTCAGTGTGTTTAAACCTAAAATGCCTCTCTGATCTGAATGGTCTCTACCTAAACCCCAGCACCTGCAGCCAGTCATAACTCAGCGCTAGTGCAGCCTCTGCAGCTCAGGGAGTGAATACCAGAAGTTCTGAGCTTTCACATGAAAAGTATGTGTCCTTTATTATGCAGGTTTAGGGACTGGAAACCCAGCTTCAGTTCTGATTGTAGAACAAAGAATGAACATAAGACAAGACTTTTCATCAATGCCATTTAAGACAAAATGTAGTAAATGTTTTCCTCCAAAGTTTAAACCCTGCTCTGAACCACATACTTTTACTGATAGAGGATTGGCTGAAGACCTCTCAGACCCGAGTTGATCATCGATGATTAGAAATGACTGAATGTTACTCTTGATTTAAATGTGATGAACTGCACAGCCCTGGTGCTCAAAAACTCTTATTTCCAATGTGGATTTGGACATGTTCTTTCTGTGTTGGTCCTCACACTGGCCCATTATCTGCCTTATGTTTATATTCTATAGTTTTATTTTCCTTATGACCTTATTTAAAAGACAAAAGTGCATTGTCATATTTATTTTCATTTTTCTCATAAAAATGAGTCATGAGTGTAAATGGATGTTAACTTGAACGTACTGACTGTTGCACAACTCAAACCAGACGATACAAAACCAATGCTCTATTTGTTTTATATTAAAAAAAACATCTTGTGAAGCTTGTCTGTACTTGCTGCAGTCCTGGGTCATACATGTAGGGGGCAGCATTTTCACACATTTTCAATAATTATTAACAACTTTATCCAAATTTGCTGCTTTGAAGAGGTTCATAGTGCCTGTGTGATGAGGCTCAGTGACAGAAGTTCTACCAGATAACACTGTTTCATTCACACATGTTAAACACACAAACCCTGCATATTTAGGCCGCGTTTTCTCTGAAACAAAAATACTCCGTTTCACCTTGTGATGTCGTGGTAAGTCAGGAAGTGCTCCACTGTGTTTTTAAACTCCACACACCTTCGCTAGGATCATTTGGATGATTTCAGCCTTGGAATTGCCAATCTCTACTGATCTAAAGGTAAAAGCTAGCTGTTAACTACCACTATATGACATCACAAGGTGGAACAGAGCGTTTTGAGCTTTGGAGATGTAGACAGACTAATAATAAAGGATTACTCTAAACATGTGTGAATGAAACAAAAGTCTAGGTCTGTTTTTAAGGAGGTAACAACATTATAACATGTCTTAAAGCTCAAAGGGTCAATTTTGCGTAATATAGGACCTTAAAGTACCGTCCTCTTCCCCTCCTCTCTCTCACCTGTTTCATCAGCCCTCTCCTCTCCTCTTTCTCTCTTTACTCCTCCCTCTCCTGTTTGAGCAGCACTCTCCTTCTTTCCTCTTCTCTTACCTGTTCAAGCAGCCCTCTCCTCCTCTCTCTCACCTGTTTGAGCAGTCCTCTCCTCCTCTCCTCGGCGCTCTCCTCTCTGGTCTGTAGTTCTCTCTCCTGTTGTGTCTTCAGAGCTTGCAGAGTCACCTCGGCTCTGAGTTTATTGTCCTCTGAGGCCTGCAGCTCGTCCTCCAGCTCCTCCATCTGAGTCCTCATCTCCTCCAGCATCAGCTCCAGACCTCGCTTCGCCTTCTCCAGATCGTGAACCTAACACACAATAAACAACTATCAAATCAGGATTTCAAACAATGACAGAAAAATGGGTTTATTAAAAAAAGAAAAGAAAAAAAAAGGCCATTAGTAAAAGCTTTCAAATCTCAAGAAAAATACTATTAAACTGTGATTTGTATATAAAATTGCAGAATAAATTCACAGTTCATTCCCAAACCATCCTCCAGCCCTATGGAAAATAACAATTAATACAATACTTAATAATTACAATGTTACAGCTACCCAGAGTTCATCAGATTGCATTTTATTCAAATAACATTTTACTACAAGAAAAGGTCCTCAAACTCTTTACATACCTCATTAGATTTCAAAGTTTGTCTGATTTTAATGGCAAAATCTTACACCACAACAAAAACACAAATTTACCATAGTTACTTATGTTGATAGATACAATACATTCAACTTTGTGCCATTTTTCTGTGTGGATAGATAACAAATCTGTATTTTGAATATTTAAAGTCAATTCTACAGCCACATTTGTATCTGTCCTCTATAATTTAAACCATGGCTCTTACGTTTCTGCCCACGTTGTCCTTGGAGCTGAGAAGTTCCTCCATCTCTGCCTTCAGACTCCTCATGGTGCGGTCTGAGTCCTGTAGCGCCCCCTGTGTCTCCTCTAGGGTCCTGCTCAGGGCCAGGATCCTGGTCTCTCGGTCTCTCACCTCGGCCTCCGCTCGGTCTCTCTCCTCCGCAATCCTGCTCGAGACTGCACGCTCTTCTGACAGAAGCTGCAGCAGATAATAACGGTTAAATTATGTAAAATAATCGTATTAATAAAGTAGTTAATGGTGCACTGTGAAACTTTTCTGGTGGAGAGACCTCTTTGTCTGCACAGAAATGTAACTGCTCCACTGGAAGGTGCCGTAGTATGATTTAAGCATATCTATATAGAATTTATGGGCCAAGAAAATAAAATAAATTTTATTTTATAAATTTTATCAGTGGCGTTACCTGCTTGTCTCCATGGAGATAATTTAATACCTTGCTGTGGAACATTTCAAGCAGAGCATAATCTGTCCATGGACCCTCTAGCGGAAAATGAACATAGTGTACCTTTATTAAGACTGGACTATTTTTAAGACTATTTTCATTGGATTTCTGAGAATGCAATTGTTCTTATTTCAAGCTAATTTATCGGCAAGAAAGAAAATTGTACATAAAATAAAAAAGTACAAGTAATAATGCTTGAAACCATACAAATTTATTAAACAAACCTTCAAACCCTGTCCCCATTTCGAGATGAGATTATTTACCATTAAACTCGTCTATCTGCCCCTCCCGCACTCTATCTGCAGCCTCCCTCTCCACCTGCCCCTCACCTGGTCGAAGCGTCTCTGTTTCTTGTCCAGGTTAACTGAGAGCTGTCTCTGTGTCTCCAGCTCCATCAGGACATCCTCCAGCTCCTGTTGCAGACGGACCCTGCTCCGCTCCACTTTGTCCAGAGACGAGGCCTTCTCCTGGGCCTCGGTCTGGGCCTGGTCCAGGTCTCTGTGCAGACGCTTCTTCTGCTCCTCCAGAGAGTCCACAGAGGAGAGCGCCTCATCCAGACGCCGCTTCAGATCTGACAACTGCAACAAACAAACGCAACTAAATCTAGTGCCACTGGGGCTGATTTAACACCGAACAAAACACAGTAAGTTTCAATATAATCCTGGGTTAGTTCTGTTTTGCTGTCTTGGACCTAGTCAGTGATTAGTTAGTCTTAATTTAAGCTGATCTGATCCTGTTTTTATCCGGTCTATAACTCTATTCTTATGTATCTCTGGTGGTTCAGACCTGGCTGTTGAGTCCTGGTTTTATCCTGACTATAATCCTTATGTGCTTTTGGTGGATATTTTGCCCTTATGGTTCAGACCTGGCTGTTGAGTCCACTCAGCTGTCTCTCTGAGCTCTGTCTGGCCTCGGCCTCCTCCTCCAGCTGCTCCATCAGACTGCTCCTCTCCTCCTCCATCTGACGCAGACGCCCGCAGACACCGAGCTTCTGACGGCTCTCCTCCTCCAGCAAGGCCTGGGAGGGACGAGTTCAAAATGCATTAGAAACACAGAAACAATCCATGATGATTCCTTCCCGAGTTACGGAGATTGGAGTTATTGCTTTGCCTGGAATGTTCCAAAATCACTACGGACACAAGCATTTGGCATCACCAGGCCATGTCACAGGTCATATCTGTGGAGAAGCGATCCCATTTACTGGAAGACTGCATGATTTGAAATGGGTGTATCTGTGTCTAATATATGAACGGGCCAATGTTTTTTTTGTTTCATTTTATTGTGTTGTTTGCTTATTCTGTCTAAACTAAAAAAATGAAAAATATGAAAACGAATGAAAAAGACTGCATATGTTTCGGGGTATTTTTAAGCTAGAAAAGACTTGACTTCTTTAATGTACAATATTTGTATAATAACGTCAATATTGTCTCACAGAGTACATATACTGATGGAGTACCTGAACGTCATGCAGTTGGGAGTTGAGGCTTGTCACGTCTTTGCTCAGTTTGATGTTTTTGTTTTCAGTTTCGTTCAGTAAACTGTTCATTGACTCCAGCTCCATCTGAAACAAGCAAAAAAACACAAGGGATAGAAACATTAGCAAAGCATGTTCCTGCAATCCAAGATTCAGGGTTTATCTGTCAGTTAGATAAAAATATTGATATTAATCTTGAAAAAACCCCAAAAAATACAAAACTTATTTATCCGATTCCACTGAAAGGTTTACTTACATACAAATACATAGAAAATAAACCAAAAGTTCTAGGTATGGTGATTAAATATTTGAGATGGTCATTTCGTGATTCAGTGCACTCCTCCAATTGGTCAGCCTCCTTCATGTTCTGAGTGAGTGACAGGTGGATTCAACCAATCACAGTGAAGTGTAAATGGTCTGTGGGGACGCTGGCCAAAGTGGTCTTAAGTAGGAGGCAGACTCCCAAAATTTATTCAGAAAATTCACCGTGGTCTCATGGCAAACAACAAAACAACAAAAAAAATTACATATTTACAAAAAATAACTGTGCTCCAACTTAGGCAAAAGCAACAGAAACTAATGAAACTAAGGAAAACCCCACGTGTACCCGGCTACACTGATGTCTCCTGAGAGGCTGAGCTGACCTGCTTTTATAGTCCGACCCACAGGAAGCTCCTCCCTCCAGGTAATTCTAAGATCCCTCATCAGGTTGGCTGTAAGGCAACTTCATTTTCCTCTAGACTTACCTCTCCTCTACAACATGGACCTAAGTCCCCTTTAACTTAAAGTGTTTAACGTAATCTATAAACACTAAAACAACCAAATCAAATACACAAAACCAACAAACAAAGGAACTGAAACCAATTCTCCCCTCCACATGGTCTGTCCCAAAACCAGAGGCTTTAAATATGTCCGTCTCAGGACACGCCCTCTTTTGTCTCCAGACCAGGTGGAGCAACAGGTATGTGGGTAAGTGACATGTTCAACTAAATTGAATAGATTTAACCAAATAAACTATATTTAAATTAACTTGAGTGTGTTGTGTTATGTTAAAGGAACTAAACAAACTAAATATAACAAACCCGGGATAGTTCTATCTAGTAGTTCAGTTGATTATGGAGAAATTAACAAATATGAAATGAAATTAAGGTGAGTATACAGGGACAAAGGCCCACTTTGTCACATGCTCACTTTCCACCTTCAACTCAAAGTGTTTTACGTCTAGGAACTATTTACCCATTCACACACACATTCATGCACCAGTGTACACTGGTGCATGAATGTGTGCTAGGGGTTAACTGTCTTGCCCAAGGACACAACGACAGCACTCATCTATGGGAGCTGGAATCGCACCGCCAACCTGACCGCTCAACCAGTGATATTTATGTTATTATATAAGAGCGGTATTCGAACCTAAGGAGAAGATGAAGTAGAAGATGCAGGAAATGGCTTTAGTTTCCCTTAAAAACGGATACAAAGATTCTAACGGCATAAATCATCATTACAACTAAACATTTTTCAATCACTCAGTCACACTTTGTGGTTTGTTGGACTGGAGTGACCGCAAACTTACGGCCATCTTCTTGACTCTCTCTCCCAGCTCGTTCCTCTGTCGCTCCCCCTCGCCGAACCTCATCTGCAGGTCGCTCAGTTGACCTTCGACCTTCTTCTTCTTGTGCTCCAATTCCTGTTTGGCGCTGGACAGAGACTGGAGATCGGCTCTCATCTCAGACGCCTCCTTCTCCAGAGCCTGCTTGGTCTTCTCCAGACTGGAACGCACCTGACAGAATAACAATTAAAGTTTATTGCAGAGTTAAGTGTCTGGTTTAGTTCTGGTTTTATCCTGGTTTAGTCCTGGTTTAGTCCTGGTTTGGTCCTGGTCTAGGCCTGCTTTAGTCCTCTTTAGTTCTGGTTTAGCCCTGGTTTAATCCTGGTCTAGTCCTGGTCTAGTCCTGGTTCTGTACCCTCTTGGCCTGCTCCAGTTGCTCACTCATCTCTTCCAGACTCTGGTTTAGTCCTGGTCTAGACATGGTTTAGTCCTGGTCTAATCCTGGTTTAGTCCTGGTTCAGTTCTGGTTCAGTCCTGGTTTAGTCCTGGTTTAGTCCTGGTTTAGTCCTGGTTTAGTACTGGTCTAGTCCTGGTTTAGTTCTGGTTCTGTACCCTCTTGGCCTGCTCCAGGTGCTAACTCATCTCGTCCAGACTCTAGTTTAGTCCTGGTCTAATCCTGATTTAGTCCTGGTTTAGTCCTGGTCTAATCCTGCTTTAGTCCTGGTTTAGTCCTGGTTCAGTTCTGGTTCAGTCCTGGTTTAGTCCTGGTCTAGTCCTGGTTCAGTCCTGATTCAGTACTGGTTTAGTCCTGGTTCTGTCCTTGTTTAGTCCTATTTTAGTCCTGGTAATGCCCTGGTTTAGTCCTGGTTCTGTACCCTCTTGGTCTGCTCGAGTTGCTCACTCATCTCCTCCAGGCTCTGGTTTAGTCCTGGTTTAATCCTGGTTTGGTCCTGGTCTAGTCCTGGTTCTGTACCCTCTTGGCCTGCTCCAATTGCTCACTCAACTCCTCCAGGCTCTGGTTTAGTCCTGGTTTAGTCCTGGTTTAGTCCTGGTTTAGTCCTGGTTTAGTCCTGGTTTAATCCTGCTTTAGTCCTGGTCTAGTCCTGGTTTGGTCCTGGTTTAGTCCTGCTTCTGTACCCTCTTGGCCTGCTCCAGTTGCTCACTCATCTCTTCCAGACTCTGGTTTAGTCCTGGTCTAGTCCTGGTTTAGTCCTGGTTTAGTCCTGGTTTAGTCCTGGTTTAGTCCTGGTTTAGTCCTGGTTTAATCCTGCTTTAGTCCTGGTCTAGTCCTGGTTTGGTCCTGGTTTAGTCCTGGTTCTGTACCCTCTTGGCCTGCTCCAGTTGCTCACTCATCTCCTCCAGGCTCTGGTTGTGTTTCTGTCTCAGTTCTTGTATTTGAGCTTCGTGAGCGCGTCCTTCGTCCTCCATCGCCCTCTTCAGCATCAGCACCTCCTGTTCACGCTTTGCCCTGTCCACAATAACAAAATGTCAATATATTGTAATCTAGGAAGCTCCTCCATGTTTTTAAACTCCATACACCTTCACCAGATTGTCCATTTGTGTCAGTGCTCAAATACCCAGAAACATCTTTACAGAGCTCTCTACTTGTTTATGCACACAAGATTACTATGGCAAAATGGTGGAGCAAGTCCCTCAAATAACACGGTTTAACATTTGTTGATCATAAATTTGGATATTCAAAAAACAGTGAATCTGCCATACCAAAAGGTAAATTCACAAATGTTGAACCTAATCATTTCTATTAGTGGGTAAACACAGGAACACAGCAAAAATCAACGTTTAATCAGTAGATAAATGAAGTTTTGCTTGTCTTGTGCAACAGCAGCAGTGTCACTATGTGTAAACTGTGTGTGAAAGAGTGAGTATGGGAGGGCAGAGGAGAGAGGGGGATGAGAAAGAGTGAAATGTGAGTTTGTGATGTTTTGATATTTGATTCTCTTGACATTTTTACTGTATCCATTGCTTTTTTTTTATTAGCCTCGGCTATAATCACTGTGATACCTGCATCAGATTACTGAAGTGTTTATGTTTGTGTATTAGACTGTATTCAAATAAACAATAAATAAAATAGAATTGGGCTATAGAATGTCTGAAATCATCTGAAACCCAGCTATAGTCTATTATTTCTCAGACCTCAGCTCCTGTTGTGCTGCTGTCGTGTCCAGACTGTCCTCCAGCTCAGTCCTCAGGTGGTGCAGCTCCATCTCCAGCTCTCGTCTTTGGGCTTCGGTTTTGTTCCTCTGAGATGTTTCCTTCTCCAGGTCCTCCTGCAGTTCAGACAGAAGACCCTCCAGCTCTCTGACCTTCTTCACCGTCAACGTGCGCTGGTTACTCTCCTCCTCCAAACTGTATGAGAGAAACACGGGTCTTACTTAAAGGCTCTGTATCTGATCTTTACTGTCTTAAAAAACAGATCTTATGCATTCAGAGCATTGCAATTATTCACAATAATTTAACAACATTCAGAGGCCAGAGCAGAGTTTTGCTGTCATGGTAACACTAACAACAACTAACAACTAGTATGCTAAGGGCAGTTCCTGATTCTTGAAGGATAAAACGTTTTATAATTAGATGAAAACACAGTGGTCTTATTTCTACAGTTGCTTATACAATATACTATCATATTTTTTTTTTAGTGGAGAGTGTGCCTGCTTATCTCCATGGTGATGCTGTTGTTCTGCCTGGAATACTGAAGACCTCTGGTACAATTCACTCATGTCACTTTACTGATATTTATCCTGTCTGTACATAAACATAGTCATATTACTGTAAATAACATAATATACTGAAGTCACTTTACTGAGATTTACTCTGTTCATATGCTGCACTGTTACTTTTATTGTACATAATAGTTTTTTTGGTATTTTATATTTTGTATTTTATATTTTTGCTCCACTGGAACAAAATTAGAGTCTATCTTTAAGTCTATTTCTAAATTATAATTTTTTTAGCCATTATCTATTATCTTGTTTTATTGCATGTTCCATTTTCCTGCTGTTCTTGAACTGTGCGTTGCAACACTGGAATTTCCCCACTGTGGGACTAATAAAGGCATATCTTATCTTATCTTATCTTATGTTCCACAGTGTAGCATCGAACTTAACTAACTCTACGGACCAGGTGGCTAAATTACAGGTCAGCTCTGTGGAGAGGCGAGTGGGCTCACAGTAAGAACGCATGCTTTGTTACCATTAAAATAATCTATAATTGAATAAATGCAGGATATTTGATGTTTAATGCCATACTGTGGAACATTCAAGGCAAAAAATAGAATCAGCAAAGAGACTAGTAGATAACGTACTCTCATAGTTACATGGTGCATGTGGGTATTCAGATTTGCGCTTATTAAGGTGAAAATAACAATATAAAATGGTTTAAAGTTGAGAAGTTCTTGTACCGTGTGTTGACCGCCTGCAGTTCCTCCTCCCGGGCTGTAAGCTGCGCTCTCAGCTCCTCCAGTTGTCTCAGGAGGTCGCTGTTCTGCTCCTGCGTCTCTCCGAGCTCCGCCTCCAACTTCTTCTTCGCCTTCTCCACGTCCTGACGACTCTTCTCCTCTTTCTTCAACCGCACTGAGAACGACAGAGCAAAAACATACTATACCATTTTGAAAAACGAGTGTATGCCCTCATTCTATCTCTATATTTTATGTTTTCTCTTTGTACGGTACGGCCCCTCTGTGCTGAAGCGAGTTTGACTAGTGGCCACTCTGTAGTACTGCAGCTCTGGCCCAGAAATAATTCTCCCCCAGCTTTCACAAAGGTCGAAGTTTGAAGAGATTATTATCATCATAATATTTTAAAATCCTCATCAGTGTTCAGATCTCCTGGTTTTCTTCTATAAGACTTCTCCTGTTCACTGGCAGATCTACAATATTAATCTTGTTTGAGCATGGGCGTGGTGCGTTCACTGACCCTCCAGCTCGGAGATCATAGACTCGTGTTTGGTCTTCAGTTTGGTTAAGTTCTTGGACTTTTCTTCTTCTTCTGCCAGATTTGAAGTCATGTCAGCGAGTCGCTCCTCCAATAACTTCTTCTCCTGAAAAACAGATCATGTTAAGGTTATTTTTTCCCCTGTATATTTTACATGTTTAGTCCTGGTTTAGTCCTAGTTTAGTCCTGTTTAGTCCTGATTTAGTCCTGGTTTAGTCCTGGTTTAGTCCTGATTTAGTCCTGATTTAGTCCTAGTTTAGTCCTGCTTTAGTCCTAGTTTAGTCCTGCTTTAGTCCTGGTTTAGTCCTGATTTAGTCTCGGTTTGTCCTGGTTTAGTTCTGGTTTAGTCCTAGTTTAGTCCTAGTTTAGTCCTGGTTTAGTCCTGGTTTAGTCCTGGTTTACTCCTGGTTTAGTCCTGATTTAGTCTTAGTTTAGTCCTGCTTTAGTCCTAGTTTAGGCCTGCTTTAGTCCTGGTTTAGTCCTGATTTAGTCTAGGTTTGTCCTGGTTTAGTTCTGGTTTAGTCCTACTTTAGTCCTGGTTTAGTCCTAGTTTAGTCCTGGGTTGGTCCTGATTTAGTCCTAGTTTAGTACCGGGTTTAGTCCTGATTTAGTCCTGGTTTAGTATTGGTTTAGTCCTGATTTAGTCCTAGTTTCGTCCTGGTTTAGTCCTAGTTTAACCCTGGTTTAGACATGGTTTAGTCCTGGTTTAGTCCTTGTTTAGTCCTGGTTTAGTCCTAGTTTAACCCTGGTTTAGACATGGTTTAGTCCTGGTTTAGTCCTTGTTTAGTCCTGGTTTAGTCCTTGTTTAACCCTGGTTTAGACATGGTTTAGTCCTGGTTTAGTCCTTTATTAAAGTTTAATATGAATCCCACCTTCTGCAATTTATTGTTATTGTCGTCCATCATCAGAATCTCCTCCTCCGTCTTCTTCACTTTTGCGTCTAAAGAGTTTTTCTCCATCTGAAGTTTCTGGAATGCGTCCTCCTGCTCCGCGATATGAGCTTCTGCATGCTGCAAAAAAAGTGTAAGAGCATCACGATGATCCTGATCCTGAGGCTGTGTCCACAAAGTGCCACTGCTTCACTGGCTGCACTGTTTGAGCACCAAGGAAATGGCTTCATGAGAAACGATGTTCTACCTTCAAGGTGCTCTTAGATTAACATAAACAAACTGCTTGACCGTTCACACAACAGTGCAGGCAGACACTGGGGAAGAGGAGGAGTTTCTGTAAACAGTGAGTTACAGCAGCTAACACATTTTTTAGACTTCCATCTCTCTAAGCACCTCTCGACATCTTTTCATGTTTTTTCTGTACTTCTTGACTATTTTTGTCTTCATATTTTAAATCAGGTCTAGTACTCTAATCCATCTAAAAACAGAGAGGAGCTGGAAAACTAGGAGGGCTCCTTTTACCTGTAGCTGCTGCTCTAGCTCCTTCTTGTGGTCGTGCAGAGCGTTGGCCCTCTCCTCCTCCTCCTCCAGTCGGACCTCCACCTCCCTGAGCACCTCCTCCAGCTCCTTGTGTTTGGTCTCCAGCCTCAGCCTCATCTCCTCAGCCTCGGTGTACAAGTCTGCTTCTGTCTGCAGCTTCATCTCCAGGGCAGTGCGCTCCTCCATTAACTACACACACAATACAGAGACATACGTGAAGTTGTGTTTTGTTTCATTCACACGTTTTACACACAAACCCTGCATATTTAGGCTAAATTCTTCTCTCAAACAAAAAACACCTTGTGATGTCATGTCAGGAAGTGCTCCACTCCATGCTAGCTTCACTAGAATCATTTGGATCATTTCAGGCCTGGATTTTTCACTCTCTACTGAACAAAAGGTTAAAGTAGCTGTTAACTTGAAAACTACCACTATATGACATCACAAGGTGGAACAAAGTATTTTGAGCTTTAGAGGTGTAGTTTTTTTTTACAACTTTTTTTTTCACAACTTAGAAGCCAGAGTGGAAGTTTGAAATAATGTTTATATATGGAAGAGACATTTTATGGGCAAGCGCTGTGTTTCTTGTGCGCCCTCTCCTGGCAGCGGTGGGAATAAACCATAAAAAGCTGCTATGGTTACAGATCTATAACAGCTACTCCAAGCATCTAAATGAAAATGAAAAGGCTAGCAGCACTTTAAAGGTGCATTGTGTAACTTTTTGTCATTGCTTTAATGTCAAATGTTCCACAGTATGACATTAAACAGCTCTGCCTTACGTGCATTAAATTACAGGTGGTTTTATGGCTCAAAAATACCTAGAAAAACAGACATTCTGACTGTGAGCGGGGTCGCCTCTTCACAGATCTGAACTGTAACTTGGTCTGGGTTGGTCTTCATGAAGATAGAAAGGTTTAATGCCATACTGTGAAACATTCCAGACAAAGCAATAATATCTCCATGGAAAAAAGCATTTGACGGACACCCCAGAAAAGTGAAAATTATTCAAAGTTATATGTAAAATACTGCTCCATGATTATCCCACTTTATTTGAACAGTTCAGACCTGGGTGTGTTTCTGCATGATGTCTTTAAGCTCCGCCTCCGCTTTAGCCGCCGCCTCCCTCGCCGCCTTTAGCTCCTCCTCCTTTTGACCCATTTCCTCTTCCTGTCGGGTCACCTGCAGCAGCGGCTTCACCTGGAACAAAACATATCACAATATTTAGAATGTTTTCTATGGGGACATGTGCTGTATACGAGTCTATTTTGTGTCGTAGGTGTTTAAAACCATGAAAACATTTTATATTAGTCGGGAATAATGCAAATCGTTAATATTTATTTCTACTAATAAAATACTTTGCCTCCAGTGTCTCTGTACACTGGTTTATGAATGAGTGTGGCCGCGTCTCATTCCTCTTTCCTCGCTTCCTTCTCCTTGATTCCTCTCCTTGATCCTACATTTTTCAGCTGTCAATCAAATGTGTCATATTAAGTGGTGTCCCAAAGAAAACGACTGAAGGAAGGAGTAAACAAGAGGGAGGCTTCAGGAGGTGGATATTAGAGAAAAGTCTTAATAGGTCTCAGTAAGGAGTTTAGATCCTCTCTCCTCACTGTGTCTCCTCTGTGGGCGGGACTTCCTCACCCATTTCCTGCAGAATCGAGGAAAGGAATCAAGGAGAAGGAAGTGAGGAAAGAGAAATGAGACGCGGCCACTGTGCGTGTGTGTGAGTGTTTTGAAAGCGAATGTGGGACAATGAATGGAAATTAGTCCGTGGCTACAATCTGGAAATTCATCCATCCATCCATTTTCTTCTGCTTATCCAAGGCCGGATCATGGGGGCAACAGTCTAAGCAGGGACTCCCAGACTTCCTTCACCCCAGACACTTCCTCCAGCTCCTCCGGGGGGATCCCAAGGCGTTCCCAGGCCAGCCGAGAGACATAGTCCCTCCAGTGTGTCCTGGGTCTTCCCCGGGGCCTCCTCCCGGTGGGACATGACCGGAACACCTCCCGAGGGAGGCGTCCAGGAGGCATCCAGAACAGATGCCCGAGCCACCTCAGCTGGCTCCTCTCGATATAGAGGAGCAGCGGCTCTACTCCGAGCTCCTCCCGTGTGACTGAGCTCCTCACTCTATCTCTAAGGGAGCGCCCAGCCACTCTGCGGAGGAAACTCATTTCGGCCGCTTGTATTCGCGATCTTGTCCTTTCGGTCATTACCCGAAGCTCATGACCATAGGTGAGGGCAGGAACGTAGATTGACGGTAAATCGAGAGCTTTGCCTTTCGGCTCAGCTCCCTCTTCACCACAACGGTCTGATACAGCGACCACATCACTGCCGACGCTGCACCGATCCATCCTTCCCTCACTCGTGAACAAGACCCTGAGATACTTGAACTCCTCCACTTTAGGCAGGGACTCTCCACCCACCCAGAGAGGACAAGCCACCTTTTTTCGGTCAAGAACCATGCAATCCGGAAATCCCGACAAAATAAACTAATAATAATATGTTGTATTCAATGACAGTACCTTAGTGAAGAGCCTCCACCACTGCCAGTTCTTCAGTTTTAAATAACAGGCACAGTTTCTCTGGATCATCTTCATGGCCGTGAGCTGCTGCTGACGCTTAGAGAATGCCCTGGAATAGAATAATCAAATGAGAGAAATAATAGTTCATGTTATTGTCCTACTTGCACTGATTTTGCACTGTTGTTCTGCCCATACTGTATATTTTATATTTGTATATCATATATTATTTTAAAGGACTCATATTACATTATTTTCTGATCTGTTCTAATGTAGTTTCCTTGTAGTTTAACACACAACCCCTGCAGATTTAGACTGAGTTCTTCTCTCAAACACTGTGTTCCAGCTTGTGATGTCATGTGGTAATACAGGAAGTGCTCCACTGTGTTTTTAAACTCCACACACCTTCACTAGGCATGTTTTTGATGAGGTAACAACATAATAACATGAATTAAAGTTTTGTCTAATATAGGTCCTTTAATGCATGGCCTTATTTTTATTATCATAGTTTATATTAATATTCTTTGTTTAATGTGGCACCATAATATCAAAGCAAGTTCCTAGTTAGTGGATTTTGTTCAGTGACAATGGATTCTGATTAATAAGTGTGAATGATGAGAAAAGCTTCAAAGATTAAAGAGGCATTGTGTAACTTTTCCAGTGGAGGGTCCATCAAATACTTTTCTCCATGGAGATGTTATTGCTTTGCCTGGAATGTTCCACAGTATGGCATTAAACCTTTCTATCTTCATGGAGAACAAACCAGACCAAGTCACAGGTCAAATCTGTGGAGAGGCGACCTCGCTCACAGTCAGAATGTCTGTTTTTCTATGTATTTTTGAGCTATAAAACCACCTGTAATTGAATAAATGTAAAGTAGAGCTGTTTAATGTCATACTGTGGAATATTCCGGGCAGAAGAATGACATCTCCATAGAAACAAGCAGGTGACGGACCCCCAACCAAAAAGCTACATAGTACGCCATTAAAACTAGTTTAACTGTGTATTTACTTTCTGGCGAGGAAGCCTCTGGCCTGAGCCTGGAAGGCGATGATGATGACGGTGAGTTTGAGGTCGCGCTCTTCCTCGAGCTGAGCCAAGACCCCGGTCCTGAAGAACATTTTACTCTGACCGATCCGGAACAAGTTTGGGTCCAGGTCCAAGTGCTTCACCTGAACACAGATCCGATTTTACAAGTTTTTTTTTTTTTTTCTTTTTATCACTGAAATAGTCTGACGTGCGCCTTTAATATATGAGGAATTTTGCTTTTTCATGTAAATTTATCAGTTCAATTCATCTTCTTTAGACTAAGGGTGCATTCACTTGTACTCGTTCGTTTGAGTCCAGTTTAATCGTGATGTAGATTTGGTTTGGTTCTGTTCTTTTTTTTGTAATTCTTTGTTTCTCAGATTTGGTTTACAGATTTTTTTTTTTTACATTTTATACCAATATTTACCAATAAACAGAACTTTATACAACTAGGGAAAGAGAGGAAATGTACACACACATTAAAAAAATTCACAAAAAGGAAGGGGAAAAAAGGGAAAAAGGAAGCCACAAAATCTGGCTGCAAAGGCTTTATGTGTCCGATCGGTTTGGTCCTGTTCTAATCCAGTTTTAGTGTAAATTTTCATATCATATTGAAAAGTCTGTAGCCCAAAGCGTGACCAAAAAGCTTAGATACATTTCCAAACTAATGTGCTCCTCACTGAGATCATAATAAACGAATGTGCCTCACCATCAGACAGCAGGCCTGTTTTCCGTCCATGAATCCTTTAGGAATTGCACTGGCCGCCAGGATCTCATACCTGAAAATAGACTGGCATTTCTAAAAGTCTGGACCTTTATTGAAGTTTTCACAATAAAAGCTTGTTATATTCCCACCTCTGTCTGAACTCCTGGAACACGATGCGGTTTGGGAATCCCTGTCTGCAGATCCTGATGCCCTCCAGGACCCCGTTACACCGGAGCTGCTCCAACACCAGGGGGGCATCCATTTTACCTGCCTGAAAAACAACAAAACTAAACATTTACTACAGGGATAAAAGGAGTATGTGATCTGAGATAGGCTTAGTAAATCAATCTGAACTAGCCAAAAACAACCACTGACTCAAGGTTTCAAGGTATTTTTATTTCCAGAAAAATGATGTCAATTGTCTATAATTTCACTCTATTGACTATTTTGAGTCCATCAAGATAATCAAGTAAATAAACAGTAAAGTAAAGGCTGTACCTCTTCTCGTGGTTTGGGATGATATTAATATTATTTTTTTTTACAGTAAACAATAGTAATAGTAGTAGCAGTAACAGTAGTAGAAGTAGTAATAGTAGTAGTAGCAGCAGCAGTAGTAGTAGAAGTAGTAGTAGTAGTAGTAGTAGTAGTAGCAGCAGCAGCAGTAGTAGTATAAAGAGTAGTAGTAGTAGTAGTAGCAGTAGTAGTAGCAGTAGCAGTAGTAGTAGCAGTAGTGGCAGCAGCAGCAGCAGTAGCAGTAGTAGTAGTAGTAGTAGTAGTAGTAGTAGTAGTAGTAGTAGTAGTAGTAGTAGTAGAAGTAGTAGTAATAGTAGTAGTAGTAGTAGTAGTAGTAGCAGTAGCAGTAGCAGTAACAGCAGTAGTAGTAGTAGTAGCAGTAGTAGCAGCAGCAGCAGCAGCAGTAGTAGTATAAATTGTAGTAGTAGTAGTAGTAGTAGTAGTAGTAGTAGTAGTAGTAGTAGCAGCAGCAGCAGCATTAGTAGTAGTATATAGTATAGTAGTAGTCATACCCTTTTCTCATGGTTTGGGATGATATTAATATTATTTTTAGAGTAAACAATAGTAATAGCAGTAGTAGTAGTAGTAGTAGTAGTAGTAGTAGTAGTAGTAGTAGTAGTAGTAGTAGTAGTATAAATAGCAGTAGTAGTAGTCGTAGTATAAATAGCAGTAGTAGTAGTCGTAGTAGTAGTATAAATAGCAGTAGTAGTAGTAGTAGTAGTAGTAGTAGTATAAATAGCAGTAGTAGTAGTCGTAGTAGTAGTATAAATAGCAGTAGTAGTAGTATAAATAGCAGTAATAGTAGTCGTAGTAGTAGTAGTAGTAGTAGTAGTATAAATAGCAGTAGTAGTAGTCGTACTCTCTTCTCGTGGTTGGGGATGATGCAGCGGACGAAGTTTGGCTGTGTGTTGTGGAGCGTCGTCATGAGTTTCCCCAGAGACTCTTTGTAGAGCTGCCCCACTGTGCGGAACATTCCCTTTTTGGACTTCGTCTGGACCGAACTCTCCGACATTTTGGTCAAAGTGTCCAGACCCACCACCCGGTCCACTGTAAAGACCAATAACGAAACACTATAACAGGCATAGGATAAATAAGGTTAAGTTACATTCAGACAACTTTACAGAAGAGGCATAAACTCACACTTTCATTGATAATTTATCATTAAAAAACAATTTTCTACAATCAAAAATGAATGAACTAAAACTCCAAGTCACTTGTGCTGATTTGGCATAAGTGACCTTAAAATACCTTAATCTAAGTATGTAACTTTTAATCCCAGAAATAAGACTTAAATAAAAGCATGTATGGTTGTTATGCACTGAAAAAATGAGATAAACATGCATCCTTTCTGCAAGCGGGCTTGCATCGCCACAAACCTGACTTTTATTTGGTTTGTTTCCATGGAAATGTTGGTCTTTTGGCTATAGTCTTTCACAGTATGGCATTAAACTTATCTATCTCCATGGAGAATGTTCCGAACTATGGTTTCAACGTCCTGTTTCCATGGAATCATGCAGGTGACATTCCATCTCCAGTTACATAGTATTACTTTAACTGATAACTAAATTTTGCTTTTAGATACTAAACTTATTTAATTTTTAGAATATATATCATCTAAATCATTTAAATTTAAATTGATCCAAATTTGTCCAATTATACTGTATTGTGAAATGTATTGATTCATATTTAAATCGATGAATCCTCCTACCATCCCTTTACTTGCAGTCCTCCCCTTTAAAGCCCCTCATCCCTTTATTTGTAGTCCTCCCCTTTAAATCCCCTCATCCCTTTATTTGTAGTCCTCCCCTTTAAAGCCCCTCATCCCTTTATTTGTAGTCCTCCCCTTTAAAGCCCCTCATCCCTTTATTTGTAGTCCTCCCCTTTAAAGCCCCTCATCCCTTTATTTGTAGTCCGCCTCTTCCTCACCGTCTTTCCACAGGTCCTGGATGAAGCTGTTGGAGGAGTTGTTGAGTAAAGCCGTCACGTTGTCGTTCAGTGGATCCATGTTCTTTGTTAACCAGCTCGCCGCGTTATAATCCACCTGAGGAAAACAAAGGGGAAAATAATATTCACAATATTCACTCAATATAATTCATTTTCTCCATAGACTTTTGGAAATATTCTAAAATCAAGAGTTTAAAGGCACAGTGGACACTAACCAGTTATGTACTAACTAATGCCCATAACCCAACTGTTTTCAGTCAACAAACCTTTACATTCTCGAAATATTTGAATACTTTGCAGAAAATAAAATATCAGATGCAAATTTTAAATAAGATGACAAATCAAACTGTTCTTCATCATGAACACTCCTGCTCACCCACTGCACCAGAATATAGAGGGACAGAGGAGAAAATACTCCCTACAACTGTACAACAACTCACCCTTATGCAACAGATAATACTCCCTACAACTGTACAACAACTCACCCTTATGCAACAGATAATACTCCCTACAACTGTACAACAACTCACCCTTATGCAACAGATAATACTCCCTACAACTGTACAACAACTCATCCTTATGCAACAGATAATACTCCCTACAACTGTACAACAACTCACCCTTATGCAACAGATAATACTCCCTACAACTGTACAACAACTCATCCTTATGCAACAGATAATACTCCCTACAACTGTACAACAACTCACCCTTAGGCAACAGATAATACTCCCTACAACTGTACAACAACTCACCCTTATGTAACAGATAATACTCCCTACAACTGTACAACAACTCACCCTTATACAACATATAATACTCCCTACAACTGTACATTAACACACCCTTATGTAACAGATAATACTCCCTACAGGTGTACAACAACTCACCCTTATGTAACAGTTAATACTCCCTACAGCTGTATAATACTCGGAACATTGGACAGAATCTTACAGTTAACCGGAAGGAGGGTTCAAATAGAGCCCGGGAGAGATTGCTAGATTACTCAAACATGCACGAATGATATAAAACCTCTTGAGACATATTTTTAATGAGGAAACAACATTATAACATGGTAAAAAGTTCAACTAATTGTTCTGCACAGCACCACATGTTAAGTAGAGTTTGGACGGTACCTTCCCGGCGTAGTGCAGGACACTGAACATGAGTTTGTCTTTGTGCTGCTTCGGTTTGGAGAATTTGACGTGTCCAGAGTGAGTGCTCAGAAGCTTCTCCACAAACGAAGTGTCACTGGCCTTTGGAAACCAGCACTCCTCATCCAGAAGAGCCAGAATACCAGGAGGGTTATTCTGAGGGAGGGGAAGAGAGGGAGAGAGGGGGAGAGAGGGAGAGAGGGGGAGAGAGGGAGAGAGGAGAGAGAGAGGGAGAGAGAGAGGGAGAGAGAGGGAGAGAGGGAGAGAGGAAGGAGAGAGGGGGAGAGAGAGGGAAAGGGAGGGAGAGGGAGAGGAGGGAGAGAGACAAGAGAGGGAGAGAGGTGGAGAGGGAGAGAGGGAGGAGGGAGAGAGAGAGAAAGAGGCAGAGAGAGAGAGAGAAAGAGAGAGAAAAAGAGAGGGGGGGAGGGAGAGGGAGAAAGACAAAGGGGGGAGAGAGGGAGAGAGACAAGAGAGAGAGAGGGAGAGAGGGAGAGAGAGGGAGAGAGGGAGAGAGGAAGGAGAGAGGGGGAGAGAGAGGGAGAGGAGGGAGAGAGACAAGAGAGAGAAAGGGAGAGAGACAAGAGAGAGAGAGGGAGAGAGACAAGAGAGAGAGAGGGAGAGAGGGAGAGAGAGGGAGAGAGAGAGGAAGGAGAGAGGGGGAGAGAGAGGGAGAGAGACAAGAGAGAGAGAGGGAGAGAGACACGAGAGAGAGAGGGAGAGAGGTGGAGAGGGAGAGAGGGAGGAGGGAGAGAGAGAGAAAGAGAGGCAGAGAGAGAGAGAAAGAGAGAGAAAAAGAGGGGGGGAGAGGGAGAAAGACAGGGGGAGAGAGAAAGAGAGAGAGAGAGGAATAGGAGAGAGAGGGAGAGAGGGGAAGAGACAAAGATGGGGAGAGAGAGAGGGAGAGAGTGAGGGGAAGAGATGGAGAGAGAGGGAGAGAGGGGTTGGAAGGGATAGAGAGAGAGTGAGAGCGAGAGGGAGGGGGAGAGACAAAGATGGGGAGGGGGGAGACAGATAGAGAGAGAGAGAGACAGGGAAAGAGAGACGGGGTAGAGACGGAGAGAGAGGGGGAGTGTGAGAGAAGACACAGTATAATTACAGTACAAATGTTAAAAGTGTTTCTTCAGTTTTCACCTCACAGGTTGGACTTTTATATTATACGTAGATTGAATCAAGAATCAAAAGGTCAAATTTTGTCCCACTTATGCACAGCTCTATAGGTCAAAATAAGTTTGCTGTGTGCTGTCTGCGTGTAATTAGAAAGTGTTTTACTATCCAAGAATCAGGAAGTGCGCAGTTAGCATTCTAGTTGTTGTTAGCATTACCGTGACGGCTTATAAACTCGTCATGCTGAATAATTAGGATGCTTAAAACTTATAAGGAATATGAAGAAGGAAGGTGAGGAGTTTAGACCACAGCAAACTGCTCTAAAGGTGCACTACGTCAATGCTCTACCCGAAATGTTCCACAGTGTGACATTAACAGCTCTACATTTATTCAATTACAGGTGGTTTTATTACTCAGAAATACCTAGAAAAACAGGCATTGTGACTGTGAGCGGGGACGCCTCTCCACAGATCTGACTTTTATCTCCCACAATAGGTAAAAGAACCATCTCCTACACACTGGTCATGAATACCTAACATAACATAATCCACGTAAATAAATCATAAATGAACGTAATAAAATGACTGACAGGTCTCTCGATGAGCTCAATGCAGGGCTGGAGGTCCAGGCCAAAGTCGATGAAATTCCACTGGATGCCCTCCCGCTTGTACTCCTCCTGCTCCAGGATGAACATGGTGTGGTTGAAGAGCTGCTGCAGACGCTCATTTGTGTAGTTTATGCACAGCTGCTCAAAAGAGTTATCCTGAAATCAAATACAACACAATTATATTTTACATTTAAACCTGTATTATGCAAAATATATGATTCTGTATAATCAGAAGTGGCACAGAATCTCTTTCCTCGCTTCCTTCTCCTTGATTCCTCTCCTCGATCCTCCATTTTTCAGCTGTCAATCAAATGTGTCATATTAAGTGGCGTCCCAAAGAAAACCACAGAGTGAAGGAGTAAACCTGAGGGAGGCTTCAGGAAGAGGATATCAGATAAAAGAATCAAACTTTATTGGTCTCAGTGAGGAGTTTATATCCTCTCTCCTCCCTGTGTCTTCTCTGGGGGCAGGACTTCCTCACCCATTTCCTGCAGAATCGAGGAGAGGAATCAAGGAGAAGGAGGCGAGGAAAGAGAAATGAGACGTAGCCATAGACATAATAGAAGGATAAAGGATAAAGGCTTATCAGAAGCGACCTGAGCAACTATAAAAAAACGTAATACTATAAAGAACAAAGCAAGAAAATAAGGTTATATAAACTAATGCTGCAGGACACAGAGGAAGGACACTGTTGGCTCTTCCTCTCCTCAAACTGCCCTGACACATGATCTGCAAAATCAATAAAGTCTCTATATCTCTCTAATTACCAGAGGTGGAAAAAGTACTGAAAAATTGTAATTAAGTAAAAGTATCTTTACTTTGCTTAAATCCTACTCAAGTAAAAGTAAAAGTACCCGTCTGAAAATGTACTCGAGTAAAAGTAAAAAATTACTTCATTTCAAATGTACTTTGAGTAAAAGTTACTTAGTTACTTTCAATTAAATAAATAAAAAAAACTACAGTAAAAATGCAGGTTTTTTCATAATGTTGCTGCACATAAATGCAGTCTTAAATAGACATAAACTGCGGTAAACTAAATGTGACGCACTACCATTTAATTCGTTCTGTCGTGGCTCCCTGTGACTTTGGAAAATAATAATGAGTATTTAATTACATTGTATTTTTATTTTAGTTTGTTCGTTTTTAAATGTAAATCTAAAATTGTAGATAATGGTCTCTTGTAACATTTAAATAAAACGTTTTTAATATTGGCAACACTCATGCCTCACAGCAAGAAGGTTACGGGTTTGATCCCCGGGTCGCCCGGTGTGGAGTTTGCATGTTTCCTCCCCGTGTCTGGATGGGTTTCCTCTGGGTACTCAATCCCCCATCAACCAAAAACATGCAACACCCCTATGAACAGTATACAGTCAAGGAATTCCTCCCTCCTGTGGGCTCACCACCTGCAGAGGGGTTCATAGGGGTCTGGGTCTGGTGCACAGAGTAATGGGCAGCGTGCTGACCCAGCCGGATTAAGCGGGAGAAAATGGATGGTTTTTAATATTTTTGTCGCTGAAAACATGCGTCAAAGCCGCCGATGTGCGCCACCCGCACACACTGGCAGCCCGGACTTACCGGCACCTACATCAGCAGTATGATTTTCAGCCCAATGATGATAAATCCAAGAAAAGAAAAGTTTCTGAAGAAAACAGAACACTTAATGCTCCGTGGGCAGATTCATTTGCTTTCACGGCTGATGACACTGGTACACGCGGTACACGCGATAAAATGATGACGGACACAGAAGCAGACGCATTTTTAGGTCGCTGCGGGTGGATAATTTAAGTTTGGATTTTTATTTCCTACGAGGAGGACTCAAATAATAATGTCTTTAATGCAGCTTTGCGCACATTTGTTTACGTTATACAGAAGCGAAACTTAAAACCACATGGCTAATTTGCATAAACTAGAAGAGCTGACATCATCAGTCTATGACATCATCAGTCTGTGACATCATCACAGTCTATGACATCATCAGTCTGTGACATCATCACAGTCTGTGACATCATGACATCATCACAGTCTATGACATCATCAGTCTGTGACATCACCACAGTCTATGACATCATCAGTCTGTGACATCACCACAGTCTATGACATCATCAGTCTGTGACATCACCACAGTCTGTGACATCATCAGTCTGTGACATTATCTCAGTCTATGACATCATCAGTCTATGACATCATCAGTCTGTGACATCATCAGTCTGTGACATCATCAGTCTGTGACATCATCACAGTCTGTGACATCATCAGTCTGTGACATCATCATCAGTCTGTGACATCATCAGTCTGTGACATCATCACAGTCTATGACATCAACAGTCTGTGACATCATCAGTCTGTGACATCATCATCAGTCTGTGACATCAGCAGTCTTTGACATTATCTCAGTCTGTGACATCATCAGTCTGTGACATCACCACAGTCTATGACATCATCTCAGTCTGTGACATTATCACAGTCTATGACATCATCAGTCTGTGACATTATCACAGTCTATGACATCATCAGTCTGTGACATCATCTCAGTCTATGACATCATCAGTCTGTGACATCATCTCAGTCTATGACATCATCAGTCTATGACATCACCACAGTCTATGACATCATCAGTCTGTGACATCATCACAGTCTATGACATCATCAGTCTGTGACATCATCACAGTCTATGACATCATCAGTCTGTGACATCATCTCAGTCTATGACATCATCAGTCTATGACATCTTCGCTTCAACTTCGCTTCAACTTTTCTTTTGTTGGATTTTCGCCAATTTTCACCGGCGCGATGTGCATGGGCCCGCGACCCCCCATTGTATACACAAGGGATCAGCTGTTAGCGTTGCGCTGCGCTGTAGTGTTCCCCCGAGACCGCCATGACATCCCGGCGGAGTTGCTACGGAAGACGCGCGGGGGCCGACGTGCTGGACGCAAACTCCGGGAAAAGAAGAGACGCTTCAGACCTGTGCGGTCCTGGGAAACGTGCGGTCTATTTCGAACAAGACGGACGAATTAGCGGCGCTCACGCGATATCAGCGGGAATACAGAGACAGTAGCATCATGCTTTTCACGGAGTCCTGGTTATCACCGCTAATCCCGGATTCAGCTGTTGCTATGGACAACTTTCACCTGCTGCGCGCAGACAGGACGGCAGAGAGTGGTAAGAAGAAAGGAGGAGGTCTGGCTCTGTTTGTGAACGAGAAGTGGTGCAAAGCTGGACACTGTACAGTGAAGGAGCAGCTGTGTAACAGAGACATTGAGCTGCTGGCTGTTAGCATGAGGCCATATTATCTGCCCCGGGAGTTCTCACATGTGATAGTGATCGCTGTCTATGTTCCTCCCTCTGCTAATGCTGAGACAGCATGTGACACACTGCACTCCTGTACGAGCACACTCCAAACAAAGCATCCACAGGCTCTCTTCCTGATTTCTGGAGACTTCAACCATGCATCTCCTGCACCTGTTCTGCCTACATACACCCAGTATGTTACCTGCCCCACAAGAGACAATAAAACACTGGATTTATTTTTTGTCAACGCCAAGGAGGCTTATTCTTCATCCCCACTGCCTCCCCTGGGTAGAGCGGACTTCAACACTGTCCATCTGCGGCCTGTGTACCAGCCTATTGTGCACAGACAGCCTGTGGTGCCCCATGTGGTGAAGAAGTGGACTGCTGAGAGTGAGGAGGCTCTGAGAGACTGTTTTGACACCACAGTGTGGACAGAGCTCTGTGACCCACATGGGGAGGACATCAGTGCAGTGACAGAGTGTATCACGGACTACATCAACTTTTGTTTTGAAAACATCGTCCCCTCCCAGACGGTGTGGTGTTTTTCAAACAACAAGCTGTGGATTAACCCTGACATAAAAGCTCTGCTGAAGGAGAAGAAGAGAGCTTTTAGGTCAGGGACCAAGGAGGAGCTGAAGGCTGCACAGAAGAGGCTGAGGAGGAAAATCAGGACGAGCCAAGCCAGCCAAAAGAGAAGGATGGAGCAACAGCTGCAGCAGAAGAACATCCAGGGGGTGTGGAGAAGCCTCAAGACGATCTCAGGCTTCAAAGCGCCTCCTGCCCAGACGGAGGGGGACCGGCAGTGGGTGAACGAGCTCATTTCTCACTTCCTGAGATTTGATCAATCACCCACCACTCCCCCCACCCAGCTGCCAGCTCTCACCTCCCCAGCTGGACAATGGGGAACTCCTGCACCTCTTCACACCTCTGCCTCTGCTCTTCAGCCTACCACTACACATGGACTCACCCATCCCCCCAGCCTGCCACTGTCATTTTCTACAGCCCAGGTGAGACTGGAGCTCAAGAAGATCAGACCCAGGAAGGCAGCAGGACCAGACGGCATCAGCTCCAGGCTCCTTAAGTCCTGTGCAGACGAACTGTGCGGCGTTATGGAGCATGTCTTCAACATGAGCCTTAAGCTGAGGGTGGTACCACAACTCTGGAAGACCTCCTGCGTGGTACCAGTGCCTAAAACACCGCACGCTAAAGACCCCAGCAGCTTCAGGCCGGTGGCTCTAACATCGCACCTGATGAAGACACTGGAGAGACTGGTCCTTGGCCACCTCCGCTCCACCGTGAGCTCGGCGATGGACCCGCTGCAGTTTGCGTACCGGCCTGGCATCGGAGTGGAGGACGCCGTCATCTACCTGCTGCACCGCTCACTGTCTCACCTGGAGAACCCCGGCAGCACTGTGAGGATTCTCTTCTTTGACTTCTCCAGTGCTTTCAACACCATCCAGCCACTGCTCCTGAGGGACAAACTGGAGACCGCCAGTGTGGACTGTGACCTGGCAGACTGGATCTTGGACTACCTCACAAACTGGCCCCAGTTTGTGAGAGCCAAGAACTGCGTGTCTGACCTACTGACCTGCAGTGTGGGGGCGCCCCAGGGCACTGTCCTCGCGCCCTTTCTTTTCACCCTTTACACTGCAGACTTCAGACACAACACGGACAGCTGCATCCTGCAGAAGTTCTCTGATGACTCTGCCATCATTGGCTTCATTAAGGATGATGACAATGTGGAGTACAGAGGACTAGCGCAGGACTTTGTGGTCTGGTGTCAGCAGAACTACCTCGTCATCAATGCAGGGAAGACCAAGGAGATGGTGGTGGACTTCCGCAGACGCCACTCTACTGCCCCACCACCAGTGAACATCCAGGGAAGGGACATTGAGAGAGTGGATTCTTACAAGTACCTGGGTGTTCATCTGAACAACAAACTGGACTGGACTCACAACACAGATGCACTGTACAGGAAGGGCCAGAGTCGGCTCTATCTCCTGAGGAGACTCAGGTCTTTTGGAGTGAGGGGGCCACTCCTGAAGACCTTGTATGACTCTGTGGTGGCATCAGCCATCCTGTACGGTGTGGTCTGCTGGAGCAGCAGCATCACAGAGAGGGAGAGGAAGAAGCTGGACAAGGTCATCAAGAAGTCCAGCTCTGTCCTGGGCTGTCCTCTGGACTCAGTGCAGCAGGTGGGGGACAGGAGGGTCCTGGCTAAGGTCATCTCTATTCTGGAACATGAGTGTCACCCCCTGCAGGACGCCCTGTCTGCTCTGGAGAGCAGCATCAGTGACAGACTGATTCACCCTCGCTGTGTTAAGGAGAGGTTTCGCAGGTCTTTCCTTCCTGCTGCTGTTAGACTGTACAATGAACACTGTTAACACTGAACATGTGTCATTCAACTATATCTATGTGCAATACTGAAGACCTCTGGTACAATTCATTCATGTCACTTTACTGATATTTATCTTGTCTGTACATAAACATAGTCATATTACTGTAAATAACATAATATACTGAAGTCACTTTACTGAGATTTACTCTGTTCATATGCTGCACTGTTACTTTTATTGTACATAATAGTTTTTTTGGTATTTTATATTTTATATTTTGTATTTTGTATTTTATACTTTTGCTCCACTGGAACAAAATTAGAGTCTATCTTTAAGTCTATTTCTAAATTATTATTTTTTTTTAGCCATTATCTATTATCTTGTTTTATTGCATGTTCCATTTTCCTGCTGTTCTTGAACTGTGTGTTGCAACACTGGAATTTCCCTACTGTGGGACTAATAAAGGCATATCTTATCTTATCTTATCTTATCATCAGTCTGTGACATCATCAGTCTGTGACATCATCACAGTCTGTGACATCATCAGTCTGTGACATCATCACAGTCTATGACATCATTAGTCTGTGACATCATCACAGTCTGTAACATCATCAGTCTGTGACATCAGTCTGTGACATCATCATCAGTCTGTGATATCATCAGTCTATGACATTATCAGTCTATGATATCATCAGTCTATGACATCATGAGTCTGTGACATCACAGTCTGTCACATCATCAGTCTGTGACATCATCACAGTCTGTGACATCATCAGTCTGTGACATCATCACAGTCTGTGATATCAAAAGGAGAACTACAGAGGATCTTCAGACAACATGAAATCCCAGTCTATTTCAAACCCACAAACACTTTAAGACAAAAACTGGTCCATCCTAAGGACAAAACACCGAGCCACAAACAAAGCAATGTGGTCTACTCCATTCGGTGTAGTGAAGACTGCAGTGAGCGCTACATTGGAGAAACAAAACAGACACTTTTCAAACGAATGTATCAACACAGACGGGAAAACCAGGGTGGGCCGCAATCTGCTGTACATCTCCACCTAAAAGCCACAGGCCACTCCTTTGAGGACAGTGAGGTTCAGATCTTGGCCAGAGAAAAGAACTGGTTTGAGAGGGGAGTTAAAGAAGCTATTTTTTATCAAGAAAGAGAACCCTTCCTTGAACAGAAATAGAGGTCTCAGACATCATTTGTCTCCCATCTATAACTCTATCCTCAAACCTAAATCAAAACAAACAGAGAAAACAATGGGACTAGCCAGGTCATGTCCAGAGGTGTGAAAACACCCATCATGGCTCTGAATGGTTATGCTAACTACTCCCCCACTCCCACTCCATATTGAATAGATACACCTAACTAACAGAAACTGTAAACAAATATGTGTTGTCTTAGAGTAATTTTCATTGTAATTAAGCTCCTCCCTTCAAGCAGATATAAAGCAGTGTCCGCCAGCATCTGACCAGAACTGAAGAAGCAGCTTGGATGAGCTGTGAAATGTATTTGACCAAATAAACTCTGTCCAGTTGACAAATTATATTTCTCCTTTTGCTATGGATTCTACCTGGATGACTGAGGGATTCTACACACAGTCTGTGACATCATCACAGTCTATGTCATCATCAGTCTATGACATCACCACAGTCTATGACATCATCAGTCTGTGACATCATCACAGTCTGTGACATCATCAGTCTGTGACATCATCATCAGTCTGTGACATCATCAGTCTGTGACATCATCTCAGTCTATGACATCATCAGTCTGTGACATCATCAGTCTGTGACATCATCAGTCTGTGACATCATCACAGTCTATGACATCATCAGTCTGTGACATCATCTCAGTCTATGACATCATCAGTCTATGACATCATCAGTCTGTGACATCATCATCAGTCTGTGACATCATCACAGTCTATGACATCAATAGTCTGTGACATCATCAGTCTGTGACATCATCACAGTCTGTGACATCATCACAGTCTATGACATCATCAGTCTGTGACATCATCATCAGTCTGCGACATCATCAGTCTGTGACATCATCTCAGTCTGTGACATCATCAGTCTGTGACATCACCACAGTCTGTGACATCATCAGTCTGTGACATCATCATCAGTCTGTGACATCATCACAGTCTATGACATCATCAGTCTGTGACATCATTATCAGTCTGACATCATCACAGTCTATGACATCATCACAGTCTGTGACATCATCAGTCTGTGACATCATCAGTCTGTGACATCATCACAGTCTATGACATCATCAGTCTGTGGCATCATCAGTCTGTGACATCATCACAGTCTATGACATCATCAGTCTGTGACATCATCTCAGTCTATGACATCATCAGTCTATGACATCATCAGTCTGTGACATCATCAGTCTGTGACATCATCAGTCTGTGACATCATCACAGTCTGTGACATCATCAGTTTGTGACATCATCATCAGTCTGTGACATCATCAGTCTGTGACATCATCACAGTCTATGACATCAACAGTCTGTGACATCATCAGTCTGTGACATCATCATCAGTCTGTGACAACATCACAGTCTATGACATCATCAGTCTGTGACATCATCATCAGTCTGTGACATCATCAGTCTGTGACATCACCACAGTCTGTGACATCATCAGTCTGTGACATCACCACAGTCTGTGACATCATCAGTCTGTGACATCATCATCAGTCTGTGACATCATCACAGTCTATGACATCATCAGTCTGTGACATCATCATCAGTCTGTGACATCATCACAGTCTATGACATCATCACAGTCTGTGACATCATCAGTCTGTGACATCATCAGTCTGTGACATCATCATCAGTCTGTGACATCATCACAGTCTATGACATCAACAGTCTGTGACATCATCAGTCTGTGACATCATCATCAGTCTGTGACATCATCACAGTCTATGACATCATCAGTCTGTGACATCATCATCAGTCTGTGACATCATCTCAGTCTGTGACATCATCAGTCTGTGACATCACCACAGTCTGTGACATCATCAGTCTGTGACATCATCATCAGTCTATGACATCATCAGTCTGTGACATCATCATCAGTCTGTGACATCATCACAGTCTATGACATCTTCTCTTCTGGCTCTTGGCGAGGGCGGACGCGTTTTCTCTCCTCTCCTCTTATCTTTCCTGCTCTGCTCTCTGTCTTGTCTGGTCTAGTGTCTAGTCTTTTTCCCTGAGTGACTCTCTCCGCTCTGCTCTCTAAAACCAAATTTATTATGGATCTGATAAATTGGTCTCTGAACGCTATTGACACCATTTTTTTCAACAAGACAAGCAGGATCGGGTGAACCTGCGTGCCCCGCCGGAACTTACGCTGCCGGATACACGATGGACGATTGGGACAAGTGGCGTGTTGTGTGTCTGGCTGCGCTTTCCGTTGAGGATATAGAAGATTTATACTTATTCGGAACCATGATTACAGGACTTTTGCTGATTGGATTAGGCGTGGCCCTGTCTTTCAAGAAAAATCAGAGCACCGAGGCAGCTGTTCAAAGCCCCACTTGGCTGCCCGGATTGATCGGAACGATGGGCAAAGCTGCCGATACTCAGACTGTGACTTTGAGCCGTATCTTGGAAAGTTTGGTGGTCTCGCACCGCACTTTGGAAAAGACTTTGGAAAACATCCCGGAGAGGTTAGCGACTATGGATCGCAGACTGGATGGAACTTTGGCTCTAATTCGCAACAGGGATAACATCTAGGAGAATTTTGGCTGCTCTGCATAAAGAGATGACCTTGAGACCAATTGGACAAACAAGAGCAGTGTTTAAAGAATTGGCGCAGCTGCTCGCTCTAAAACTATAACAACGCAATCTTATCTTTTGGCCTCCCCAAGCCAGTACTGGTCACGACCAAGGCCGGGCTGGTGTCAAATCGCCCTGAGATTACAGCGGAGGGAGCCTGGCCCCTCCCTAACCCCCTCGCAGCTTTGTACCCCCGACCGGGTGGGCGGGTCCGTTGTATAAGCGCCGTCAGTGGCTGCAGGATCCGGATGCTGTCTTGCCTGAGTTGGACTTTCTTACTCCCCTCCCCTCCCCTGTTGCTTGTCCTGTGTAATGTTTGTACTGTGTTTTGACTATGTTGCTGATGCTCGGAGGTGTTTTTATTTTGTGCACTCATTCCATATGATGCCCCTGTCAGGAGCATGGTCTGGGGTTGATTCACTTTTGTTTTTTCTCCTCCCCCCCCTGTCCTCATGTGATGCTGTATTTCATTTCTACTGGAATTTCCCCACTGTGGGACTAATAAAGGCATATCAATCAAATCAATCAATCAATCAATCATCAGTCTGTGACATCATCAGTCTGTGACATCATCACAGTCTATGACATCATCAGTCTGTGACATCATCTCAGTCTATGACATCATCAGTCTATGACATCATCAGTCTGTGACATCATCAGTCTGTGACATCATCACAGTCTATGACATCATCAGTCTGTGACATCATCATCAGTCTGTGACATCATCACAGTCTGTGACATCATCAGTCTGTGACATCATCATCAGTCTGTGACATCATCACAGTCTGACATCATCAGTCTGTGACATCATCATCAGTCTGTGACATCACCACAGTCTGTGACATCATCAGTCTGTGACATCACCACAGTCTGTGACATCATCAGTCTGTGACATCATCATCAGTCTGTGACATCATCACAGTCTATGACATCATCAGTCTGTGACATCATCAGTCTGTGACATCATCATCAGTCTGTGACATCATCACAGTCTATGACATCATCACAGTCTGTGACATCATCACAGTCTATGACATCATCACAGTCTGTGACATCATCAGTCTGTGACATCATCACAGTCTATGACATCATCAGTCTGTGACATCATCAGTCTGTGACATCATCACAGTCTATGACATGAAAAGTTTATGACATTTCTAACATAAAAAATCCAAACCAACTCAATTCAAAGTAGTGAACCGCGTCAAATGTTCAGTTATCTAAGAAAGTCTCACCTCAAATATCTCAAACCCGGCGATGTCGAGGATGCCGAGGAAAGAGGAGGCCTGTCTCTTGCTCTTGTCCAGAGTCTTGTTCACGCGAAATAAAATCCAGCGAAACAAACGCTCGTACATCGCCTTCGCCAGCGCCTCCACTGCAAAGTCCGCCTGGAAACACAAAACACACACGTTTATTTTTATACATATCATGTTCTTTTTGGGACATTTAGTCATTAATTTCATCATATGTAAGTTAGAATTTTATGTGATATACTTTTGTTCGTTGTAAACCACATTATTGATCTAAAACAGGTCTGATGATGTCCTTTTCGTAATGGCATTCATTTTTCATGTCAGTAGCCAGCAACTGCTTTCAGGATTTTCATGGTTTTCTTTTTTTTTGTGTATAAAAAAGCACCTCTGAGTGTATAACTCAGAGGTAAAGGTTTTTGAATAATTGCAGTAAGTACAGAGCAGTGGGAGGGGATACAGGGTAGGTGAAACAGGAATTTTCTGAGCCCTCACACCTTGAATACAGGATTACAAAAACATACAGTACATGTATCAAATTTAAACACAGTTCTAGCTAATTATGAGGAAACAGCGTCATAACATCTCCTTTAAGCATGTCAGTTATATTTACAGTGGTAAATTGCATCAGAATTTGGTACATTATTCTATCAATCCTCATTTATTCTTAATCAAAACCTTTGCTGTTACCTGTTGTTTGGTCTGAGCCTTCTGCACCACTTCCCGTCCCACTTTGATTCTCGGAGTGAGGATGGCGCGAGTGAAGTCAGTTACGTTGATGCCCTGTAGGTGGCACACTTTCTGAGCAGCTGCAGAGAAAAACAGGCGGGATTTGTACACAGAATTACTTGAATTCAAATATTCATCTGGATTTCACGCAAAACAACACACAAATAAGTAATCATTACAAAAACCTGAAAACCTGTTACATGCACTTTGAGTAATACTGGAGGTTTGAGGTTTACCAGTATTATGTGTCCAATCATTTCAAAAATAAAACATAAATAAAACAAATACACTGTTAAATACTGAGTGATACTGGAGTGTTTCAGAGGTTTACCAGTGTTATCGGGCATCGTGGCTTGTTCACTGTTTCGTTCTTTCTCAAAGTTGATGTTTCCGAGCTGCAGCACCGTGGACACCACCTTCAGCATCCCTACGACGGCACAGAAGATTTGTTTTACACAGAGCTGTTTTTCGATTCAAAAATATAGTTCCTCTCTTATATAAATGTAAATAATTCAGTTCAGTAATTGTGACGTTAGTTCACAAATTCACAAACCCAGAGGAAGCCAGATGGTCTGAACCACTGATGGCCATAGGGGGCAGCATCGTAGTTTTGGCCAAATGTGAAGCGCCCAACAAACCAAAACGAACACTGCGATGCCAACAGATGTATTTAAAACTATTTTTTTCTTTTTTTTTAACCATGCAGTGGTAAGTGCTTTGTGTATTTGTGAGGGGAAAGATGTCTGTGCTTTTCTCTTAACAAGAGAAGTTTAATTTCTCGGTTTGTTCTGCTGTTCATCCAATCAGATTCAAATACTGACCTGGACATTCCTCCTTTTCCCGATCTCTTTCACTGAGAGCCGTTTCATATTGATAAATGTGTACAGCTAAGTTCAGAGTGCTACACATATACTAGTACACATATATATCTGTGATGAGTCCATTCTGTACCAATCCTCTCCTCCTCGGTGAAGCCCATGATCTCCATGGCCTCCAGAGTCTCTGTGAACATCTCATCGTCCTCCTGCCCAGGTACCTCCACGTGTCCTTCCACCAGGAACCGGTAACTGCCAAAACCCTCCAGCAACAGGTCCTCTGCGACACAGGGGAGGAGGAATGAACTCTGTGTATTTATTTAAAAGTACAGACGCAGGACTATTTAGGTACAAATATGAAACCTTCAAGCGTGGAGGAGGAATGAACTCTATGTATTTACTCAAAAGAGCTGTACCTGATTTTTACTGTTCATTTATTTGCCATTTGTAGTTAAAAAACACATTGGAAAAACATGCAAAATGCTCAAAGTGCGCCATGAGACATTAAAGGTGCACTATGTAACTTTTTGGTTCGGGGTCACCTGCTTGTTTCTATGGATATGTTATTGCTCTGCCTAGAATGTTCCACAGTATGACATTAAACAGCTCTACCTTACATTGATTCAATTACAGGTGGTTTTATGGCTGAAAAATACCTAGAAAAACACACGTTCTGACTGTGAGCGGGGTCGCCTCTCCACAGACCTGACCTGCAACTTGGTCTGGTTTGGTCTCCATGAAGATAGAAAGGTTTAATGCCATACTGTGGAACATTCCAGGCAAAGCAATGATATCAACATGGAAAAAAGCATTTGACGGACCCTCCACCAGAAAAGTTATGCAATGCACCTTTAATTACAAAAAATCAAACCTTCAAACATGCTCGGAAACTTTGCACCTAGAAAGGATACGTCATATTAAAAAAAAGTTCTTTTTACTAAAATCTCTTTATTATTTAGTTATTGTATTGTTTTTGTATTATGTCTTATTTTGTTCTTTTTTGTTGAAATTAAGCAAAATTTATATATACCTCAGTGTGTCTTATTACTTCTGAATTTGATCAGAATCATTCAGTATTATCATAAGTATTGATTTCTGTTAACCATAATCCAGGCATATCGGCTACAGTGGAAAAAAATACTGATTGTGACATTCCTGCGAACATCCACCAACATAAAATGACTAATAATAGACCAGGAATCAAACCCACAACCTCCTCGCTCATAATAAAAGCCAGAACGCCAAGTACTGACCTTTCATCTTATCTTTCGCTCCGGCCACCATGTAGTAGAAAATATGGAAGGACCTCTCTGTGTGAGCCTGACGAATACACCGCGACTTCTCCAGTAAATCTGAGCATCATATATTCAGGAAAACACAAAAATACCCATGGTGCTTTGCTTCAGAATGAATGAAATCTATTTTTTAGCATGTGAGAAGGATACAGGTGTCAATGTTGGCTCCCACAATATAACCAGTCACATCAAAGTTCAGCTTGATAAACTTCCCCTGAAAACAACAGATCAATGAGTTAAGAACAGAATGTTTGAATATTTCATATGCATAACTCATGTATTTATTCTTAAAGTGTAAGTAAAGACGTACAAATCTGGAGGAGTTGTCGTTCTTGATGGTCTTGGCGTTCCCAAAGGCCTCCAGGATCGGGTTGGCCTGGAGAAGCTGTTTCTCCAGCTCCCCCTGCAGGACAGGACAGAGGAATACACATTCAGTAATTGGTTTATTAAAGGTGCACTGGGCAAGTTTTCTGGTGGAGGGTATGTCTCCTGCTTGTCTCCATGGAGATGTTATTCCTTGGCCTGGAATGTTCCATGGTATGACTTTAAACATTTCCATCGGCATTTATTCATTATGGGTGTTTCTGTTGCTCAAAAATACATGAATTGCTTCTGTGAATAAGGCCGACTCTCCACAGATCTGATCTGTAATCTAGCGTAGTGCTGTAACGTGCTTGTCTCGCTTGTAATAGGTTTAATCTATACTGTGGAACATTCCAGACAAAGCAATAACATTTCCATGGAGACAAACCAGTGACAGACCCTCCACTAGTGTTACTCAGTGCACCTTTAACCAAAGTTTGTTGAAAGGTTGACTTCAGTGCTCCTGCAGGGAAATAAGAAGCTTTTTGACATGTTCTTAAAATATACCAATAAGTCCACCGGGCAGGGCCGTGGCTGACCACAGGGCAGTGTGACCTTCCTCATATTTTGAGCCACAGACTCCGGAGCTGAAGGGTCAGTTTACTGATATTTACGATATTTACAAATACTCACAAAAGCCAGAGATCCCGGTTGTTGCTGTAAAATAACAATACAAAGATGTTTCAAATGTATTTATACAATGTTCAGTTTGTCCAGCAGGGGTCACTCACGGGGCTGGCGTCCTTCTTTCCTTTGTGAGACGAGGCAATGACGGCCAGATACTGAATCACCTTCTTTGTGTTTTCAGTTTTTCCTGCTCCAGACTCTCCTCTGAGACACACAGGGACAGGTGAAAAGACGGCACCTGCATGACTAGTACTGCAAGTATTAAAAACTTTTTGCTTTTACATTTCTTTTTCCATGGAATCATACAGGTGACGTGCCACCTCCAGAAAGTTACATGGTGTTGCTTTAAAGGTGCACGATGTAACCACCTCCATGTTTATTATTGGAGTTATTATTTCTTTGCCTGGGATTTTTTCACATAATGGCATTTAACTTATATATCTTGCATTCATTTAATTACAGATGTTTGTTATTGCTAAAAATAGACCATTCTTCCTGTGAGTTGGATTGCCTCTACATAGATCTGACCTGTAACTAGTTTAAAGCCATACTGCGAAACATTGCAGACAAAGCAGTGACCCTCCACCAGAAAAGTTACATAGTACAACGTTAAAAGGGCATTGCTTTGTCTGGAATGTTTCACAGTATGGAATTAAACCTTTCTATCTTCATGGAGACCAAACCAGACCAAGTTACAGGTCAAATCTGTGGAGAGGCGACCCTGCTCACAGTTTGAGCTATAAAACCACCTGTAATTGAATAAATGTAAAGTAGAGCTGTTTAATGTCATATTGTAGAACATTCCAGGCAGAGCAATGACATCTCCATAGAAACAAGCAGGTGACGGACCCCCAACCAAAAAGTTACATAGTGCGCCTTTAAGTGAGGGCCTGAAAATGGTTGAGAGGGGCAAACCACTCTGCCCCAGTTACACATGAGTCTAATGTGTCTCTACAGCAGCAGCAGTCCATTCATGGAGCAGTTAAAAATAGCAGAGTTTGACTCACGTGCAGAGGATGGACTGGTCTTCTCGATCTGAGGAGGAAAAATAGTTTGACTGAAGTGAATCGGAGCGGACACAGATTAGACTATAAATATTTCAGGTCTCCATGTAAGGCCCCACTCACAGCAGCAAAAACACAGGGTCCTCCTCCTGTTTAACTCAGTGTATGAACAAGAGCTTTCCCACACAGGAGAAGAGGACATACGTCAGTGAAAAATGCTCCAATATACTGCTAAATTATAAACGCTGCCTTATTGTCTCTTGCCGGTTACAGCTTTACTTGGAATGTTGCTTGCCTTTCCGCAGATCTGACCTGTAACTTGGCCTGGTGCTGCTTGTTTCCGCGTTGAAAGCGTGAAAAGCTTCATGTCTGTGGAAAATTCCCATCAAAATAATAACGTTTTCATGGAGACAAGCAGGTGGCGGACACTTTTCAAAGGAGATACCTGCTTTGCCTGAAAGTTGAAGCTCCGTGGAGACAAGCAGGTCACGCTACAAGGCCAAGTTACAGGACAGATCTGTGGAGGGGCGAGCATCCTCTTAATTGATAAATGAGAAATTCAAGCTAGATCATATTAACGCCACACTGTGTCAAATAAAACTAAAGAAATACTGTAAGAAGTGAGGCCTGGCTTATAATATTTCCAAATAAATGTGTGTTTTGTTTTTATTAGTATCAGTACCTTGCATCATGTTGCGGTAGGCGTTGTCTGTGATGGAGTAGATGTGTGGAGGGACCTCGTGGCGTTTCTTTCCTTTGTACATCTCAATGATCTTCTCTGAGTAAATGGGCAGCATCTTATACGGGTTCACCACCACACAGAACAGGCCCGAGTAGGTCTGAGGAGAGGAGAGAGGGGCTGGTTATCGAAATACAAACAAGATACTATAGCTGTACCACCTTGTGATGTCATGAAGCTGTAGTTTTCAAGTTAAAAGCTCCTTTTATTTTTACTTCAGTAGAGACAGGCAGTTCCAGGGCTGAAATGATCCAAATGATTTCAGTGAAGGTGTGTGGAGTGGAGCACTTCTTGTATTACCACATGACATCACAAGGTGGAACAGAGAGAAGAACTCTCTAAAATCTGCAGGGTTTGTGTGTTAAACATGTGTGAATGAAACAAAACACAACTCCAGGTCTGTTTGTGATGAGGAGACTACATTAGAACAGATCAGAAAATAGCGTAATATGGGCCCTTTAAAGGTGTAAAGTTTTTAGAAGGAAAAAAAATCAAAACTTTCTTTGTTGTTTTGCCTAGTCTCATCAAACTAGCTATCCCCATAGAAACAAGCGATAAAAATGTACTGAATGTATGTTTTTATGCTGTAATTATGTTTATATAATGTTTGCTCAGGCTGGAACCAGGTCTCGTGGCGTTTCCTGTTCTTATAAGGTCAGCTCATCTTCACTGCACTGTCTACACAAAGATCAACGCAGTTTCAATTTTACCCCCAAAACGGGTCTGAAATAATAGCAGATCCCACGGGATACATGGACCATCGGACCTAAAAGGGACATCTACAGATAAGCCCTGCCTATGCCCACTGTCCATATGAAGTAGCCTATATAAGGACCTTCTGTGGTGAAGAGTCTGCTACTATTGTGTTGCCTGGAATGTTTCACAGTTGAGCATTAAACGTCTATATCGCCGTGCGGAAGCAGGTGGTGCCCCCGGGGTTAAGTTACAGGTCAAATCTGCGGAGAGGCAAGTCCGCTCACAGCAAGAATGCATGTTTTTGAAAGTATTTTTGAGCTATAGTGTGAAACATTCAGGGCAACGCAGTAACATCTCCACGGAGACAAGCACAGGGTGTACTCTCTGCTAGGAAAGTTACACAGTGCAGCTTTAAGTGCTGACAAACTTAAAACAACTACTCCAACTAATGCTACTACTACTATGCTATGACAACTTTTTCTTCTTGTTTTTGTTTTTTGCTCTGTTTGGTCTCTCAGCATTGAAGCTTTCACGTGGACAAAACAAAATTGTCCACTCTGCAAAGAAACACGTTTTAATATTTCATTTAATCAAATCATATAAAATGACGAAAAACTTGTAATACAAAACAACAGAAGTTTCAAATCTATAGCTTAAAATTTAAGATTTTTTCCTATTCACCTGCAGTGTCTTGCCTTAAGAAATTAAAAATAAATTACATTATAATTTTTTACCCTCAAAACTCCTGCAGCTACACACAAGAACACAAAATCACAAGAATTATGGTTCCAAAAGTGCAGTTGCTGACACAAAAACATTACAGCTCTAGTTTCTCTCTTACGTAGATGAGGCTGGAGAAGTATCTCTCTCTGAGGTTGTGCAGAACAGAGGCTTCGTTGAGAAAAGTCAGAGCCGCCATGTCCTCCACTTTACTGAACTTCGGGGGGTTCATCTTCTGCAGGTCGTCTTTGCTCACCGTGGTCTTCTGCCCGTTTGACAGCTCCACCAGCACCTGTGGGACCAGAACAGAGACTCTGTTCAGGGACTGATTTCACTCTAGAATTAAGCATGTCAAGAGGAATTGGTTAACTGAAAAATCCTGATTATTTAACCACAAGAAGAAAGAATTTTTAAAGGCACATATCGGTGTGTTTTTAATGTGTCCTGCGCTCTTTAAAGGATCATCTCTACTGAACTAAAGGTAAAAAGTAGCCGCTAACTTGAAAACTACAGCTTTGTGACATCACAAGGTGGAACAGAGCATTTTAAGCTTTGGAGATGTAGACAGACTAATAATGCAGGATTACTCAAACATGTGAATGAAACAAAACACAACTCCAGGTCTGTTTTTGAGGAGTTAGTTTGTCTAAGGTTACTTTATTATCACTGTTATTATTTTCTGTATTATAATTCTTTGCCTTTGTTACTTTGATTAAATTTGTAGTTTTAGTTCATTATTTAGTGTAATTCTTCCCTCTTGTGTTCAGTTTTAGTTAGTCCTCCTGTATTTCAACACCCTTATTCTTTGTCTGGTTGGGTTAGTTTTGTTCTGTTCTGTTCATTTTGGTTTAAGTTAAGTTGTTAAATATTATTTGCCTAATTTGAGCTTTTGTGAAATGACTTTTTTTTTTGGCTTTATCCATCCATTCATCCATTTTCTTCCGCTTATCAGGGAACAACAGTCTAAGCAGGGACTCCCAGACTTTATTCAATTTAAACTTATTTTTATACCCTTGTCTTTGCCTTTCTGTTTGGTCCACTACAAGAGGCTTTTTATATTTTTTCTAAACAAGTGAGTACTTGATATTTGTATATGGCGATACTCTTCTGCAGTATTGGTGGTTTTCAGATTCTAGAATGTGGGGACAAGAAACAGTTTTTCCTATTGATTACACTGTACTTTGCCATGAAATATCGGAACGGTAAATTCCCAAATATGGAACCTGAACATGTCTATTACTGATTAGACCCAAGACCAGGCTTTATTTCAACACAAACCTCCAGTTGAACAATACTAATTTAGCTGCTCCTCATCTGTATTTAATAAAGAATAGTGGCCTAAAGAATACTGTGACATCATTTGAAACCCAGCAATACACAACTGCATTTCTCTTTCCAAGGAGAATAAATCTGGTCATACTAGAAAAGTGGTGAGACAAAGTGACTGAAAGTGAATACAGGATTCTACGGGTGTTTGGCGTGCTCAGGCCATTGTGAATAATCGAAAAACAATTACAACACTACTTCACTAACTGCAATACAAACCAATTTCAAGTAGATCTCTAGATGGTTAGGAAATTCAAAGCTGTAACATGAAATACGACAGTGAAAATGACTATACTATAATAAAACGTATAATAAAGTGTATGCTGTTCCATTAATGATTACAGATGGTCATTCTAGTATATTTATCACTCCAGATGCATGTATTCACCTGTTCCCCCTGCTCCTCTTTGACGCTGGCAGCTTCGAAACCCTCTCTCTCCGATGGGACCCACACCATCTTCTTGGCTGCCCAGTCGGCCTGAGCCAGTCCGCTGTTTTTGAAGTCATTCTGCAGGAACAGGAACTTACTGTCGTCGCCGTCGGCCATCTTCGGAAGGTCACTGCTGCCGCTGAGGTGAGAGGAGGGAGAAGGTCTGGGTCTGGGGTTTGATCTGAAAACAAATAGAAAAAAAAAAGGAAAGCTAGAATGTTTTTTACACTTTAGGGCAAGTAAGAAGTCAAAAGAAACCAAGAGGACATGCTCACTCCATTCAGAGAGAGGCAGATAACACATGAATTATGAAAAAACAACAGCGAAAGTCAATTAATCTGAAACAAAGACACTACAGATACATTTTTACAGGTGCAATATGTAAATTTCTGGTGGAGAGTCTGCAAATTTCCTCTCCGTTATGTTATTGCTTCTCCTGGAATGTTTCGCTGTGTGGCATTAAACATACTTATCTTGCTTTATTAAATAACGGGTGTTTTTATTGCTCAAAAATGACTTGGAAAACATTCAATATGTGAGCGGGTTCGCCTCTCCACAGATCTGACCTGTAACTTGGCCTAGTAGCATCACCTGCTGCTTCCCACTGGGACAGATTAACGCCAAACATAACATCTCCATGGGCACAAACAAGATTCCACAGTACACCTTTAAAGTCTGTGTGTTGCTGAAATAAGGCTTAAAACAATAGCTTCTATCAGAAACCTTTCCAGCTCTTTATTGCTTTGTCTGGAATATTCCACAGTATGGCAACAATCCTATCTATCTCCATGGAGACAAGCAGGTGACACCAACAAGCCAAGTTACAGTTCAGATCTGTGGAGTAACGAGCTGGCTCAGAGTAGTTATTTTTAGTAATAAGAAACACCTTTAACTGAATACATGCAAAATTCCAGGCAAGGAAATAAGTGTCCATCAAGCAGGTGGTGGACCCTCTGCCAGAAACGTTACACAGTGCACCATTAAAGTAACAGTATGGAGACAAAAGTCAACTGGATGATTCTGCATATTGTTTGAATATAAAGTTAAAACAACAAAACTCAAAACTCCTTTGAGCTGAGTTTTATGTCATATTGTCAAGTATTATAGCCACAGGAACAACATTTCCATGGAAACAAGCAGGAGGAGGTCCTAGTCCAAACCAAATAAGAGGGTTTGTCAGGTCTGGTTTGTGGAAATGCAAGCCCGCTCAGAGTAAGGACGCATGTTTTTTGTATGTTTTTCAATACAATAAAAAACATCTATAATTAAAAAAAAAAAAACTTTAGCTTTTATTTTAGTCGTTTTCGGTGATAAAAAGTTACACACTATGGCTTTAAAGCTCCTAAGGTCTGTTTAGCAAAATATTAGAAGTTTACAATTGTGAAAAGTGAAGCACGAGTTAAGCAGAAGGTCCCCAGATGCTCCGTTACAGCGTCATACAAGCGTTCAATAAAACCATCATTTTCATAACAGCATAATTTCCCTATATTTGCATCCATCCACTTACTGTCGCTTACCTGTCCCTGAACACATCATAAAAGAGTAAAATCAGCACAGCCAAAATGAAAATAAGTACGTAGATAACAGCGCCGCAGGTCTGCTCCTCACTCGATGCAATGACCATGTTTGGAAAACCCGCAGTGCTCCTGAACGCACCACGGATCCACTCAGCAAAAGAGTTTTTTAGGGGAATAAAGACACGGCCGCTGCCTTAAAAGGAGCTGTGCCAAGTAGAGCCTGGAGTTTACACCCAAACAGAAGCAGGGCAGAGGGGCAGCGGTGGGCAAAGGGACAGCGACACCAAGAATAATAACGATAAAAATAAATAATAATAAAAAGAATAAAAGAAATCATAAAAAAACATCTCAAAATGAATACAATATGAATTAGTATCTTGATTTTTTAAATGTATCTAGTACTGTTGTCACGATACTACAATTTCAAACTCGATTTTGATACTAAGGAATAGGCTTGATACTCAATACTGATTCCGATGCCACAATGAGAATAGAAAACACTCTTTATTTAGACAACAGAATGTGATTTTTAATATTAAATCATAGTACTTTCTTTTCTATTCAGTGTGGTCTTATATCGGTTAGTATCTGATTTCTGATGCATTTGACAACCCCTAGTATCTGGAAGTTCTGCAGGATTAGGGGAAATTATCGAATTGCAATTTTTCTGACAAGCTTTACGGTACTGAGGTTAGATTTGCAATTTATGTTTTAAAAAATAGGATTCTGTTGAAAGTTCATATTTTAAACGCATCCAGAAGAAATGACAAAAAGACATGTTTGTACAGATCTAAACTACAGGGTTTTTTTTTTTTTTTTAATACAGAATAAGATGGTACTTCTCTTATGGTACTTCAAAAATTGCAGTATTTGCGATCCCTACCTAAGTAAGTCTTTTACTGCTATTTTAAATGGTTAAAGCCACAGTATGTATTCTTTTTTGGATGTTTTTATTGCACTGAAAAACATGTATTGTTACTCTGAGTGGGCTTGCATCTCCACAAACCTGATTCTTACTTCCTCCTTTTGCTGGTTTCCATGAAAATGCAGCTATAATCTTCCACTGTATGGCATTAAACATATCTGTCTCCATGGTGAATGTTCCAAAGTGTGGTTTTAACTTTCTATTTCCATGGAGGTAGTTTCCAACTCACTATCACCTTGAATACTTGCATTTATATACTGCTGCTTTCAACATCTATTGGAGTTTTTAGTCTTGCCCAGTGGCACAATGGCAGTATCCATTGCCCGTAGTGAGGATTAAACCACCAACATTTGGACTAGTCGACAAATAACTATAGTTTCAACTTGATCTGACTAGTATTTATTAGTGAAAAAAGTCTTCCAGTTTCTTCTATTTCTGTTTTTCCAGATTTTGTGTTGACATTTCCAAACATGTACTTGCATTTAGGTTTCAGTTTCCTGTTTGTGGGCACCATTTTGAGTACTTTTAACCATTCAACTGATATAATAGTTTGTTTTGAATTGCTAACTGATTCCTGCTGTGCACATTTGTCAGGTCCAGATTAAAAATTGATAGTGTAAATGACCTTGTAGATGTATTGTCAAATGCAGTCAAATTTTAGGTAGATAATGAATTTGCATAATCATTTACTGAAGGTCAAAGTCGCTGTGAATAAAGACATGAATATTTGAGTTTCCTTCCTTTCCAATTAAACATATTTACTTTACATTTGACATTTATTCCGCAGTGTTTGCTAATACCAAAATATGGGTTTCATTCATATCCATATAATGTGTATTTTTCACACAATAAATCCTATACAAAGCTCTTTCATACAAAAAATTATATAGATATATATATTTTAATAATTGGAACAAAATTGTACTCCAATGCGTTAGGAGTCCTAATTTAAATTCATATATGTTTGACGATATTAAAGGTGCACTGCGTAACTTTTCATTTGTGGGTCCGTCACCTGCTTGTTTCTATGGATATGTCATTGCTCTGCCTGGAATGTTCCACAGTGTGACATTAAACAGCTCTACTTTACATTTATTCAGTTACAGATGGTTTTATAGCTCAAAAATACCTAGAAAAACTGACATTCTGACTCTCCACAGATCTGACCTGTAACTTGGTCTGGTTTGGTCTCCATGAATGTAGACAGGTTTAATGCCATACTGCGAAACATTCCAGACAAAGCAATAATATCTCCACAGAGAAAAGCATGTGATAGACCAGAAAAGTTACACAATGCAGCTTTAAAACAGCTGAAATATTAATCGCATTTTGAATCCTCGCAATTTCTACAATATTGGACATAAAAACGTGAAACAAGATATTTTTGAAGGTTAGTGTGTACTTACAGAGCTGTAGATGTGTCCTCACCGTTGGATGGACAGAGAACAGTTCAGAGCAGGTGAGTCTCACTTGACATAAGGAATCACCAGAGGGAGGAGCTATAGAGCCAGGCCACGCCCCTTTGGTGAAAAAACAGGAACTGCCCATCGCTGACCTGTGGACCAGACCGAACAAGGGTTTGGCCCTGGGAGATATTAAAATAACATTATTATTACAGGATATTGCTATAATTTGTTTGAATCAACTGAGAGGAAAGATAGAGAGAGAGACCTTTTTGTCAGGTAAGTCTCTCTTTTTTTTTTTTTCACACTGAGATGGTGAAAACTGGAAAGACTAAACTTTTAATTAATTACAATGCTACACTTTAAAGGGCCCATATTATGTTATTTTCTGATCTATGTTATAATGTTTTTCCTCATAAAAAACATACCTGCGTATTTAGACTAAGTTCTTCACTAAAAAAGAGAAAAACTCACTATTTTTAAACTCCATACACCTTCAGTACCTCTGTTGACCTTTAAAAACTCAATCCACACGCTTTTAACACTTGTATATTCTTATTCTGCAAATGTTTCACTGTTTCATGTTGTGTGAGTGTGTTCTGCTTGTGTTGTTTTACGCTGCCTCTTGTCCGGGTTGGTCGTCATTGCAAATGAGAGGGCGTTCTCAATCGACTTACCTGGTAAAATATTGAATAAATAAAAGAATCATTTGGATGATTTCAGCCCTGGAACTGCAAATCTCTACTGAACAAAAGGTAAAACATGAAAACTACCACTACATGACATCACAAGGTGGAACAGAGCACTTTGAGTTTTGTAAATATAGAAAGATTAATAATAAAGTGTTGCTCAAACATGTGTGAATGAAACAAAAACAACTCCGGGCGTGTTTTTAAGGAGGTAACAGCATTATACCCTGGCTTAAAGGTGCATTGTGTAACTTTTCTGGTGGAGGGTCTGTTATCTGATTTGTTTTTTTCATAGAGATGTTATTTGTCTTTGCCTAAAATGTTCCACAGTAGCATTAAAACTTTCTGTCTTGCATTTATTCAATTACAGGTGTTTTTACTGCTTATAAAACATGAGCAGAGTCGCCTCTCCACAGATCTGACATGTAACTTATTTCCCTACAGGGGATAAAATTAGGATAATTAAAAAAAAAAAAAAAAAAAAAAACTTGGCTTGGTGGTGTCACTTTTTTGCCTCCATGGACTAAAGCTCACAAGAGTGGATGTAGTGTAATAATAGGAGCGCTGTACTCCTGATTCAAGTGGGAAAAAGCCATTTTTAGCAATAAGGGAAACTGTGAGACGTTTTAAAATGATTTATCAGGCAGAAGTTCATTCATGTGTGGGCGTTTTATCACTGCGGGTTCAACAACAGGAGCAGTGGGCCCATATTTTCAAAATGTATAGACTTCTCGATCTTTCTATAAACAGGAAAGTCCCCCTGAGATAAAGTGTCAGGGGTGGAAAGCAACAAATTACACCTGTTTATTTATTTTCATTTTATTTATTTATTCTTTATTTCAGACACAAATATTATTGGGTCCACAGGATACAAAAGATAACCAAATTAGTCCATAGAATTGATTAAAAAGAGCACCGTAGTAACGGCATATACTCATGTTACTGTAACTTTTGGAGAATTGTATTTCTGAGTGGGTTAAAAAAAAAAAAACTTGTCTTACTTCTTCCCACTCCATTTTCGGGCATCAATCTTCATTTGTATGAGTTAATCTTAGACTCAGAAAATCAAATCTGATGTGACATAGCTCAAAATAAAGATAAAAACTAGAAACAAAAAATCTCCTGCTCTGATTGGACCATAGACTATAGAAAAGAAGCTAAATTCAGCTTTCACCTGTTCGATTTATATAAAATTCTGATCTAAAATGCTGCTTAAAACCTGTTAAAAAGTAACTAGTACACTGAGTAGTATTTTTCATGTGTACTTTTTACTTTTACTTATGTACAATTTTGGAAACAGTACTTATACGTGTAACAGAGAGCATTTTAGACATGTAACTGTACTTTTACTTGAATACAAATTTGCAAAAAATGTTTTCACTTTCAATAATATGTTTGTAAATGACCTATTTTATTGTACAATTTGTCTTCTTAATTGAATTTTAGAGCTTTACTAAGTTTGTCATCTCTGCCTTGCCGTAGACTGCTCTGGTTTCTATGGTTACTGCCTCTAACAAACGCACCTGCTGCAAACTTTAGCATCTTTAGCAACTTTAACTAAGTTTATTTCGCCTTTAGTAAAAATGTTGCAGCACAGTGAGAGTGTGGAGGCGCAGGCGGAGGTGGAGAAGTACCTGACCGTGTTCGAGGGCTCTTCCCCGGAGGATGTGTCGCACGCCCGGCAGCTCTGGAGCTCACTGTCGCTGCTTCCCCCGCAAGAGTCCCGCCTGGTCTCGGCCGATATCCACCAGAGACTCCCCGTGTCCCGGCCCCAGCAGAGGAGGAACACCGGCACCGCGATCGCCATCAGCGGGCGGAGTGTGTCCGACCCGGAGCCGGCCAGCCTGGTCACTGCGCGGCTGGAGGAGCGGCTGGAGGAGCGGCGGAGGTACGAGGCCATGGCCGAGAACCGGAGGCAGATTCTGGGGTTGTTGAAGAAGCAGCGGGAGCAGAGGATCCAGAAAGAACTCGTATCCATAGACTATAAACCAAAACCCAAACAAGAGGTCGAGGAGATGGATCAGAGCCAGAACCGAGCCGAGTGTGAGCGCGACCGAGAGCGGGTCCAACAACTGCACTGAACTCGAAAAGAAATATATTATTACTGCTGGTTTAAAGGTGCACTGTGTAACTGTTTGGTTTTGGGGTCCATCACCTGCTTGTTTCTATGGATATGTCATTGCTCTGCCTGGAATGTTCCACAGTATGACATTAAACACCTGCACTTTACATTTATTCAATTACAGGTGGTTTTGTAGCTCAAAAATACTTAGAAAAACAGGCATTCTGACTGTGAGTGGGGCCGCCTCTCCACAGATCTGACCTGTAACTTGGTCTGGTTTGGTCTCCATGAAGACAGAAAGGTTTAATACCTAATAACATAAATTATCGGAAGATCAAATTTAATGTGTAACTTTATTGGTGAATTGTGTATGCCAAGTTCTTGTCACCATGGAGTTCTCATTCTGCAGTATGATACTAAACTTCTTAATCTCCATGGAGACGAGCAGGTGAAAGCACCAGGCCAAGCTGTGGGTCAGATCTGTAGAAAAGCAAGCCTGTTTACAGATAGATTTTTCATTTTAGAAATAAAAGGCCCTGTAATTGAATAAACGCAAGACAGATGTGTTTAATGCCGTACTGTGCAACATTTCAGGTCAAGCAAAGACATCTCCATGGAAACACACAGGTGTCAGACTCACCCACCTATCAGAAAAGTTACATAGTGTGCCCAATTGTGTAAATAAAAAAAAAAATTGTGGGCTACTCATTGAATAATATTGGCCTATTGACGTTATCAGAACTAAAACCAACCTGCGGAAACAGAGACACCCCACTAGGGGTCAGTGTAACATTAACATTTCTTGGCCTATGTAAAATAATTATTATTTTGGCTGCTGGAAGCCTCGTTTTATTATTATTTTTTTTAATATCACAGTGCATGCTTGAGATATGTGCATGCTGGAATTTCCCCACTGTGGGACTGATAAAGGCATATCTTATCTTATCTTATAACTATAGCAAATATTTAACAGCAAAAGAAGCAGCACTTCTTTTGGTCAGTCCTCATTCTTGCTTTTCTTCATGCAGATGTTATTGCTTTGTCTGGAATGTTTCACAGTATGGCATTAAATCTTCATGGAGACCAAACCAGACCAAGTTACAGGTCAGATCTGTGGAGAGGCGACCCCGCTCACAGTCAGAATGCCTGTTTTTCAAGGTATTTTTGAGCTATAAAACCACCTGTAATTGAATAAATGTAATGTAGAGCTGTTTAATGTCACACTGTGGAACATTCCAGACAAAGCTATGACATCTCCATAGAAAGGTTAGGGCATTTTTCTTGTTTTGGCTCCAAGTGACTTCCAGCATTGGTTTGCACTGTGAAGAGTTCCAGATAGTTCTTTTCAAAAAGGAAAGCAGACGGGAGTGGTTTTCTGGGCTCAGTTTGGTGAAAGTATTGGAGCTGCATCAGACCATTGACGTTTTACAGCTGGTGATGTTACCGTGGTGACACAATGCATAAACAGAAACACAGTAAATTTTAGATGGTCTGAAAACAAAATGGATACAAGCTTTCATGGCCCCGTTTAGATAAAAAACTGTTGGCTAATGGTAGTAAGTCAGCTGGGTACTGTTTGCATCTAATTAAGTGTAATATTGTCACTATACAACTTTTTGGCTGCTTGTTTCTATGGATATGTCAATGCTGTGCTTGGAATGTTCCACAGTACGACATTAAACAGCTCTACCTTACTTTTATTCAATTACAGGTGTTTTATAGCTCAAAAGACAGAGAAACAGGCATTCTGACAGACTGTACCTTTAAAGTCACAAGGAGCATGGACTGATTCATGGGTTTCATGTATTTCATCTGTTTGTTCAAGCAGCACAAAGCAAACAGTGTTTATGTCATTATGTGTGTGTGTGTGTGTGTGTGTGTGTGTGTGTGTGTGTGTGTGTGTGTGTGTGTGTGTGCAAAGAGGGGCAGAACTGTACCAGCAGTCTGTAATCACCTGTGAAAGGCTGAGCTTATCCAAAATATCCTTAAGACCTGTTGAAGTTTATAAACAGACTTCAGCCAACAACACAACAACACAACAACACAACAACACAACAACACAACAACACAACAACACAACAACAGTAGATGAACTGAAGATGTGTGTAGAATCCCTCAGTCGTCCAGGTAGAATCCATGGCAAAAGGAGAAATTTAATTTGTCAACTGGACAGAGTTTATTTGGTCGAATACGTTTCGCAGCTCATCCAAGCTGCTTCCTCAGTTCTGGTCAGATGCTGGTGGACACTGCTTTATATCTGCCTGGAGGGAGGAGCTAATTACAATGAAATTACTACATATCTGGCTCTCCCGTCTGTGTTGATACCTTCGTTTGAAAAGTGGCTGTTTTGTTTCTCCAATGTAGCGCCCCCTGCAGTCTTCACTACACTGAATGGAGTAGACCACATTGCTTTGTTTGTGGCTCGGTGTTTTGTCCTTAGGAGGGACCAGTTTTTGTCTTAAAATGTTTGTGGGTTTGAAATAGACTGGGATTTCATGTTGTCTGACGGGCCAGAGTGGGCCGCAATCTGCCGTACATCTCCACCTAAAAGCCACAGGCCACTCCTTTGAGGACAGCGAGGTCCAGATCTTGGCCAGAGAAAAGAACTGGTTTGAGAGGGGAGTTAAAGAAGCTATTTTTGTCAAGAAAGAGAATCCTTCCTTGAACAGAAATGGAGGTCTCAGACATCATTTGTCTCCCATCTATAACTTTATCCTCAAACCTAAATCAAAACAAACAGAGAAAACAATGGGACTAGCCAGGTCAGGTCCAGAGGTGTGAAAACACCATCATGGCTCTGAATGGATATGCTAACTACTCCCCCACTCCCACTCCATATTGAATAGACTCACATGACTAACAGAAACTGTATTTAAATATGTGTGTCTCAGAGTAATTTCATTGTATTTAGCTCCTCCCTTCAAGCAGATATAAAGCAGTGTCCGCCAGCATCTGACCAGAACTGAAGAAGCAGCTTGGATGAGCTGCGAAACGTATTCGACCAAATAAACTCTGTCCAGTTGACAAATTAAATTTCTCCTTTTGCCATGGATTCTACCTGGACGACTGAGGGATTCTACACACGGAGAAGAGATAGTTTTAATTTGGTTAAAATTAGGTCTTCGGGACAGGTTTGCTTGTTTATTATTTACTGTGTTGTCCTAACAGAGGTTTGGCAGCTTGAAAAAAGGATATGGTAACTTTTTTCCATTCAAAAGATTGTTAATTGCTATGGTAATTATCCCAGTTTTTCATTATTCTGAATCCCGTGGATAAGGCTATATAAACTATATATATATATACTGTTACTACTTTAATAGACAAATTCAAAATCCATAACAAATTTTAAAAATTATTTTATTAAATATTTGAATAAAACATACTTTAAATTTAGATAATAGATTAAACATTTGTTAATAAAAATCTACAGGAATTTTTGTTTACAATAAAAAATAAAATAGCTTAAATTAAAGAAATTAACAACACATTAAAACATCATACATTTTCTTCAAAGTTTTCTTATTGTGTTAATTCAAAATATGCTTTTGCTCTGTTCTACAGTATGGCATTAAACGTGTCTATCTCCATGGAGACAAGCAGGTGCGCCACAAGGCCATGTTAGTGGTTGGATCTGGTGAGAGGCGAATCCACTCACTGTAAAAATGCATGTTTTTATAGGTATTTTGTTGTGCAAGAACAACACTCTTAATTAAATAAATATGGTTAATGCCATACTGTGCAACTTTCCAGACGAAACAATAAAATTTCTATGGAAACAAGCAAGTGGTGGACCACCAACCAGAAATGTAATGTAAAGCACATTTAAATTCCATTTTTATTGTTTGCAGTGTCCTGTACACATATTTCAATAAGTGGAACGTAATTGAGAAATACTGAAAGCTCTGCTTTTTCTTACAAACTCTCACCACTAGATGGCGCCATAAGCCTCTACATGTCCCTTTAGACGGTGTAGTGTTTGACAGTGCACTGAAATGAACGGAAGCTGCTATGACACAAGAAAATGCACTCCAAATGGGAATCTAGCATTTAACTTAGTAACTGAGTAACTGAAATGAAAAACCTTCAGGTACGTTATTGATGAGGGAACAATGTTTCACTATGAATAAAAGCTCAAAAAAGTCAATTTAGCAAATGCGTCTCCAGGACTCGGGGGCGAGCAGGCCGGATAGCAGCTGACCCCTCTCACCCTGGACATGGACTATTCCAGCCACTTCCCTCTGGCAGAAGGCTACGGTCCATACGGACCAGAACCTCTCGCCATAAGAACAGTTTCTTCCCCTCTGCCGTTGGACTCATAAACACTTTATGAGTTGTTGTTCTGTTGTTCTGTTGTTATGAGTTGTTGTTCTGTTGTTCTGATGCTTCTGTATATACGAGACTATTTTTATTTTTTTTATTATATATCTTACATTTTTTTGCATGCCCTTACTTTACTTTTATTATTATTATTATTATTATTATTATTATTATTATTATTCAGTGTTCTGTGTTGCACCTCATCACCAAAGCAAGTTCCTAGTTTGTGAATTGTGTTCACTGACAATGGCAATAAAAGTTTTCTGATTCTGATTTTAAAACAGTGACTGAATAAGCCTGACCTCATCACATCTCAGAAGCTCAGCAGGGCTGGGCCTGGTTGGTACTTGGATGGGAAAACACTGGGAATTACAGGTGCCACAGTGGGGCACCAGTGGCAAACACTGTTGTGGTGTCCTTAGGCATGACACTTCACCCATATTGCCTACTATCAATATGGTGTGTGTGTGAGAGTTAGTGGTGCTCAGAGGGCGCAGATTGACTCGCTTCCACCAGTCTGCCCCAGGTCAGCTGTGGCTACAAGAGTATCTTACCACCACTGAGTGTGGGATGAATGAATAATGCATAAAACTGTAAAACGACTTTGAGCGTGTGGACAAGCCTTATTTGAGACTAATTTCACTGACCCTGATATCTGATTTTTACACTCTAACCTACTAATAACAGACAAATTACTATATCTTTAATACAGAAACCAAATTTCCATTTCATTCATTTCATCAACTATTTTCTACAGTTGTGCTAATCTCCTTTATAGTGTTTTTGCGCAAAGGAATCTATATATTCCTGAGTCCTTTTCTTGCACTCGTCCCAGCTGTACAGAGGCTTGTACTGAAAATGCCTGTACGCTTTATCCGTCTGCACTGTAAAGGAAGTACACACCGTTATGAAAGTATACTTATTCATCATCGGCGTGTAGTTATAAAACGGACTCAAAATCCAACGCAGGATCTCGTTTATTATCACTATGAGCCACACGATGAAAAGGGGAATGCGTATTTTTCGGAAGTTGTAGGAAGTGAAAAACTGCTCGTTGAAGTTTTGATAGCTTTTGTATGGAGAGTCGTCATAGCTGTAGAAGATCTCTCCTGCCACGCTTTGGGGTTTGTCTCGAAGAGCGCGGGCAGCCAGCACGTGCATCCAGGCTACGTTACCTACAGACAGAAGAGAAAGAACAATAAAGGATTAAAGGTCCTATATTCGTTAACAAAATGGATTCTTGTGAGCTTTAAGCCATGTTAGAATGTTCCCTCCTCAAAAACAGACCTGGGATAGCGTTTTTCTTTCATTCTTTCATTCGTAACCCTTTATTATTAGTCTGTCTACATTTCCAAAGCTCAAAATGCTCTGTTTCAACTTGTGATGTCATGAAGCAGTAATTTCCATGTTAACAGCTACATTTTACCTTTAGTTCAGTAGAAATAGCCAATTCCAAAGGCTGAAATTATCCAAATGATTCTAGTGAAGGTGTACGGAGTTTAAAAACACAGTGGAGCAGGTTAAAAACAAGGTGGAACAGAGTGTTTTTGGTTTGTTTTCATATTCTGAATCATTCAACTAAACACAAGCACATTTCTACACCATCACAGACTAACTTGCGCACAGTTTCTGCTGAAAACAGTTTGCAATGACCTCAAAAGGACTTTATGTAACATGATGTGTCCACGGTATCTTCAGCTGTAACATTTTATTTTATATCGTTAATCGCTATGGCAACACTCCTAATTTTTCATCACTGAACCCACGGATAAGGCACCCCAGATCCCAGATTAAGTCATGTATTGATGTTTTTAGTGTTAGTTAAGATAAGATAAGATTTGTCCCACAATGGGGAAACTGCAGTGTCACAACGCAAGTTTCAGAGACAGTAGGAAAATAAGAGCATGCATCAAAATCAAGATAAATAATAAGTATTTACAATCAACTAAAAAACACAACACTGTAAAGCTCAAAGGCACAGGAACGTTGCACAATAAGTGTCTTTGATTCTGAAGTGAACAAACAGCAGTTAAAGTGACTCCAGTATAGTAATATATAATATTACTACAATAAAGTGACTCAGATGATTGTGTACAGTGCAGTGATGGACAGTGGTGTTTAAATAAATAAGTAGCAGGTAGTGACTTTAAATAATATTGCACATTGTTATTATTGCTATGGAGATGACAGTTTTCAGTACGAGCGCAATGTAACTCCAGCAGTGATTCATACTTTCGCTTCTTTCATTTCTTCCATTTCTTTCTGCAGTGTATTAGTTTATGTTGCTATAAAAACAAAAAAAAAACCAACACAAAGAAACGGACATGGAGAAAGAAACTGATCTATAGGCGGGACCCACATTTTCAGGACATTTCGCCAGGAACAAAATGCTAAATTAGAGTGATTTTTTCCATTGCATTTCAAAACAAACTCAGCTACAGCAGTGACAGCTCTGACGGAGGAGAGCATGGGCCGGTCTCATAATTTAATGTCTAAATAAAACAATGTAACGTTGGAGATGGGAAAACCCCTCTTTAAATGTGGGCAATCCCATTATTCCGAACTGAGTCATACTGACATTACGAGCCAGCACAGAGGGAGCATCTGAAGTTGAAATGACTCAACTTCAAAATAACAAAGGTGCATTGCATAACATTTCTGGTGAAAAATCTGTCACTTGCTTGTTTCCATGGAAATGTCATTGCTTTGCTTGGAATATTCCGTGGTGTGACATTAAATGCATCGATCTAGCATTTATTAATTACAGGTGGTTTTAGAGCTCAAAAATTCCTTGAGAAACAGGCATTCTGACTGTGAGCGGAGTCGCTCCACAGATCTGACCTGTAACTTGGTCTGGTTTGGTCTCCATGAAGATAGAAAGGTCTAATACCATACTGTGAAACATTCCATGGAGAAAAGGATTTGACAGGCCCTCCACCAGAAAAGTTTTTTTTATTAATTGAAGGTGTTTCTGTTGCTCAAAAATACAACAATCCCTTCTGTGAATAGGGGCGACTCTCCGTAGATCTAACCTGTAATGTAACCTATGGTAGTCTCCCTTGAGATAGATGAATTTAATCTCTACTGTGGAACATTCTAGACAAAGTGATAATATCTCCATGGAGACAAGCAGATGGCAGACCTGCACCTTAAATGATTTTATGATTCTTTCATTTTAAATGGTTTGCATTATTCAGAAGTTTATAAGCTCTTTCCACAACTTTCAGAGGCCAGAGTGGAGTTTTGCCATCACAGTAAAGCTAAAAACTACTAGCATGCTAACCGCGTATTTCTTTGACTATAATTAGATGCAGACAGTTACACAGTGGACTTATTTTGTCCTCAAAAGCTGCTTATACAATATTTCCGTATATTTTTAACAGCACAGATCAGCTCGCCTGTAGCTCCAGCTAAGTCAGTTCTTTATGGTAGGATTGTATTAAAATTCAGACAGAGCAGTGCCTCCAGGTAGCATCACAACCCCAGGGAATGCTGATGACATAAGCTGCAAAGTATCAATCGGGGTTTGAAATTTTCGTATCATGACAATACACGTACACGTTCTATCTTACTTTTGTGTTTTCCTGAACCACTACATTGTACTTCTACTTGACTAATATTACTTTGAAGTAACAGTATTTTTACCCATATCTTTTAGTTTTACATGCATTGGTTCTGACAGCTGTCTAAAGCCTAATTTGTCTGGCTTAGTTACACCTGAACTACTGCCACGTAACTGCTCTTCCAGTTCAGTTTTGACAAATCCTACACAGAGGCCTTGACTCACTGATTTCAAAATAACGTCATTTTAACTGAAAATCTTAAAGCGGACTATTGCCAAATTCTTCTGAACAAAAGGTAAAAGATAGGTGCTACCTTGAAAACCATCATGACATCACAAGGTGGAACAGAGCATTTTGAGCTTTGGAGATGTAAAAATACTAAAGATTTACTCAAACATGGGTGAATGAAACAAAGAACAACTCCAGGTCTGTTTTTGAGGAGGGAACAACATTAGAACATGGCTTAAGAGCTCACAAAAGTCAATTTTCCATAAGATAGAACCTTTAAGAGCTGTACTGTATAAGACAAATACATAGGAAATAAACAGTTAAAGGTGCATTGTGTAACCTTTCCTGTGGCGGGCCCGTCAAATGCTTCTCTCCATTGAGATGTTATTGCTTTGTCTGGAATGTTCCACAGTATGGCATTAAACCTTTCATGGAGACTAAACCAGACCAAGTTAGAGGTCAGATCTGTGGAAAGGCGACACCGCTCACAGTCAGAATGCCTGTTTTTCCTAGTATTTTTGAGCTATAAAACCACCTGTAATTGAATAAATGTAAAGTAGAGCTGTTTAATGTCATACTGTGGAACATTCCTGGCAGAGCAGTGACATCTCCATAGAAACAAGCAGGCGATGCACCCCCAAGCAAAAAGTTACACAGTGCACCTTTAAACAAAATATGGCGAGTTATTTTGACCATGTGCTGATGAATATTCCACACTGCTCACCTGCATAGACTCGCCCGTGCTCTGTGTCCTCCGGGACGACGCTTATGATGTAGCCCCCCGACTGGACACAGCGCTTCCAGAATTCCTTGAGCAGATCGTGGCCCTCTCCGTAGATGCCTGTGGGTCTGAGGGAGCAGGTGTACATCGTCTTCCCGCCCTTCACCTGCGGCGAGAAAAATCTACTTCACACCACACTGCAGTTTTCTTCTCCGTGAGTTCGGGGAGGCGTGACCCGACTTTGTGTCTTTGTGTGCGATTTTGAAGCTGCTGCGCTCCTCGTGTGTGTGTGTGTGTGTGCTCCTCAGGTATGTGTATGTGTGCTCCTCGTGTGTGTGTGTGTGTGTGTATGTGTGCTCCTCATGTGTGTGTATATGTGTGTACTCCTTTTGTGTGTGTGTGTGTGTATGTGTGCTCCTTATGTGTGTGTGTGCGCTCTTCATGTGTGCCTATATGTGTGAATCCAAATGGTTCTAGTGAAGGTGTATGGAGTTTAAAAACACAGTGGAGCACTTCCTGTATTACCACATGACATCACAAGGTGGAACAGAGTGTTTTCTGTTTGAGAGAAAAACTCGGCCTAAATCTGCAGGGTTTGTGTGTTAAACATGTGTGAACGAGTCAAAACACAACTCCAGGTCTGTTTGTGATGAGGAAACAACATTAGAACAGATCAGAAAACAGTGTAAAATGGGCCCTTTAAATTATGTGTTCATGGCCATTCCAAGAGTTTGACATATCCGTAATCTGCACAACATGTTTTACAATCACTGCACACGCACACACAAGACGAGCTAATGTTAAATAGAAACATTAATTCTTTTTTTCAGTCTATTTTACAGCACAGTGAGGTTATGGTGAGTTTTGGCTCTTTTAAGCCCTGTGCATTAAGTAAAATGTGCTTTTCATTTGCCCCCTGTGGTGTGTAAAAGTATTAGATGTTTTTGTAGTTAAAGAAAATCATATGGAACCACTTTGATCACTACAAATCAGACTGAACATTTACAAGTCTGAGTGAATCATCTTTAGGGCCCATTTTACACTATTTTCTGATCTGTTCTAATGTTGTTTCCTCATCGCAAACACACCTGGAGTTGTGTTTTGTTTCATTCACACATCTTCAACACACAAACTGCATATTAACGCTGAGTTCTTTGCTCAGACAAAAAACACTGTTCCACCTTGTGATGTCATACAGGAAGTGCTCCACTGCGTTTTTAAGATCCATACGCCTCCGCTAGAACCATCTGGATAATTGCAGCTCTGGAATTGCCAAGCTCTAATGAACAAAAGATAAAAGGAGCTGTTCATTTGAAAACTACCGCTTCATGACATCACAAGGTGGAACAGAGCATTTTGAGCTTTGGAGATATAGACAGACTAATAATAAAGGATTACTCAAGATGAAACTAAACACAGTTCCAGGTATGTTTTTGAGGAGGTAACAACATTCTAACATGGCTTAAAGTTCACAAGAGCCTTGATATATAAATATTTTCACAGTGTCCTCTGCCAAAGTCTTAACTGATGACTTCACCTTTGTTTCTCTTTCAAACAGCGTTAGACCCCGGGGCTTTAGCTGTATTCTTTGTGAACAGGATATTCTCGTCCTGGGTCGGCATTAAGTTACACTGACACAAACAAGACTTTATGTGAGGAGTTTACTCTTCGCTTAAACCAATCCACATTATTCAACTTTTCATTAGTGTGGTCACGATACTAAAACTCAAACTCTATTTCGATACTAATAAGTAGACTCGAAACTGACTACAATACCACAATGATAATAAAAATAACTCAATAAATCAATTTCAGCATTCAATATTAGAGCATTTCTATTCCCATGTGTCCTTATATCTGTGTACTTCCTCAGTGGTCCTGTAGGTTCCATAGTGCTCCATGGGCGTATACTAGTCTATGTGCTCTTATACTTGCTCCAGATCATTCTAAAGATATTCAGGAAAGCTTCATTTCTGTCCTGTGAATGTGACTTTTTAGTACTGATACCTGCTCAAATGTATCTAGTTTTGATACTAGTTTTAGTAAATACAAAATGGTATTTGAGTCCAAAGGTCAGTGGTTCAAACACCGCTTGGACGGGTGCATGCTGCTCTTGTGTTTTTAGATTGAAGGTCCTATATAACACAAACTTGACTCTCATAAGCCCTGTTATAATGCTGTTCCCTCCTCAAAAACAGACCTGGAATAGCGTTTTTCTTTCATTCACACATGTTTTAGTGACCCTTTATTATTACTCTGTCTACATCTCCAAAGCTCAAAATACTCTGTTCCACCTTGTGTTTTCCGTTTGTGAGAAGAACTCAACCTAAATATGCAGGGTTTGTGTGTTAAACATGTGTGAATGAAACAAAACACACCTCCAGGCATGTTTTTAAATTAGGAACATTATAACATAGATCAGAAAATAGTGTAATATGGCCCCTAGTTTATTGTCTCCACAAATGTTCTCACCTTGGTCCCGTTGGCTTTCAGCACTAGCTCCTCAGCCTCAGACTTGGTCTTGTCATAAGCCATGGAGTGTTTGATACGATAGGGCGTGTCTTCAGTCCCCCTGAAAAAAAAAATAATAAAGATTAAATAAAATAATTGTTGTAGTTTTCATCTAATCAAATATATACACTGTTTCTGTGCTAATTTCACATTTTTCTTGGTCACATAAGGAACATACAGAACAAAGAGTTGGTTCAGAATGATTCAGGTGTAGGGGCTCATTAAGGGGTTTATTAATTATGTAGAACATAGTTTTGAGTAAAGTCTGAATGGACAAGATTGCGGATACAAGCAGTTAAAATTAGTTAATGTCCTCAAATGGCTGGGTGCTCCCTTAGAGATAGGGTGAGGAACTCCGTCACACGGGAGGAGCTCGGAGTAGAGCCGCTGCATCGGTTCCGGAAGCCTCCCTGGGGAGATTTACGCATATTTTTGTAAATCCTTATTTAGTAATAGAAATATATGCAAGTAGTGATAATGTAGTATTTTCTAAGAGAAAAATGTGATATTTTTGTTCACTTTGTCACCAAAATGCGACGTGTGTAGACCTGAGCCGGTCAGGGCGGCGCACACGTGGCATCTGCACCTGAACAAAGGCCAGCGGAGGGGGAACAGGTTTCACATCTGCCCTCTAGTGGTAAAGAAGAAAATCTAATAAACTTACAGATAAACAGACAAAGTTTAAGCTTTATCAAGGCTCCTGAAAATGTGTCTGAATAAATCTAAAAAGCGTACTGAGCAGTGTTTGCTAATGTGTTTATCATGTCACCATGGTAACTGACACAAATCAATATTTGAGTCTGACTAACACACTCCAGTACCAGTGTGAGCTGTGGCCCTTCTCCACGTATGAGAGGAATGTTAGGATTCCACTGGATGAAACATGTGGCTTAGGAAAGAATGACACAGGGGAATGTCTGTCAGCAGAGCCTATTTATCTGCACTGCGTTGGAGATGTGCAGATGGGGGATTCACTTCTGCACAACTACAGACCTGATTTTTATGTGGAAATGGGAAAGAATGGGGAAAAATACCATTATAAAGTACCATTATAAAGTTTTGTAGCATGTTTTGAGGTAACGGCTTATTTTACAATGTCCTTAAAATTGCACTATGACTTGTTTCCCATTTCCCAACCTCGAAATGAAAATGGAAAAATAGGGAAATAAACAGTTTTTCATTATTGGTTTTAAAAAACAAAATCGGAAAACAAAAAATGGCGGGTTAGACTACTAATTTCTCTTGAACACCATTAACATGATTATATTTAAAGTTTTCCTAAAAATCTTGCCTATTTTCTAGTTTGGGAATTTTGGTGAAGGTTATAATTTTACTTTCTGGTTGAACACTGGCAACAGATGCGACATATGTACCCATAACTGTTACCTAGCAACCATTATGTTAACAAGGGCCATAACTTGACAAAATTACACAATAGTTACGAATTGCCAAATAAAAATAAATAACAGTTTTTTGTTACATCAGTGTTTACACGGTCAGTGTGTGTGTATTGTTTCTGCATTTCTGCATTTTGGGGGGGGTGGGATTGATTTCAGTTGATGACATATGTAGACGTGCTGTGTTTTTGTTATGTCTAAATGTCCACCCTAGTCCCCAACCCCTCGTCCACTACATAGGCCCGCACTCTTTAGCGCCCTCTACAGTGCACTCATTCACAGAGCTATTCGGACACAGTGAAAAACAAGTCTGCTAAACTCCGATAAAACTTGATTTCTGTCATAAATAATGATCAGATAGGACTGACACAGGTGTGGATCCCACTTGTAAAAGGGGGATTTATTCATCTCACGTATAGAATGATGTTAATCACTGGAATAATAAACATGGGAAAAAAAACACACCTTTGTTTGACCAGAAAGTGAATCATCTTCTAACAAATTATTCGTCACCCACAGCCTATTACATAGACTACAGGGTATTTTAGAAGATTTTAAGCAATATCAGTGGAGTTATGGAGTTTCGCTATGATTAATGCAACTCCACCCCAAATCGTACGCTGAATATATGTGCAAACAAATTCCATTTTCCTTGTGACACAGTAATATTAAAAGGCCACTGCAACACAATAGAGACCAACATGTACTTTACCACTATAGGAAGTTATTTTGCTGATGTTTTGAATTGTTCCAAGTTCTAACATTGTTCTATCATCACAAACAGCCTGAACAGGTTTTAGATGTCATCCATGCATTTGAGTATTTTGGAGATCTCTCCCTGGGCCCTAGTCAAGCTCTTTACGGTTAGCTGTAAGATTCTACAGAGCAGAGGATGGGCTCAGATGGAGCAGAGGAGAGGGTCAGATGGAGCAGAGGATGGGGTCAGATGGAGCAGAGGATGGAGTCAGATGGAGCAGAGGAGAGGGTCAGATGGAGCAGAGGAGAAGGTCAGATGGAGCAGAGGATTACCTGATAAAAGGCTCTCCATCTTGATTGGGTCCGACCACTCCCATGCTGCTGGTGTAGACAAGGCTCGGGATGCCATTTTCCACACAAGCCTTGATCGCATACTCAGTCCCTAAAATTACACAATATTTGATTAGATGGTCTCAAAATGACAATAAACTGATCATTTTCTTCTGGAGACCCTTCAGAACATTCTCCAGATAGACGTTTTATACCCTCCTGTGGAAGATTATTCACCTGCAGCAAGACCACACAAGTATTACACACTTCTCACAAAGTTCACAAACTCACAAAAATCCATCTTGAGATAATAATAATTCTAGTTTATAACTGTTTTTTTTTTTATTATCGTGGTTTGGAAATCTGTATCAACTATCAACAACTGAGAGATTTCCTTAGTACTGAAATCAAGTTTTTAGTTTTAGTAAAGTTTTGCTTTTGTATTGCTATCACTAACTATGCAAATCCTCTATAAGATCTACACAAAAAGTTAAAAATGTTTGTCTTTTACATTTTTTATTTCATTTTTGTCCTATTCACCATGAGTGTTTTCTCTTACATTTGACTCTCATAAGTTTTAGTTTTTTAGAAGTTTTAGCGACTCACGTTGAGGTAAACAGGACGTAAACGGCTCGCCCAAAGCTCCCGGTATGATGTTTACGTCTCTGTGTGATTCACTGAACACTATTGTGCTCCATAATCACCTCATCACTGAGGCTTAGAGAGTCAGCAATACAGAAATGCATCATGGGAACACGGACAAACACAAAACAGAAAGTCATGGGAGGGGAAAACGTCGAAGTACAATTACCCCGACAAACGTTTATTGTTCCAAGTCGAGATTCAGTTCACAGTGCACATTTTATTCACATTAAGAAAACTGAAATCTGATAAACTAATACAAAAAAACACTGGATTTTTTGTGTAACCCACGCCTCCATTAACTCCATTCGGACCAGAACCTTGGAGTCATGATCACTTTGTAACACCTGCCACTTTAGAATTTCTAGACTATAAACATCAAGGCACAGTGTTGATACAGACACATAAGATAAGACTCAAGGCTGGGTCAACAGTGAGAATAACAAGCTAGGATGGATATAAACAACAGATTCGTATGAGGAGCACAAGGCCAGAGTGTTATTTCACATGGGATAACAGCTAGGATTACAGCAAGCTACCAAGAAACTAGATATAAAAACTATGATGTAAGAATCAAACGGTTGTGGTGACCTCGCTTAACAGTAAACACCTGAGGTACCACTGAACCCAGTAAAAGACCACTGATGTAATGATTTTCATAACACGCTAATTTCTGATCTATGTAAAAATGTTTCCTCATCACCAACAGATCTGGAGTTATGTTTTGTTTCATTCGCACAAACCCTGCATATTTAGGTTGAGTTCTTCTTTGAAAACAGAAAACACTCTGTTCCACCTTGTGATGTCATGGGGTAATACAAGAAGCGCTCCACTGGGATTTTCAACTCCATACACCTTCACTAGAATCAACTGGATGATTTCAGCTCTGGGATTGCCAATCTCTAGTGAACTAAAGGTGAAAGGAGCTGTTAACTAATGTGAATGAAACAAAACACAAATCCAAATGCAAGAATATGTTAAATAAGGCCGATTGTATTAATTATTTTCCTCACTAAGTCCAAAATTTGCCTTGATCTAGGCCTTTTTTGATTTAAAGCATTACATTTTTTTTGTTTTATCATAACTAAAACAAGGTATATTAAAAAAAAACAAAAAAAAAAACAAAAAAAAAAACAGGTAGTGCACTGTTAACTTTGCCACTAAACTCTGCTCTGGCATCTTCTGAGAGTTGTAACTTTGGACCACTGCAAACCATTTAAAATTAACTAGTTCTGTTTTTCACATTTTTAAGACAGTATAAATCTGGTACAGCACCTTTAATTTAGATAGATGATTCTCGTAAAGTGAAATACTTTGTGTTACATTTCATATAATCTTTCTTCATATTGTCACTAGGGGCGCACTCACACTTGGACTTCAGAACCGTAGCCCCTAAAGTGCGGTATGTTTGTCCAGTGTGAGGGCAATTGAACCGTGTCCAGGCACAAGAAGTTTGGGACTTTGGCCCGGTTGGAGGAGGTGGACCAAAGGGTGCAGAATCTTGGCATACCTTTGCAATTGTCACATAATTATTCTCTTCAGAACAGAATGTCCAGACATGTTCAGATAAAATGTGGGGACAAAAGTGTGTGTTCTTTTCCTGACAGTTCAAACTTCACTGTGATTGGCTGACTCCACCTGTCACTCACTCAAAAACGTCATCCTCCTGGTGCAGACTGTGCACATTAAAGAACAGCCATTTCTGATCCTCAAATCAAACAAACTCTTAATCCAAACCTCACCACAAATATTGTCAGGGTTAAAGGTCCATTGTGTAACTTTTCTGGTGGGGGGTCCATCAAATGCTTTTCTCCATGAAGATGTTATTGCTTTGTCTGGAATGTTTCACAGTATGGCATTAACCCTTTCTATCTTCATGGAGACCAAACCAGACCAACTTACAGGTCAGATCTGTGGAGAGGTGACCCCGCTCACAGTCAGAATGCCTGTTTTTCTAGGAATTTTTGAGCTATAAAACCACCTGTAATTGAATAAATGTAAATGTACAGCTGTTTAATGTCACACTGTGGAACATTCCAGGCAGAGCAATGACATCTCCATAGAAAGAAGCAGGAGAGGTGATGGACACCGACAAAAAAAAAAGTTACTTGATACACCTTTAAACTGATCTATTTTGCATTCATTCAATTAAAAGGTGAGGTTTTTTTTAATGCTCATACATACATACCTTGAAAAACCTTCATCTTTACTGTTAGCAATATTGCCTCTCCATAGATCTGACCTGTGATATGGGCCTGGTGGTGCCATATGCTTGTCTCCGTGGAGATAGAAAAGTTTAATGCTACACTGTGGAATATTTCAATGCCAAGAAACATCTCCATGGAGACAAGAATGTGGCGGACCCTTAAACCAGAAAAGTTACACAGTGCATCTTTGAACATTCATGATAAACATGCCAGCACCAACATAAGACAAACACACAAACTTCCAGCCAAGCTATTTCAGACCAAACTGGAAACTTAAAGATGTTCCACATCATGTGGTAATACAGGAATACAGGAAGTGCTCCACTAAAAACCTAACCCAACCCAACTTAACCTAAGCCTTCACTGGAGTAACTTACATAATTTCAGCCCTAGAATTGCCATTACCCTACTAAACTAAAGGTAAAAGCTGTTAACTTGAAAGAGAGACTAATAAACCCGGTTACTCATTCATGAGAGTTAATCCAGGTTTTTTTTTTTTGATAAGGTAACAAAAAAATACAATACATAAATTATGATGACTGTCATTTATATTGACAACTGGGCAAAATCAGAGAAAATATCATTTGCATAATAATTTGGAACGCAATGTAGTCACATTTTCTTTGTGTGTTGGTCATTTTTAAGCAGCTTTTCTGTATTTTACCTAAACAAATGACAATTTATGCCTCTGTTTACTGTTTGCAGGTATCAAATTGGTCAAAAATAAGGACACCTGGGACATTTCTTGTATAAAACTGGGACAAATCACTAGTTTTGGACAGGAGACACGGGGCTCAAAACTGGGACTGTCCCGCGTAAATAGGGACGTCCGGTCACCCTAGACTAAGCTCAAAAGAGTCAATTTTGTGTAATATATGTTATGGTGGATATATTGGTATTAATTATGAAAATGCAGTATCCACTAGATTTTTTAAGTGTCCCATAAACTGGAATCCACTGGGTGTAGTTTTATGGTTTGGGGACAGACTGAGGGCTGAGGGTGTGGACTTCCCCTGAGTTTGTGAATTTTTCCACAGTAAAAAAAGCTGCTTCCTTTCAGCACATCAAGGCACCCCCGTGAACTTCCAACCACAGCTTCTTTAGCGTTAGCATTAGCACATGTTCACCAAAAACTAAACTTGATATTCCAAAATAAGAATTGAATTTTAGGCTGTGTCAATTATGAATTCAATTTTAATTCATAGCTGTTTCTTTAGCATTAGCGTTAGCATTAGCATTAGGACATGTTTGGGTGGGCTATCTTTAACATACAGTAGTCTATCCCACAATTCCACCCAAAATCTTTACTTATTTCTTCATTAGAACATCAGTGTTTGCATTTTTATTAAACACAGCAGCAACATTTTTTCTATTAGTTTTCTTTAGAACATTCAAGATGGCGGTTAAAATACATTGTGCATCCTGTCCAGTTCCTTTCACAATAAAACACATCCGTTTTACCAAATTAAAACATTTTGGCCACATATACAATATTTAGTGTACCTTTTTAGTTGCTTTCAATTCATATTCAAATAATATCCCCATTTTCAATCACAATAACATATTAAAACACAATAAAGTTTTTTTAATATACAGTAGCCTATGCCACAACTTAACCCAAATTCCCCAAAATCTTCATCTAGGTTTTCATATGTTTTACTTGACATCAGATCGAAACAAAAATATCTAGTATCACCCATCACTAATGTTTGGGCATCTGGGCCACCTGTCACTCTTGGGCCAAATTCTCACAATCTATTCACACGTTTTAACTTCCTGTTATATGCAACACTTAGACGTGTGAAATAATATTTTGTTCAGCACTATAGCAATGGTCCTACTTTACATAATTCTGAAACCAGTAGTCGTAACAAACGTAACAAAGGAAAAGTAATCAAGTACTGTACTAAAGTATAAATTTGAGGTATCTGTACTTAAATGAAGTACATTTTAAAGGGGATACTTTTACTTCACTATATTTAAGAGCAAGTATCTGTACCACTACATTTGTGAACTGGAGTGAAGAGTATTTTTATTATTGTGTGAGATCCCCTGAAAATACTGAGGGTCTATTTTTAAGATGTTCATAGTTTGAGCAAAGAGAAAAAAAAAACTGCTAGAAAAAATACTTCGATTCAGTTGTTTCTGCTGAACAAAATTCAGACAAATTCTAAATCACTATATTTGAAGCTTTATAAGACATCAAAATCTGTACAAAATACTTACTTTTACTCTTTTTTTTTTTTTTTACTCATCCCTCAGTCACAGAAAGAACACGCATATTCCACTGAGTCCTGCCCTTTAGTCCGACAGAAGCTGACCGCATCAGCGGCACAAGGAGCAGCTGTTTTTTCACCGCTTATAGTTTATGCAAATTAGCCATGTGGTTTTAAGTTTCACTTCTGTATAACTTAAACAAATGTGCGCAAAGCTGCATTAAACACATTATTATTTGAGTCCTCCTCGTAGGAAATAAAAATCCATTCTGTACGCAGAATGTAAAGAAAAGGTGGTGAAAGAGCTGGAAAATGTGGAGTATTATGCCACAACTACTGATCTGTGGTCAAGCAGAACGACTGAGCCGTATTTCTTTGCTCTACTTAAGTTGAGCCACAGACGGCTCCTTTGGTTCTTCAGTTGTAAAAACTGCTGTTGCTCAAGCGCTCAATGTACCCTGTGTATAGCATGTTTCTTTTTAATAAATAGGACATTTGAAATAAATTCTTGACTTTAGTTTTCATTCTTGCATTACAGTTATGGAATTTAGTGTTTGAATGGTATGATGCAAGTTTCTGTGATGCTTGAATGTTCATGTGCATTGAAAAAAATCGTGAATGAAATCAAAATTGCGATATCTGCTAGAAAAATCGCAATTCAATTTTTTCTTAAAATCGTTCAGCCCTATACTCCAGCTGAGGGAATGATGCAATAATGCAACTTTGGTCCCCACTTAAGCTGAGTCCACTTCAGTTTTCTATTGTGAATGTTCCCTGAGTCTGTTCAGTGAAGTACAGGCCAAAGCTGCTTTAAGTTACATCTCCATGGAGACAAGCAGGTGACGGACCCCAAACAACATAAGACAAACACGCAAACTTCCAGCCAAGCTATTTCTGACCAAACTGGAAACTGGCACTGTGTAACTTTTCTGGAAGACTTTATACCACCTGCCACAAGCAAAGTTACAATTTAATAATTTAAAGCCCCATATAACGTTCTATGTTATAATGTTGTTTCTTCATCACACAGAACATGCCTGGAGTTGTATAAAAACACAGAGGAAGTGAGAGATTCAGGGTATCACCAGAACAGGTGCTCCTCAAGGATAAGGCTCAAAAGCGAACATATAGTGAAGATGACCAAGCTTGTAATGTAAAAACTTCGAAAGAAAAAATAAAAGTTCTTTTGCAACAGACTTTTTGACCACTTTTTACTTTATCACAGTAAGTTCTTTACATTACAAGCCTGGTCATCTTCACTATACGATACCTGGAGTTGTGTTTGTTTCATTCACACATGTTTAACACACAAATCCTGCATATTTAGGCTGAGTTCTTCTCTCAAACAAAAATCACTCTGTTCCACCTTGTGATGTCATGTGGTAATACCTCAAGTGTTTTTAAACTCATACACTTCACTAGAATAATTTATATAACCCTACACCAGAAAAGTTGCGCAATGCACCTTTAAAATGATGAACCATCGTTTTACCTTTCACGTTGACGTTGTATATGACAGAGTCTGGGATCTTGTACCACACGTCCACCACACTGGCTGTGTGGATGAACACGTCAACCCCACGAGAAGCCTCCAGGACCTGGGTGAAGTCTGTGATGTCCCCCTGGATCACCACCACCTTCGTGTCCTCTAAAACAGAAACACAGGAATGTTAAAGGTGCACCGCGGAACATTTCTAGTTGAGGGACCGCCACCTGCTTGTCTCCATGGAAATGTTATTGCTTTGTTGAGAATGTTCCACAGCATAGATTAAACCTATCTACCACAAGGGAGACAAGCAGGTTACAACATTACAACTCAGATCTGTGGAGAGTCGCCCCGTTCACAGAAATTATAGATTTTTGAGCAACAGAATCACCCGTAATGAATAAATGCTAGATGGAAATGTTTAAAGTCATACCATGGAACATTCCAGGCATAGCAATAACATCTCCATGGAGACAAGTAGGTAGTTATATCGTTTCAAATATACTGCTAAAGAAAAATGAACACTTTGAAAACACATCAGATCTCCTTGTGGAAAAAAATATGCTGGATATCTATACAAATATGGACAGGGAAATGTCTTAGAAACAAAAGGATGCTCCTCTTTTAATGGAAATAAAATGATCAGCCCATCTCCATTCTGATGTATTTTCAGAGTGTTCCTTTACTTTTTTTGAGCAGTGTATATAACTATGGTGGAGATTCACTGGTTTTGAAAGAAATATCCAAAGCTATGATCCACAAATGTTGGACTTTATTATTTATTTGAGATCGGCTCCACAAACTTGTCATCTTAATCTCGTGTCTTAAAGTCTTTTCTATTGACAGCGAGCACATCTTTGAGGTTGAGTAATGGTACAATTTTCTGAAGCTATAGTGAAAAAAATAATTGTTTATTTATGCTGACAGAAGACATTGAACTCTGTGCCATTTTTTGTTATATTACAGAGATATTACCCATAAACCAAAAATAAGCAACGGAAGCTAGTCATGACAAAATTTACCATTAAAAGTGTATTGTGTAACTTTTCTGGTGGACGGTCCGTCACCTGCTCTACCTTGCATTTATTGAATTACAGGTGGTTTTAGAGCTCAAAAATGCATAGAAAAACAGGCGTTCTGACTGTCTCTACAGATCTGACCTGTAACTTCCCCATTGTGGGACAAATAAAGGATTATCTTAACTTGGTCTGGTTTGGTCTCCATGAAGATAGAAAGGTTTAATGCCATACTGTGAAACATTCCAGACAAAGCAATAACATCTCCATGGAGAAAAGCATTTGATGGACCCTCCACCTGAAAAGTTACACAACGCACCTATAAAATAAAATAAAATTGAATCTGCACTTCCTGAATAGTGATAGTTGCCATGGTTATTGTTGATATTAATAGAAAAATTCATGAAACTGTTCCTAGTTTGGTCCCGGTTTAATCCCACGTAAGTCTTATTCTAGACTTGGTTTGGTCCTGTTCTAGTTCAAGTTTATTGTATTGATATTATACGGTGTCCATGTGTCCTTGTGGATCAATAAAGTTTGTCTAAGTCCAAGACCAATTTTTGATGTGGAGTGTGCAGATTATTCCTCCAAAGCTCATTCCTCATTTTAGGACAAATACACGTTTCCTTTTCTAGGAGTAAAACCTTGAATGCTTCTTTCAGATCCAAATTAAGGCCAAGGTCACGGTTATCTCAGTGATCAGAGTGCTCAAATCTGCTCTTAATATTACAACGTGTTAAACCGACTCAGAGATAATAATAATAATGGAAAAGAACTTTGGACCCTGACCTGGTGAAAAGTTGGCAGTTATAACTTGAGTAACCTTTTGACTAAATAAACGTTTTTTTTTAAGAAGAAATATTGTGCTGGTGTCTGTTCTATAGTTATAATCTATGGAACCTGTGGATCATTGTGTTAGAATTTAGAATTTGCACATTTGAAATTAAATGATATACAATTATACATTAATCTAAAACAACTTATGAAATAATACATAGTAAATTGTATTATTATAATGTTGGAGGGCCTATATATACATATATACACCATTTTGACTGAAATATTCAAACTTGAGGTCAATATTTGTTAGATTGTCTCCACAATGAATCCAAAAACATGAGTCTTATTCCTCCCATTAGTTTTCATGGAAATGTTGTTTTTTTGTCTATAATATTCCACTGTATGGCAAAAACTCATCTATCTCCATGGAGAATGTTTCAAAGTATACTTTTAACTTTTTATTTCAGTGGAATTATGCAGGTGACATGCCACCTCCAGGAAGTTACAGAGTGCTGCTTTAAATGAACAATATAGAGTCTTGTCCAAAAACTGTTACACAAGTCTCAAAAAAAAGTGTTACACAAATCTCTGAGAAGTGTATCCCAGGTTTTTGTCCTAAACAGGAGTCTGAACAGCCCTAGTGAATTGAGTCATTGTGAGTCTGGGTCCAATTACAGGGAGGTCACTTCTCACTGCGTCACTGCGTCTGCATAATAAACAATGGAAAAGGTGCTTCTGTGAACCTGGGAGCAGCAGGTGGACCAAGAGCACACAGGCAAAATGTCAAATACTCTTATTGTTAAGGGATGTGGCTTTTAGTTACTTTTTCCCCTGTCTTCTGTCGGGGTCTGAGCACTCATTCAGTAAAACCTCAAATACTTTCTTTATGTCTGTCCGAGCCTCTCCAGGCTGAAATTGGTTTATGGAGGACTGAGCGCCCCCTCTGTGCAAAATGAGGCTCTAGAACAGGAAATCAGTAGTGTAAAGAATTCTTGCTTTTTATACGTTGGTTCCTGGCCTGCATGTTTCCATTTTTTTAAAGTAACTGTCAAGACACTTCCCCTGCATTGCTTAGTGTGAATGTGGTGTGTGTGTGGTGGTTTTCAGAGGGGCTGATGGCACAGATTGGCAGCCTCACTTCTGGGTCTGTCCCAGGGCAGCTGTGGCAGTATATATTTAGCAACAGAATGATGACTACAGTGTAGTCTCTGAGAGGCTTTGGTGTGTCTGTAAAGCACATTACAAGTGGATTATTAAGCAAACCTTTAGGGCACAGGAGCGCTACAAATGAACAAGTGGAGTTAATATAATTCACTGAGATTCAGGAGCAGGACCACGCCTCAACCTCCTGCTCCTCTCCAGCCAACCACAGCTCAGCTCAAACACACCTTCAATTACCCAGAAGCCCTATTTATACAGGCCTATTCTGACAGCACTGTCTGTTGCTGCTCTCTTGACCCCCTCACTCACTTCATGTCTCACTTCATGTCTCTTGTTCATCCTTCAGCCTGAAGACATCAACAAACAGACTCTACTTTCTAAGAACCCACACATTCCATCATTTGATATGCTCCCAAAGGTTCATAAAAATATAAAAAACAGGGAGGATCATAATTAGTGAGAACAAGTCACCAAACCTTTATCTAAATACATAGATTTTCATATTAAACCTTTTGTCAGTAGTTTGCGTTCCTTTATCCAAGACAGCACTCAAGAGTTAAATAAGCTGAAGCTGATTAAAAACATTGGAGAAGGCGATCTAGTGACTATGGATGGAGAATCATTATACACAAAAATATTGATCATAAAGATGGACTAATGGCACTTGAATTCCCTAAAAAGGAGGACTCCAGAGACAATGCTGGGCAATCAGTAATTGTGACACCACGTTTTTACATAGGCCAGACAAAAGGCAAACAGACTGGCTGAACACAAACAGGATACAAGGACCTGTAACCCCCTGTATCCTATGACCATGCATTACAAAGAAGCCAACCATGGCAGCTGTAAAAGCCTAAAAATCTGTGGAAGATCTATCCCTGCTCTAATCAAAAATATCAAATTTATAAAAAATTATCAGAGTTTTAACCCCTTAACTGCCAGTTCTGGAAACTGTAGTGAAAAAATGACCTCTAAAATTGAGATATCCTCCAGAAAACAGAAGGCAGGTTATGATGGGGTACATTTTTATGCGTCCTAGGAATCTTCAATTTTTTTCAAAAATCTGACGTTTGCGCCTTTTTTAGTTTTTGTGTAGGATCAGTTTAAGAAAACCCTGCAAAAGCCTTTGTCTGGAATGTTTCACAGTATGGTATTAAACCTTTCTATCATCATGGAGACCAAACTAGACCAAGTTAGATCTGTGGAGAGGCGACTCCGCTCACAGTCAGAATGTCTGTTTTTCTAAGTATTTTTGAGCAATAAAACCACCTGTAACTGAATAAATGTAAGGTAGAACAGTTTAATGTCATACTGTGGAACATTCCAGACAGAGCAATGGCATATCCATAGAAACAACCAAAAAGTTACACAGTGCACCTTTAATAAGCAAGTACCAATTCATTCTCCTGTTGTACCATCTAATTACGCGTGCCTTACGTGCGCTGTGACTCACGTGTGGCTGCATGGACCTGCAGACTTTAGGTTAAGGGCAAAGTACGAGTTCAACAAGTCATTCAACCATTTGCCTCTTCTTCCCGATAAAAGTTACTCAGCTAACCCAGAGAAAACATCACTTTTTTCGGCTGCACTTTTTACCTGTGCTCTCGTCCTCCATGCCGGGGTCCGTGTGCTTATCGAAGACTCGGATCTCCGACACGCTCTCCCGCTCTTGCTCCAGTAAAACCCGCACTAAGTGTTTGCCCAGGAAGCCGCAGCCCCCGGTGATGAGGTAAACAAGCCGCCGCTGCTCTCCTGTCATGTTACCGGGTAGTGGAGCTGACGATAGCGGGGAGACTGTTGCTCCGAGTCTGTTGTCGCTCTGTTGACTCTGTCGGGGCTGTCGGGGATGTCGGGGCTGTGAGGTCCAGAGGCGCACGGGAGGAATTTAAAGCGCGGGGAGGAGCCACAGGGAACCTCGCCTCTGATTGGTCCATTCCGACTGTAAGAACACAAGTTTACAACGGGGTAAACACACTGATTACTCCAAAGACACACTCATATACACACACTCATATACACAGGAGTTACATTTACTTCATTATTCAAGTAAGTTAAACTTTTACTTTTTTTTTTTTTTTTTTTTTTTAAGAAATAGTACTTTTCAGAGTACTTTTCTAGAAGCATAGCATACTTTACAACTTAAGTATTTTAACAGTTGGCTAATGATAACAACCGCTGGCGGCTGGTCAATAGAGCACTCCCTAACTCGACCAAGATAAAAATGAATAAAGTTGTTATTTTGTATTAGGCTGTTCTCCTCATTCCGCCCTGGCCACTTTTGTCTTGAAATGCTCCTAAAAGGCACATTTTTGTGGTGGCACTTCTGATTAAATGGGAATGTCAGTGTCAATGGCAAATGTGACAAAGGTTTTGCCGATTAAATATGACATAAAATAGGTTCATTTGTGTAAAATGTTCAGTGTTCATAGGCGCCACAAGTCACACTGCACTGCTGTAAACCAGCTTTATAGTCTGTATTAAAGATGTGTGTAGAATCTGTGACAAACAGCGGAAGAACCCAAGCGCAGACACAAGTCAGTAGGGAATCGGTAGGTATTTATTACAGAACAAACTTTCAGGAATATTGCAGGTCGGGGCAGGACGGAGCAGGAGACTGGAGCAGGAGACTGGAGCAGGAGACTGGAGCAGGAGACTGGAGCAGGAGACTGGAGCAGGAGACTGGAGCAGGAGACTGGAGCAGGAGACTGGAGCAGGAGACTGGAGCAGGAGACTGGAGCAGGAGACTGGAGCAGGAGACTGGAGCACGGTGATCTGAGGCAGACGGACAGAGAGGTAAGTAAAGCGACAACTGGTAGGTAAAACAAAAGTAGCTGGAACGCAGCACTGACTGAGGGAGTTCTACGATCTGGCAGCGCTGAGCTCGTGAGAGTGGTTCTTAAACCCCTGTTGATTGCAGAGTGAGCCCAGCTGAGTTTGGCTCCAGCACACCTGTCTCCACTCCTGAAACAAACGGGGAGGGGAAGGAGGTGGCCACTCAGGGAGTGGCAGATGATGTCAGAGGAGCTAGAGGGGGTGTGACAGTACCCCCTCCTCTACGGACGCCCCCTGGCGGCCCACGTCGCTTCTCCGGATGAAGACGGTAGAATGTTTGGATCAGGGAGGGGTCCAAGACATTCTTACGGGGCACCCAGCACCGCTCCTCAGGACCATAGCCCTCCCAGTCCACCAAAAACTGAACACCACGACCCCGGCGCCGGACATCCAGGATTTGCCGGACAGTATAAGCAGGGTGGTCATCGATCATCCTGGGAGGAGGAGGTGGAGGAGGAGGAGCACACAGAGAACTGGACCGGACCGGCTTGATCAAAGACACATGAAAGGTAGGATGAACCTTAAGTGATGTGGGGAGCTTGAGACGTACCGCAGAGGGGTTGATAACTCGCTCCACCTCGAATGGCCCAATGAACCGTGGAGACAGCTTCTTAGACTCCACCTTTAGTGGCAGGTCTCGCGTGGAGAGCCATACCTTCTGACCAGGGGCGTAAGAAGGAGCTGGAGTGCGGCGACGGTCAGCCTGGACTCTGGACCTTGTAGAAGAGCACTCGAGAGCAGAACGGGCTCGAGTCCAGATACGGTGACACCGTCTCAAGTGCTCTTGGACTGAGGGAACTGCTAGTTCTTGCTCCTGGTCTGCAACTAGGGGAGGTTGGTAACCATAGCAACATTCAAAAGGTGACATACCCAGAGCAGAGTTCAAAAGGGTGTTATGGGCATATTCCACCCATGGCAGATGTGCGCTCCAACTAGAAGGATTGGCAGAGGAAACGCAGCGCAACGCCACCTCCATCTGCTGGTTAACCCGCTCCGTTTGGCCATTACTCTGGGGATGGTAGCCAGAAGAGAGACTGACATTAATATCCAAAGCGGAACAGAAAGCCCGCCATACCTGAGAGGTAAATTGAGGGCCTCGGTCAGATACAATGTCCACCGGAATGCCATGCAACTTGAATACATGTTCCACTAGTAAGTCTGCGGTCTCTCTGGAAGAAGGCAGTTTAGAAACAGGGACAAAGGGAGCCATCTTGGAAAATCTGTCAACAATGGTAAGAACGACAGAATAGCCATTAGAAGGAGGGAGTCCAGTCACAAAATCTAGTGAGATATGAGACCAAGGACGCTGAGGGATGGGTAATGGCTGTAAAAGACCTGAAGGTGGCCTATTAGAGGTCTTGTTTTGGGAGCATACTGAACAGGCGGAAACAAAATTCTTAGTGTCCCTCTTCATTGATGGCCACCAGAACCTGCGCCGTAGGACAGAAAGGGTGCGATTAATTCCAGGGTGACATGTCAAACGCGTAGAATGAGCCCACTGAAGAACATCAGACCGAACTGCATCTGGAACAAACAATGAATTAGGAGGACCATTGCCAGGGTCAGGCTGGTTCTGCTGTGCTAGTTTGACCTGTGATTCAATTTCCCAAGAAACAGTGGCTACAAAACGGGATTCAGGTAAAATGGGGTCATTCACTGGAGCAGGGACATCAACAGAGAAAATCCGGGACAAGGAGTCTGGTTTTACATTCTTAGATCCTGGGCGGTATGTCAGGGAAAAGTTAAACCGATCAAAAAAGAGGGCCCACCTTGCTTGTCTGGAATTTAGTCTCTTAGCATTCTGGATGTATGACAGGTTCTTGTGGTCTGACCAAACAACGAAGGGGTGTGTGGAACCCTCCAGCCAGTGGCGCCACTCCTCCAGTGCAAGTTTTATGGCCAGGAGCTCTCGATTGCCTATGTCATAGTTTCTCTCTGCTGCAGAAAGCTTGCGAGAAAAATAAGCACAAGGATGCACTCTATTATCAGAGGGACAGCGTTGAGAAAGAACTGCACCAACCCCAGAGTCAGAAGCATCCACCTCAACGATGAATTGGAGAGCTGGATCAGGCTGAATCAGAACTGGGGCAGTGGTGAACCGATGCTTTAATTCCTTGAAGGCAGATTCTGCTTCATGGGTCCAAACAAAAGAGACAGAGGTGGAGGTGAGGGCGGTAAGAGGGGCTGCCAGACGGCTGAAGTCACGTATGAACCTTCTGTAGAAATTCGCAAATCCCAAGAAGCGCTGCAATTCCTTACGGCTGGAAGGAGAAGGCCAATCACGGACTGCCATGACCTTCGTAGGATCCATTTGAACTTGACCCTGGGCAATGATGTATCCTAAAAAGGCAACAGAGGAAGCATGAAACTGACACTTCTCAGCCTTTACAAACAACTTGTTCTCCAAGAGCCTTTGGAGCACTTGTCTAACATGGCGCTTATGAGTGTCGAGGTCCTTAGAAAAAATTAAGATGTCATCAATATAAACAAAAACAAATCTTCCAATCATGTCTCGTAGAACATCATTTACCAGATTTTGGAACACAGCTGGGGCGTTAGTCAGACCAAACGGCATAACCAGATATTCGAAATGGCCTAGAGGTGTATTGAAGGCCGTCTTCCACTCATCACCCTCTCTGATGCGAACAAGATGGTAAGCATTGCGGAGATCTAACTTGGTGAAGATTGTTGAACCACACAGAGGGGTGAATGCAGAGCTGATTAATGGAAGGGGGTACTTGTTTTTAACTGATTTTATTCAGGCCCCGGTAATCAATGCATGGTCTTAGTGATTTGTCCTTCTTAACAAAGAAAAAACCCGCACCCACCGGTGAAGAAGATGGTCTAATAATGCCTGCAGCCAGCGATTCCTGGATATACTTCTCCATAGCATCCTGCTCAGGACGTGACAGATTATAAAGACGACTGCTCGGCAGTGGTGCCCCGGGGAGAAGCTCGATGGCGCAGTCATAAGGTCGGTGAGGTGGCAGAGAGAGAGCATGGCGTTTGCTGAACACAGCCTCGAGATCATGATAGTCAAGTGGAACAGCAGACAGGTCAGGAGCTTCTGTAACAGATGCAGACTCGGAACAAACAGGGGGTAACGCAGAGTGCAAACAGTTAGAATGGCAAAAGGAACTCCAAGAAATTATTCTCCCTGTTGACCAATCAATATGCGGGTTGTGCAACTTCAACCAAGGCAAGCCCAGCACAAGAGGGTTTACAGTCAAAAATGTGAAAACTTATATACTCCTTGTGATTACCTGAGAGGTGCAGATGAACAGGGAGTGTCTTTTCTAGAACTTGAGCAAGGATTTGACCATTGAGTGCCTTAGCTTCCAGGGGTGAAGCCAGTGGTTGTGTCTCCAGTCCCAGCTGACGAGCTACTGAACAATCCATAAAGCTCTCATCTGCCCCAGAGTCAATGAGTACTGGAAGAGTAACATAACGGTCCCGTAGCCTGAGCGTGCCCTCCAGATTAGGTTTAAAGGGAGATGAATAGTTGGTTTGGCTCAACAGAATATCTCCCACTACTGCTGAGCCGACCCTTTTACTGGGCGGATAGGACAAGAGGATAGGAAATGTCCAAACTGACCACAATAGAGACAGCTCCGCGTATTGAAACGACGTTGCCTCTCTTCAGGATTAAGCCGGGCCCGGCCTAGTTGCATAGGTTCAGGCTCTGCTGTAGATTGTAGGACAGCAGGGGGAGCAAGAGTGCTGGCGGGAGGAAGGGTGGAAGGTAAGAGGAATGGTTTAGAGATGGACAACTTACAAGCTCTCTCACGCCTACGCTCCCGAATGCGATTATCCACCCGTATAGCTTGATTAATGAAGTCATGAAGGTTGCTTGGCTCGTCTCGGCAAGCCATTTCATCTTTCAGGGTGTCAGACAGCGCATTAAGGAAGGCACCTTGTAGAGCCTCATCATTCCAACCGCTCTCAGCTGCAAGCGTACGAAACTCAATGGCTAGTTCAGCCACACTACGGTTTCCTTGGCGTAGGGACAGAAGCCTCTTAGTTGCCTCCTTGCCACTGACCGGATGATCAAAAACCTGTCTCATCTCTGAAGTAAATGCTGAATAAGATGAACAGGAAGGGGTTTGTTTCTCCCACACAGCAGAGGCCCAATTCAAAGCATGTCCACGTAGACAACCAATCAGATAAGAGATCTTGGCCCGGTCACTTGAATATGATAGGGGTTGTTGTTCAAAAATGAGAGAGCATTGAGTTAAAAAAGACTTACAGGAACCAAGGTCTCCACTGTAAGGAGCAGGAGGTGGAACAAATGCCTCTCTTGTAGGTGGCGGGGGAGAGAACTGGGCTGGAGGGGGGTTTTCTGCAGCAGCTTGAGGTGTCAAGGCGGTCATTTGAGTACGAAGGCTAGCAAGACTAACAGAAAATTCCTTTATGTGTTCCATGAGGGCCTTTAACGTGTTGTCATGCTGCTCCAACAGCATAGACTGCGCCGATAGGGTCCGGTTAAGCGGGTCAGAGTCTGCTGGGTTCATGTTTGCTGGCCAGATCGTACTGTGACAAACAGCGGAAGAACCCAAGCGCAGACACAAGTCAGTAGGGAATCGGTAGGTATTTATTACAGAACAAACTTTCAGGAATATTGCAGGTCGGGGCAGGACGGAACAAGACACTGGAGCGGGACACTGGAGCAGGAGACTGAAGCAGGAGACTGGAGCAGGAGACTGGAGCAGGAGACTGGAGCAGGAGACTGGAGCAGGAGACTGGAGCAGGAGACTGGAGCAGGTGACTGGAGCACGGTGATCTGAGGCAGACGGACAGAGAGGTAAGTAAAGCGACAACTGGTAGGTAAAACAAAAGTAGCTGGAACGCAGCACTGACTGAGGGAGTTCTACGATCTGGCAGCGCTGAGCTCGTGAGAGTGGTTCTTAAACCCCTGTTGATTGCAGAGTGAGCCCAGCTGAGTTTGGCTCCAGCACACCTGTCTCCACTCCTGAAACAAACGGGGAGGGGAAGGAGGTGGCCACTCAGGGAGTGGCAGATGATGTCAGAGGAGCTAGAGGGGGTGTGACAGAATCCCTCAGTCGTCCAGGTAGAATCCATGGCAAAACGAGAAATTCAATCTGTCAACTGGACAGAGTTTATTTGGTCGAATACGTTTTGCAGCTCATCCAAGCTGCTTCTTCAGTTCTGGTCAGATGCTGGTGGACACTGCTTTATATCTGCCTGAAGGGAGGAGCTAATTACAATGATGTAGTTAGAGGGGGAGTTAAAGAGGCTATTTTTGTCAAGAAAGAGAATCCGTCCTTGAACAGAAATGGAGGTCTCAGACATCATTTGTCTCCCATTTATAACTCTATCCTCAAACCTGAATCTGCTAACAAGACCTCACTCCCACTGCATATTGAATAGGCCCACCTAACTAACAGAAACTGTAAACAAATAGGTGTGTTAGTCTCAGAGTAATTTCATTGTATTTAGCTCCTCCCTTCAAGCAGATATAAAGCAGTGTCCACCAGCATCTGACCAGAACTGAAGAAGCAGCTTGGATGAGCTGCGAAACGTATTCGACCAAATAAACTCTGTCCAGTTGACAGATTGAATTTCTTCTTTTGCCACAGTCCGTATTAAACTTATTTGGTGTCAAGATCAGCATCTGCATACAAAATAATCTAAATGATGATGGCGGCGCCCACGGCAACATCCGGAATAAGGTGAATATGTTTCATATTTTGTTTAAAATTGAACGTATATCTACATACACATATTTTTAGCAATGTGCTCATATCGCTTTATTTGATTCATGTGTTTGCACTTTGAGTGTGCTGGGCCGGAGCAAACACAAGAGTTCTATTGGAAAATTAAATTTGACGTCAAATTTGGTGGTTCTGCCCATTACTTTATATTACAGCCATGGATTTATTAAAATAACATTAATACAGCATAACCTGTTGTGACCTATTGTGATTCAGCTGCTCTGTCCTGCCCAGCCCCAACTCTTCACTGGTGCCATGTTACTACTATCGGCTCCTGAATGGATAAGAGCAGTGCTGTGTGCTGTACAACAGAGTTATGCAAGTTCAACTTTAAGTCAAAGTGAGTCCGAGGAACAGTTTTTAGGGAGTAATATGACCTTCTGCCAAGCAAGAAAAGAAACATTAAGCTGAAATGAGTGCATCTGGGTGTCTTATCTTTCTTACTGCCTGGTGGCAGCTCATTACTTTCACCTAAACCTCCACATGGGAGAGTGCGAGGGACAGAGCAGCGGGCACAGACAACCCCGCTCATCAGGGCAGCGGGCACAGACAGCCCCGCTCATCAGGGCAGCGGGCACAGACAGCCCCGCTCATCAGAGCAGCGGGCACAGACAGCCCCGGGGCACTCACCAGGAGAGCGCAGGGGAGAGACCCCACAGCCCTGCCGCCGGGGCCAGGGGCACTGGCTGTTGGTCGCCCACTCGCTGCTCTATCAGCCGCTGCCGATTCGTTTCTGTGCAGAAAAATGACACCTGGGCGTAGCGCACAGAGGGTTTACCTGTCCCTGTAGTCGTAATATGGACTGGTGTAACTTTCAGATTTAAGTCAGATATAAGAAGACTAGTTTTACGACCAGCTGGTGCACTCGGCTCCTGGACCTGACTGGATCAGGACTTGGACCAGTTTTATCTCTTCATATTGGACAATAATACGTAGACTTTTGGAGACAGAGCCAACAGGACAGTGGATAGAGGATACACTCTGCTTCAGTCCTCTGGAGAAGGTAATATCTGAGGATGGTGCGTAAATGAGCTCTGGGTGCAAAGTAGCTGCTCTGGTGTTCTGCCGTGTGTGTTGTTGGAGTGGTGCTGATGCCATGTGTCTGTGCTGTGACCATAACCTCTTATTGTAGTTAACAGCAGTGTCATGAGTTTGTTTTTGTTGACATTGTTGGGACTGGCTGTGAGTGGTGGATCACTTTGTGCTGCTCTGTAAATCTTACATTTGGCTGTACGTTGTGTGCTGATTTATTCAAGATATAGCTCAGCAATAGTGACCAAAATGACTGTCTGTCTCTGGCATTCATTATTATACAGGTATTACAGCCTGTGGGCTATAATACTATATATACAGTATAACCTATATATAATACATATATACAGAAGCTCAGGTGGTGTGAGTGTTTGTCCACTGATCAGGTTGGCGGTTCGAATCCCACTCCCGACGTAAACATCATTGGTTGAGTGGTCAGATCCACTGACCCACGGGTTGACAGTGTGATTCCAGCTGTTGAAGGCTGTCTTTGTGTCCTTGGGCAAGACACTTAACCCATCTTGCCCCTAGTGTCCGCATACACTGGTGTGTGAATGGGTGAGTGGTTTCTTGTTGTAAAGACCTTTGAGTGCCTTGAAGGTGGAAAAGCGCTGTATAAATATGTGACCATTTACCATTTATAATTTTTTTGGAGGGGGGGGGGTACCTAGGCCAAAATTATACATATATATTATGTATATGTATGTATATGTATTATGCAAATGTACAATGTAAGGGACAGATTATCTCCTTCATTTAAACTTGTCCACATTCAAATTAATGTCCTTCTGTCTGCATCTCTGTAGAAAAGGTATCAAGTTCTCATTGTGACTCTCGTCTTCCTTTTCCTGTGTGTTCCCTTCACCTGTTATAAATACTTCATCTGCAGTGACATACCCTCCAGTGCCGGCATGAGCTTTCTCTGGAAGACTTCTGACGGCATACCCATCGGCATCCTCAGCAAACGTGGTGAGGTAACTGGACTCTTGGTCCAATCTGATGTACCAAAAGCCATGTTTCACATCACAGACAGAGTACCTTGGCATTTGAGAGCTCTGGCAAGATGTCATCAATGGTGGGAAGAGGAAAATGACTCCTCTTCAGTGCTTTATTCAGAGGTTGGGGTCGATACAGGTCCTACCTTTTGCCTCAAGTTTCCTCCTTGAGTGGTGCCATCATCGCTACAGGCAGCTTGATCGTGGTACTCTTTTGTCTATCTCAATCCTGTACTCACCCTCTAAGCAGCCTACACCTGTGAAAATGTCTTCAAACTTAGTGTTTATCTTGTCCATGTTTAACTGTTCCTCTTAAATTTTGGAGTTTGAATTTACATTTCCCAAGTGGTTTTAATATGCTCTTGTTGTTCATAACTAGCACTTTCTCTGTATTTTCAAGCTGTGTATCTGGATTTAACAGCTGCATTGGGATAATATTGCATGTAGCACCACAGTCTATCTGGAAGTGAACTAGCTTTTTGTCAACATACCTGTAAAGAGCTGGCTTTTACTGTGTGCCTCTTTCACTTGGTTTATTGTCTCTTTGGTTTCTGTTATTGTCATGATGCCCTCAAAAGAATCACTTGACTCTGAATCGGTGTGTATCGGTCTGCTTTTTTTGGTTCTGTCCTGTTTTTTCTCACTGCAGCAAAGTGGTTCACTTTTCCACATTTTTTGCACTTTTTTCCAAAGGCTGGACATTTTAGTTTATTTTTCTTATGTACCTTGCCACAAAAATGTCAGCAAATGTCTCTTCTTTGACTCATGCATGTATTTCTTCCACCGTTTCTCCTTGTATTGTTTTACTGTTGTTGACAGCGCTGTTGCTCTACATATTTGCACAGTCAAGAGTTATGTTTTCCTCTCTTAACAGTCTTTCAGAGTACAAACAATGCGGACTCTTATTAACGAGTCTTTAATATTACCAAAATTGCACATGCTGGCCAAAGCTCTCAAGTCTGTGAAATATCGGTCAATGTTCTCATCCTGTCCTTTATTTCTAACAAAAACCGTGTATCTACCATCTCTTTCAGTTTTGGATTACAGTGTTCTTCCGTAAGCCATTGGTCTTGTGGGCTAACAGCTCCAGGCTAACGGTACTTTTATTGCAGTAAAACTCTTTACTTGAATATTAGCTACCACTGCCACTATGTTTTATTATGTCTCGTTAACATGATTGAAACACATGCAGTAGCCTTCTGGCACATTCCACATGTAACACTCTGAGCATAACTTACTCTTAATTACTCTTACTCTGAGCATAGCATTACTTTAGCAAAGCACTGGCAACTGAACAAAATATATACTGTGTTGGCACCTCGCAGAACACATGAAATACAGAACAAATACATTTTTCAATATTATTTAGTACGAACCTTGTTCCCTCATCAACCAGGTGCTAAAGGGGATAATGAACCATCATTTTGCACATTTACTTAAATTGCTTGTAGCTTAAACCAACAAAAACTATCTCTGCACACGAGATGTGTGCTACTTATCAATTATCTTGGAGGTGACATCCTCCTGTTTCTTTCGACAGCTTCCTGAAAAACAATTGTAAGCTGTGTTTACAGGGCACCGGAATGGATGGAAAAGTTATTTAATAATAAGACTACAAAGGATGTTATGATATGTGGAGACTATAATACTGATTTATTAAATGCAAAAAAAAAAAAAAAAAAAAAAAAATTGAACAATGTTCACCATGGGCTTGTATCACCTAATTACAAGACCAACTAGAATAACAGCACACAGTGCTCCCATAATATATAACATATTCTGTAATATTCTGAGCAGCAACACAGTGGCTGGTTTATCACTAAACTACACCAGTGATCATTTACCAGTCTTCATGGTGTATGATGCCAACTGTAAAACAACCAAACATGTTACTAGAGTCTGTTACCAGGACAATCAATAATGGCTCTGAAGCAGGATTTATACTGCTGATTTGGATTTGAACTCATAACTGGGAATCTATTTATGAAGAGTCTGATGTAAACACAGCTTACAACTCCTTCCTAGACATATTTCTTTCCCTTTATGATAAGAATTGCCCCATTAGAAAGTGTGGGGTAAAAGATGACACAAAAACTCCATGGATAACAAAAAGGCTATTAAAGATTTATATAAGCAGTTTCTTAAGTATAGAACGAAAGAGGCTGAAATAAGGTATAAAGCATACAAAAACAAATTAACTAGTATAATTTGTATTTGTATTTGAATTTGGAATGTACTGAATACTGTCATTGGTCGTGGTTCTAGTGGCCCATGTTATCCTGAGTATTTTGTTGAGAATAATATAACTATAAAGGACAAAGAGAAAACTGTGGATGGCTTTAATGATTGTTTTTGTTAATGTTGAACCGGAACTGGCTAGAAAAATTCAAATTCAATGTTTCAACTGTCCGTAAGGTGGCAGAAGAAATAACCAAACCCTTTACCCTTTACACATATCTGCAATTTATCTTTTCAATCTGGACATTTTCCTGACCGAATGAAAACAGCCAAAGTTATCCCATTATTCAAATCTCATTCAAGTCATTATCCAGGTCTCCCTCCTGCTACAGATTTACAAAATACTTGAAAAATTATTTGACACTAGATTTTGTGGTTTTATTGAAAAGCATCAATAGTTATCCGACAGTCAATACGGATTTAGACAAAATAGATCTACATCACGTGTCCTAATTGATTTAATGGAGAAAATTTCAAATGGCATTGAAAAAATATATATAATTAGGATTTATTAGGATTTGTATTGCTCTTCAAAAGGCCTTTGACAACACTGATCATCATATTTTAATAAATAAAGAAGTAAACTATGGCATTCGAGGGTTTAGGGACATAACGTGTGGGATACCTCAAGGTTCCATATTGGGGCCTACATTATTCATAATATACATTAATGGCATACATGTAAAATATCTATGCTAATGATATTTGTACTTTTTGCTAATGATACTAATATTATATGTTCAGGGGATAATTTGAAGCAGTTTTTGGCTCAAGTGACTGTGGAAATGAATAAGCTAAAAAAAAGTTTGATAAAAATAAATTATCATTCAATTAAAAAAAAAAAATGTAACTTGGAAATCGTAAAAGTCCCATACCAGTCCAAATAACCATTGCTAACACATGTATTGATAGAGATGAATAAAATGTATTTTTGGGAGTTATAATAGATGAGAAAATGTCATGGAAACCTCATATAAGTTACTTGGGGACAAAAGTCACTAAATGCGTGGGAGTGATGAAAAGGTTAAGTCATTTACTGAACCAGAATGCACTACTGTTATTTTATCATTCATTTGTTATGTGTTATTTAAATTATTATGTTGAAGTGTGGGGAAACTGCTATAAGACTCATTTACTGCCCTTATTTTTACTGCAAAAAAGAGACATTAGGATTGCTCACAATGTCCACTATTCACATCCAACAAACCCACTGGTTTTAAAATCATCAGACTTAAAACTTCATGAGCTGCTAAACTTTAAAACAGTTCAAATTATGTTTAGGGCATCTAGTAACTCTCTTCCAGCTAATTTTAATGATTTATTTCAAGATCGAAATGCTCATCATAACTACAAACTTAGAGGTAATAAAAAATGTTATCAGCCCAAATTTAGAACAACTTTAAAGTCAATGTGCATCTCAGTACATGGAGTTAATCTGTGGAAGGGATTATCAGAAGAACTAAAAGTGTGTAGGAGGCTGCCCCAGGTATTTAAAAGAGAAACAATGACAAAAATACCTGGATGAGAGAAGACAGTGATGCCCTGAGCGCAGAGCGTGATGTCAGGGGGAGGGAGGTGTAGGGTATATTTATCACACTGTAACAAACATCTTTATTTTTGATGCACTGTGTTCAGGAAAACTCACACAACACAAGATTATTATTATTATTTTCTAAATAATACCATGTAGTTCAAAGCCGACATTGCAGATGAAGTTCCGCCATGTATTATTTTCATTTTAGGGAAATAACTGTGCTCTGAATACCTGTATTGTACTGTACCAGAATGTTCAGAATATGTATTCTCGGTACATGTATTCAGTTACTTCCCAAAACTGTTTATCATACATGTTAGCTCTGGTACTTGTTTCTGGGAAAGCTCTCATTATAGTTAAATTATTGATTGTGATGTTGAGTTCCAGATATCAGCTGTTGTGGCGAGTGGTGAGCTGAACTTCTCTCTCCCATGAAGCACACACTTTCTGCTAAGTATAAGAGGATATGTGTTATATTATGCTTCCAACTAAAGACATCTACACAAACAACACATATCCTGCTTTGTAATATCCTTTTCACTCATGGTTATATTTAATATCACCGGTCATGAGTTGGTCATACAGATAACGGAGAGACAAACAAGATGGAGGCACCACAAGTGACTCTTCTCCTCTGTTTACAGGCTGCTGCTTCTTATAAAAACACATGTGAGCCAGGAGGACGAGCCTGGAGTTCATGTAAAAGGTAAACACTTGAAACGAACTTGACACATTTGAACATATTAGTGTTCAAAGATGTTCCTACAATCAAACTGAATAACTGTGGTGAAATGTATAATTGTTATATGGACATGCATTTCTAATAAATAAAAAGTTATTGTTTCTAAGATACTGTGTATAAAGGAGTTTTATCTTCAAAAGCGCAATACATATATAGAAGGAATAGTCCATCCATCCATCCATCCATTTTCTCCCGCTTAATCCGGCTGGGTCGCGGGGGCAGCACGCTGCCCATTACTCTGTGCACCAGACCCAGACCCCTATGAACCCCTCTGCAGGTGGTGAGCCCACAGGAGGGAGGAATTCCTTGACGGTCCTTGATTGTAAACTGTTCATGGGGTGTTGCATGTTTTTGGTTGATGGGGGGAAACCGGAGTACCCGGAGGAAACCCATCCAGGCACGGGGAGGAAACATGCAAACCACACAGAAAGGCCCGGGCGACCCGGGGATCGAACCCATAACCTTCTTGCTGTGAGGCATGAGTGTTGCCACTCAGCCACCGTGCCGCCCAGAAGGAATAGTCTTTAACAGTAAATAAGCTGTAAAATCACCAACAGTAGTGGGTCATAAAAATAAAAATGTTAAATGTAAAATACTGAACCCCTGTATATGATAAGAAGCAGTTCTTCCATCCACTTTATGCTTAAAAAAAGTATAGTTCTTGTGGTCATTATTTACCGCATAGGTGATTTGCTTTTTTAAATTTTTTTTTAGGAAAGTCTATGGGAGAAATGACTGTGAATTTGACTTACGGAACCGGGGGGTGGGCGGTCACCTTTGAGCGCTGTGTCCATCCCTTTGAATCAGTTTCCTGTGTTGACAGAATGAAAAAGTCCTGTTTAAACTATGGCCAGACTGACTCACCACAGCAGCTGCAGCGTAAACAACTCCAGCCAATATAAGAAACGTTACTTCAAAATAATGTTACTCAAGTAGAAGTACAAAGTCCAAGAAATAACTCAAGTAAGTTTTTGGGAAAAGTATTGCTCAAGTAGGAGTAACTGTGGGGACGTAACATCTGATTTGTAATTTGTAGGACAAACATTAGGCTACATAATGCACAAATTAATATTAAATTCTTGTATTTTCAAAAAAATAGAGACAAACTAAATAATTTCTGAAGCAGTGGTGAAAGAAACAAATGTTCAAATGATTTCATATTGTCAACACAAAGATTTTGTCACTTGTAGAATTACTCACAGTACGAAGAGGGACCAAAACTTTTACTTTTAAGAGTACTATTACTTCAATAAAAACATTACTCAAATAGGAGTAAACCTGGACTACACTGCAAAAACTCAAATCTAGCCAAGCTAAGATGACTTGAATTAAGAACATTTTACTTTACTTGAGTAGATTCAATTTGATAAGTAAAATGATCTACCAATGGAACAAGACTTTTTGTATTTGAAATATAAAAATACAGCTTGTGTTAAGTTAAGAAAAACAACAACTCTTTGCACATAAAATAAGAAACTAAATGTAATGTTGCTTGAGTTAAGAAGAGCACATTTATTCACAGCTCTGCGGACCAGACGTTGTTTGTTTCACCAGAGCCACACCAAATCACCCATCACCCACCCATAAAACAAACCAGAAATACTTGTGGCAAACACTGTTGATGATGAAAACAATATGGTGTCTTTATTTTGTTGAATTAATGTTTAAACGTCTGCTATCCACTTGTCTCCATGGAGATGTTATTGCTTTATCTAGAATATTCCATGGTATGGCATTAAACAGATCCATCTCGCATTTGTTCATTACAGGTGTTTCTATTGCTCAGAAATCCAATAATTCCTTCAGTGAATAGGGGCGACTCTCCACAGATCTGAACTGTAATGTAGCTTTGTGCTGTAACCTGCTTGTCTCCCTCGTGATAGATAAGTTTAATCTATGCTGTGGAACATTCTAGACAACACAATAATATCTCCATGGAGACAAGCAAGTGGCGAACCCTCCACTAGAAATGTTACGCAGTGCACCTTTAAAGTATCTGAAAAAAATAGTCTGTTGTGTGTAAATGTCATTTTCAACAAGTTTTTCGATTTTTCTTCACAAATTGCTTCTTGATTGGAGTAAAACTATAAATTATGTATTAGTCTACCAAATTAAGTCAAAATTACGTAAAATTGCGTAACTTTTCTGGTGGAGGGTCCGTCAAATGCTTTTCTCCATGGAGATGTTATTGCTTTGTCTGGAATGTTTCACCGTATGGCATTAAAGCTTTCTATCTGTTATTTATTTATTTATTTATTTATTTATTTATTTATTTAAAACAAGGACAGTGCACAGAAAACATTAATCTCTGTGAGAAAAGATGCTCTGTGCCGGATTTAGCTACAAGCTCCTTTCCATCTGCAGTCCTTCCATCTTCATGGAGACCAAACCAGACCAAGTTGCAGGTCAGATCTGTGGAGAGGCGACCCCGCTCAGAGTCAGAACACCTGTTTTTCTAGGTATTTCTGAGCAATACAACTACTTGTAATTGAATAAACATAAAGTAAATCTGTTTAATGTGATACTGTGGAACATTCCAGGCAGAAAAATGACATCTTCATAGAAACAAGAAGTAACAAAGTGTCTCTAGTCCAAAAGTGCCTGTGATTTTCAGTCGTCTAAATAAAAATGATTACTCAGCTCGTTCTAAAATAGCTGCTTGGCCCCAGACATGAGGTCACTGGGCCATATGCACCTTAAATGCAATGAGGAGAGAGCGGCAGAGTTTGCCTGAAAAGTAGAAAAGACCACCTCCAGTATTTGCCGTTGAAATTACTAGCATGCAGGTAGCGTGAGTGGCAAGACAGAAGACTAGTCACATTCCCACGGGCTGGCTTCAGGTGTAAAGGTGATGAGAACCATTGTTTGGACCGAATTATGGCCAATATGACCACGGAATGGACAAAATGGGCCATCTGTATGGGGACCTATTTTCCTATTCTAAAAACTGTAAGCCAGGATGAATACATCGCCAGATTTAGCTACAAGCTCCTTTCCATCTGCAGTCCTTCCATCTTCATGGAGACCAAACCAGACCAAGTTGCAGGTCAGATCTGTGGAGAGGTGACCCCGCTCACAGTCAGAATGCCTATTTTCTAGGTATTTCTCAGCAATAAAACCACTTGTAATTGAATAAACATAAGGTAGATCTGTTTAATGTCATATTGTGGAACATTCCAGGTAGAGCAATGACGTATCCATAGAAACAAGAAGTAACAAACTGCACCATTCATGCTTCCTTCCCAACTGCCTGCCAAACACAAGCTCTGTCTCTAGTCCAAAAGTGCCTGTGGTTTTCAGTCGTCTAAATAAAAACAATTACTCAGCTCGTTCTAAAATAGCTGCTTGGCCTGCAGACATGAGGTCACTGGGTCATATGCACTTGAGACACACTGGCTGAGTCACATTTCTCTTTCCTCGCTCCTTTCCTCCTCCTTCTCCTTGATTGCTCTCCTCGATTCTGCAGAAAATGGGTGAGGAAGTCCCACAGAGGAGACACAGCGAGGAGAGAGGATCTAAACCGCCTCCTGAAGCCTCCCTCAGGTTTACTCCTTCCTTCTGTGGTTTTCTTTGGGACGCCACTTAATATGACACGTTTGATTGACAGCAGAAAAATGGAGGATCGAGGAGAGGAATCAAGGAGAAGGAAGCGAGGAAAGAGAATTGAGACGCGGCCACTAAACACACGCATTCAACTGGTGGCCCACAAACAAAACAAAAGCCCCTAAACAGTTTGATTCGGCCCATAGCCATCTTCAAAATACTCAAAGTCCTGGTTTAGACCTGGTTTAATTCTGGTTTAGTTGTGGTTTAGTTGTAGTTAAATTCTGGTTCAGTACTGGTTTGGTAATTTGGTAAAAAGAAATTGTTATATTATTATCAGACGTCATGTGGGTACTACTCATAGACTGTTTATATAAATGCACATAGCTATGGTCTTAAAATGTTCGTATTAACCCGCTCTTCATGATCCTGGGGTTTTTATTTCACTATTCCTAATATGGACCTGGCTCCAGATTTACTCCCATAACTGTGAGCCTCTGAGCTTCATTTATCTGGAGCCGAACGCTGTGGGTGGGTCACTCAATTAGTCCACTTCTTTATACAGTCTACACAGGTACAGGTACTACTCAGTTACATTTACCTGAGAAAAAAAAACACTTGTAGTAAAAAATGTTCCTTTTCTAGCAGCATACTTTTACTCCTTTTATTGAAGTAACAGGACTCTTACTTGAGTAAAAGTTTTCGTTCCTTTCCCCACTTTGAGTAAGTCTACAAATGACAAAAGCTTTATTGTTATGTTGACAATATGAAATTATCTGAGCATTTGTGTTTCTTGCACGGCTTCTTCAAATATGATTTAGTTTGTCTCATTTTTGTATATGTCCTTCGAAAATACCAGATTTTGTCTGTTATTTAATGTTTTGTCCTTCAAATGACATTTATTTCAATTTAACCTGGACAAACTCGGACAGATACAAAGAGAAAGTAGTAGTTTTATTGAATGAGTCTCTCGCTCAGACCCTGGCAGAAGACACTGCGGTGAAGGGCGTGGCCGATTAGGTGACGTTTAGGAGAGGTCTTCCCCCACAGGAGGAGGTGTGGGGTCAGAGCCACTGGGTGCTGCTAAACTGATTGGTCAGAAAACTGATCTGAGGGAACTAACTAAATGATCAGTGTCTTGAATGTGAATGACTCAGTATGAACAGCTGACGTTGACAGTTGATGGATGAACATGAATGAGTCGACAGCACAGACTGATATAAAGGACATGCTAGCTGTTAGCTGTCGTACTTGAATGTGAACATGGGGGCGTTTTCAGCTCCATCAATTGACTTGACTGACTCTCTGTAACTGCTGTTATGAGCCTCGTTATTTTGGTCTTGAAATGTTTGTATTAACCCACTCTACATGGTCCTGGGGTTTTATTTTATAAATCAATTCTTATTCATAAATCAGTTCTTATTCCTAATATGGAGCTGTCTCCAGATTCGCCCCTGTAACCGTTAGTATCACCAGCTTCATTTGACAGGAGCTGAAGGTGATGTGTGACATCACACTCCCTTAGTCCACTTCTCTATACAGTCTATGATCGGCAGCGAATGCCAGGAAGTTATTACTGTCAGTAACATCAAAGAGGTGCTGAAGATGGCAAAATGAGGGATGCGGTGACCTGTGTCAAAGCAATGAGGAGAGAGCGGCAGAAATTGCCTGAAAAGTAGTTAAGGTTAACAAGACCACCTCCAGTATTTACTGTGGGAATTACTAGCATGCAGGTAGCGTGAGTGGCAAGGCGGAAGACTAGTCACATTCCCATGGGCTGGCCTCAGGTGTAAAGGTGATGAGAACCATTGTTTGGATTAAATTATGGCCAATATGACCATGGAATGGACAAAATGGGCCATCTGTATGGGGACCTAAATCGAATTCATTATTCACATTATTCAAAAAAATACACCACGAGGATCTACGAGGCGGTGGGACCCAGAGGAGTAACCGCTTCGATGGATGGAGGAAGGAGCTGGGGAGCGAAAGCTGTAGCCTGGGAGGAGACTGAGGGAGCAGGCGGCGGCCCTAAACACACGGCAGGTGGAGGGGAGTCGATGAGAGGAATCAGGAGAAAGGCAGTGAGCCGGCTCAGCTGCACTGACTGATGCTCGGGCCCGAGCTGAGCGCAGATGGGGAGCCATCAGATGTGAAATCGATATGCTACGAGTTACGAATGTACGGCACAAACTGAACCTCCTGCGATGGGGGTTTAAATTGGGCAGACTGAGCGCTGATTGGACAGGAGGAGGAGCCACAAGCAGTGAGGAGGAGTCATGGGAGTGAGCTGATGAAGGCTGAAGAGCAGGTAAACTCTGGAGAGGCAGTGAGGTAGACGAGAGCTTCTTCCAGACTGAATTTATCTCAGCTCCATATTATAAATCAGATCTTACGTCTTGACAGTTACTCTTTAAAATGCTCTTACTTGAGTAGGCCTAGTACTTTTCCCAAATACCTTTTTTTTTTTAACTCTTATTGATCAGTTTCTTGGACCACTACTTTGTACTTCTACTTGACCATTATTTCCTATTTTGAGATCCGGGCCACTGTAAACGTATGGTGCAACCGTGCACCACCCATCCCGTTTTGCTGTCATCATTCGGGTGCAGTTTTGTAAAATGTTGAGGTAAATCTTTCCTTTTTTGGGTCAGATTTTGACACTCCTCAGGAAACCGTCTGCAGCTGCATCACAGCCCCACTTCCTTCATGCAAGTCACTTCCTGCCTGTTACCGCGGTTACACATACGGCAGCGCAGTTTTTAGTCAATGGACACAGTACAGTTGAGTATAGTTATTAAAATGATTTGTGTTCAAAATGATCTTGATTTTAAGGGTGGACTATGTAACTTTTGTGGTGGAGGGTTTGCCATTTACAATCAGGCAATGCCTCCATGCCAAGTTACAGGTCAGATCTATGGAAAGGCAATCCTGATCACATAGTTTTACAAACAAGGAAATAAATAACTAAAGAAATCCAAGCCCTTTGTCTGAGACACAAAGGCAACTGAGAAGGGCAGTATGTTGCTTCACTAAACTTCAATTTTCCTCAGAATCAAATATCTCCCTCTATGTATCTATCGCTTTCTTTATCTCTGTCGCTCTCTTTATTGCTATCCCTCTCTCAATCTATCCATCTGTCACTCTTTATCTCTCTCTTGTTCTCTCTCTCTCTATGGTGACTTGAAAGGCCCGTACCAGATTTCTTTCCATATATTTGGGGAAAAAAACAACAGTATAGATATATTGTATAAGCAGTTTTTTAGGCCAAAATAAACCTGCTGTGTACTGTCTGCATCTAATTATAAAGAAGTGTGCGTTAGCATGCTAGTTGTTGTTAGCTTTACTGGGAAGGCAACACGCTGGTCTGAGAGTTGTGAAAAGCACCTATAAACTGAATCATTGGGATGCTAAAAAGGTATGGACCACTGCAAAGTGTTTAAAGATGCACTGTGTAACTTTTTGGGTGGGGGTCTATCACCCGCTTGTTTCTATGGATATGTAATTACTCTATTAGGAATGTTTCACAGTATTAGGGCTGAGTATCATTAAGAAAAAACAAAAAAAAAAACACCTTTTTTCCAGTTGACAGAATTGAATTTCTCCTTTGCTATGGATCCTACCTGGATGACTGAGGGATTTCACAAACGTATCGTTAATTAAGTTGCTGATACGATACATACGATACATAAGCCACGATATGATACGCATCGCGACAGTGAGCTTTCGATTCGATATATTTCTAATCGATTTGATACGGTTCAATAAAAAATAATGTCTAAACTATGGCTGTTATACTAAAACCACTTCTTGTGCAAAGTGAATATGAAACACACCCATTTTACTGATTAAAACAGTGAAAATGTCAAATGTGTTGCATAATCAAGTTTGCTTTCTCTAAACAAGCAACAAAACTGTGGCGCTGTAAAAAACAAAACAATAATTTAATAAAATATACCAAAAAATACTTTGTGACATATCGATACAGCAGCCCACTATATCGATACTGTATCATCACATTAAGCGATACATCGTTATTTCGATATTTTTGCACACCCCTGCACAGTATGACATCACACACCTTTGCCTTACATGTACTCAATTATACTTGGTTTTATAGCTCAAAAATACCTAGAAAAACAGGCATTCTGACTGAGCGGGGTCACCTCTCCACAGATCTGATCTGTAACTTAATCTGGTTTGGTCTCCATGAAGGTAGAAAGGTTTAATGCCATACTGTGAAACATTCCAGACAAAGCAATAACATCTGCATGGAGCAAACCATTTGACAGACCCTCCACCGGAAAAATTACACAATGCAGCTTTAAAATGGTTCTGTTTTTCACATTTTTAAGACCGTAAAAATCAGGTACAGCAACTTTAATATTCCAAAACTAAACCTGGCTTCTTGATAGTTTGATAAAATAAAATATCCTCATTAGCTCATCATGATTATAAACGCATAAAAAGTGAATTAGAAAAGTAATACATAAAAACAGTGGGACAATGGTATTAATCCATTTGTAATAAATATTTTTTTTATTAGTCGTATTAAACACAGTCATTTCAGGCTTAACTCTTTTCTCCTTCCACAGAGTCCATTCACAGACAGCATTATGTACAGCAGGTCACATGAAAACAGATACACTAAAAGGAGGATCTTTGTTTGTTAAAATTACTTGATTAAAGGTCCTGTATTACACAAATGGATTCTTGTCATCTTTAAGCCATGATTAAATGTTGTTGCCTGCTCAAAAACATACCCAGAGTTGCGTTTTATTTCATTCACACATCTCCAAAGCTCAAAATGCTCTGTTCCACCATGTGATGTCATGTAGTGGTAATTTTCAAGGTAACAGCTACCTTTTGTTCAGTAGAGTATGGGCAATTTCAGATCTGAAATGTCATGATGATCCAATCAGAAAGAATGAGCCTCACAGGAACCTCTCAGGTTCAGTTGTGATTATAGTTTGTTTTTTGTTTTGTTTTTTAACAGAAAGAGAACAGACTACATACCCTACCTTTAAGATTAGGAAATATTATACAGCAAATGGTTCAGAAATGCCACAAAATAAGTCCTTTAGGCCTATCAAGTCAACAAAGATACATCTAAATGTACCAAAGCAAAGTAAAAGTCATTTCAAGTAATTTACACAAACATAGATTTCTCATTCTTCCATTCTTGCAGTGTGTCAACAGTTCTGAGCTCATCGGCCTCCCCCATTGGCTCCTCCTCCTCCAGCACCGCCTCCTGATTGGTCCTGAGCTCCTGACATCATCAGGAAGAGAACGAGCGGCACGATGTACATCCACTGCAAACACAAACACAAAGGCTTTAAAAAAGATCTAATGTAGACAATTATCTGACTTTGTGATTGATTAGTGGTCATTGGTCATCCCCGATTAGTTTTCTGAAACCAAGAGAAACTTTCAGGCTCAAAAACGATATGAGTGAATTTGGCAGATTTTGTAAACCAGATGCCCTTCCTTCCTCCATACTCTGGCTGGAGTAGACAATGGGAGTTAAGTTTCCTGCCCAGGTAAGAAGTTCATAGAGCTTAACCCAAAATATTACTTCAAATCTTATGAGAACTTCAGCTGTGGTCATCTGGATACTGTTTTTGCAGTCAGCCCTGTTCCATGTGCCGTCTGTCCATCTGTCTGGGCCGAGGAAGGACCTTGGATTGGAAGGAAGTGACTTTGAGGAGCTCAGGGCTCCAGAGGCTGAGAACCACCCAATGTCCATGACCACTGCTGACACGTCTCTACACTGACCCACCCCTGAACAGATGAGGAATTACTGGCCTAATTTTCCATAAAACATTTGAGTCTGAAAGGTTTAGGAAAAAATACTGTCAATATGGAAAGAGAAATGTGAATGGAGTTATTAGTGGCAAAACAAATGGAGAGAGTCATTGTTTTGTTGAAGCATTTAAAAAACACCACTTTAGATCATTTAGCCATGTTCATTATTGTTAGTTAAAATCAACTAAATACATTTTTGTAATGTTTTAATCTTGATTTAAGTAGGTTCAACTACTTTAAAGGTGCACTGAGTAACTTTTTAGTGGAGGGTCCAACACCTGCTTATGTCCATTATTGCTTGCCTGTAAAGTTCCACAGAATGCCATTAAACTTATCCATCTGCATGGAGACAAGTGAGTGATGTCCCTGGGCCAAATTACAGGTCAGATCTCTGGAAAGGCGATCCTGCTCACAGTAAATATGCATGTTTTTCTAAGTATTTTTGCTATGGAACATTTCAGGCCAGCAATAACATCTCCATGGAGACAAGGAATTAGCACACACCTCACGTGAAGTTACACGGTGAACCTTTAAGTGTCAATAGTTAAATGATTAAACTGTGACTATGAAGTTTAAAGCAGGACAGAAGCAGGACAGACGAGGCCACATAAGAGACTGTACTTCAGTGGGATCAGCTCTGCTCTCTGGCTCCCCCTGGTGGGGGCTGGGCCGAATTGGTAAGCATGAGGAAGATGGCGCCTCCCAGAATCAAATACCACTGGAACACAGCACAGAGCAGTTAGGGCAGTGAACTCACCACATGAAAGTCAGACAGGCCCATGAACGCGCCACAGCAGCGCTCAAAGGCATTCACACAGAACTATACTATATAACTGCAGGTGCACAGGCCTGGAGGATTATGGGAAAATAGAACTGTGCAATCCAAACGTGACCAAGAGTCTGTCATTTCTAATCATCAATGAGCAACTTTTTAATAGAGAGGTATACAGCCAATCCTGTGTCAGTAAAAGCAAACAGTTTGGAGCAGACTTTCAATATTTTTAACAGAATTTGATTTTTTGTGTGTTTTGTGCGGTGACTAAGACATGTGTATGGTTTTCTTGAGAGATTTTATATTGTGATATTGTGATATTGTGTGATTTAACTGTTTGTATTGACTGTGTTGCTGCTCCTTGAACAGTGTCTCTAAATCTCAATGGGCCCTCCTGGTTAAATAAAAGGTAAAATAAAAATAAAAAATGTATTAAAAAAATAACTCAAATATTCAGGAAATATATCTTCAAAGTCATTTTATTTGTCTACTAAATAAAATGAATGAATGAAAATTGTAATATATCAATAAGAGGAAAAAACTCATTTGGCCTGGAGGAATCACCGGCTTGTGTCCATGGAGACAGACAAGTTTAATGCCATTCAGTGGAAAATTCCAGGCAAAGCAATAACATCTCCATGGAGACAAGTGTGTGGCTGGCCTCCAGCAGAAAAGTTACATAGTACATCTTTACAAATAAAAATCGCAGTTTTGACAGTAATAAAACTGTAAATAAAACGTATTGGATTCCACTGCACTGCACCGGACAAAACAAACACCAAAGAGACAAACGGCACGACTACTGAGGTTTAGAGATGGCTTCATTCATTATTTTTAGGAGTCCAATAAACCAATAATGCAAAAAATAAATAGATCAAATTTAATTACTCACATATTTTGCAAAGAAGGATTTCTGCTCCTGAGGATTCTTGCCTTTCTTCTCCGTTTCTTGCTCCAAACGTTCCAGGAAGAACGCAGTTTCTGGCCTGTACAAAAAAATGAAAGTTTGGTTGAAATTCCAGTTTCTCTAAATCAGGGCCGTCCTAAAAGAGCAGCCATTTTAACATCTTTTATGACTTTAATACACAGATTAAAGGCGCATTGTGTAACTTTTCTGGTGGAGGGTCCATCTAATGCTTTTGTCCATGGAGATGTTATTGCTTTGTCTGGAATGTTTCACAGTATGGCATTAAACCTTTCTATCTCCATGGAGACCAAACCAGACCAAGTTAATGGTCAGATCTGTGGAGAGGCGAGCCCGCTCAGTCAGAATGCCTGTTTTTCGAGGTATTTTAGAGCAATAAAATCACCTAATAAATGTAAGGTAGAGCTGTTTAATGTCATACTATGGAACATTCCAGGCAGAGCAATGACATCTCCATAGAAACAAGTGGGTGACAGACCTCCACCCAAAAAGTTACATAATGCACCTTTAAGTTATACATCAACGTATGAAAATGAATATTTGCTTTGTTGTCATTAGCTATAACTAGTTTCAACTATTCCTTAATGTTGAGCCGGATCTCAGTTTTTAAAGGAACCAAGTCTTTTCATTTCAAATTTGTATGCATTTTTACACTGATGAACACTGAACCAGCACAGGAAGCAGCAAAGAAGTGGAGTAGCATGACCAGTCAGAGCTTTGTGCATAAATGAAACATTTAGTTTAGTTTAGAAGTTTGTTTTTTAATTATTATTAATGTAGTGCAGCATTTTATTTAGATGCATAATTTCAAAGGGCAAACCCATTCCACCTCTCAGTTTGAACCCATTTAAACAGATCTGAGCCTTGGTCATTTCTCTTTGTGATGACTTTGTAAATAAATTGAGTTCTCACATTGATATGATATAAATGAACAGTAAAGAGCCAGACAAACCAACACAAGTACCATCCATTTTTTAACTTGGATATCAAACTTTAGCAATACAAATGTTGGACCAGCTTGGGGTTCTGAAATACTGCCCAAGTTTCCAAGTAGGAATTCTGAGATGGGTGGTTTCAGTTTAAGTTTACATTTTGGAAAATCCAACCAACCAAAACAACACATGACACCTGGTCTTTCCATGAGCTCTGAAGTGGAATGTTGCTCAGTGTTATTATTCAAATTCCATTCTGAAAATATCTTGAGACAGGAAAAAAGGATTAGATTTTTTTTTTGTTTATTTTTGAATATCAGGTTTTGTTTGGCTGAATTTGCAGTAAATACAGTAAATAATTTGACTTTGATCTTGAAGAAGAAAACAGAGACAAGAAGACAAAATGGAGGCCACAACAACAGCATCAACAGTGAGTGAACTATAACTGTTAAAATGAAAAAAACAAAAAAGTTAAAAATGATTTGAGCTTCCCTTCGGGAGAGAAGGAGTGATTTGTGTCTTGTTGTCTCCAAACATTCTTGGACATTTTAAATCAGTATCAAGGGTTGAACCACTGGAATGTTACGCCCTTATGCCGTGTTCCAGACTCTGGGAAGTTGGATATTTCCCAGTTGAACATTACGAGCTCTAACCGGCTGATTTAACTCCTATAAACAACATGGCTAAAAAAATATAAATATTTAACAAATGTCTGTAACTGATCAATTTACAGAAAATTGATGGATTTAACCTGCTGCAACTGTTTTCATTTGTTTATGTGTTGGATATCTCCCAGATCCAGTTTTTTTTGGTGATGAGCATTTTTGTAATATGTAACAGCTGAACTTGTATCTGAAGTCACAATGACGTTTGACTTTTCAATTTAGTGTTGTTCCTCACTGGATATTACTTGTTGTAATAGGTCCAGAGTACAATTCTCCAATACTTTACAAAGATGTGAGCGTGGTCCCCGTTTTCAGAGGGGTGTGATTGACAGGTGGATTAGCCAATCAGGGGCACACATGGTCTGTCCGTATTAAAAAAAGGAAAAACTATCACATCAAAAACATGACCCATTTCTTCTTAATTGTTAATGGGATGAGATAAATTGGATTTTATTTGTAAATTACAGATGACAAGCTTTGGAATGCACCAATAGACTTGTTACACTGTAGCTTTTGTTTTTGTTTTTGTGTTTGTTTTTTGGACAATGACATTTGACTTTTCAAATTAGCGTTTTTCCTCAATGTGTTTTAGTATAATACTTGTTTTAGTATAATACTTGTAATTGTTGTGTATTTGTGGTTGGCTGAGCTTTGTTTTTAACATCCTGTCATGGGATTTTAGTGCAGCATGTGCAGTTCAAAGGACACAAGTAAAGGACTGTTGGATTTTGTGAAATGAGCTGTTGCTTTTTCCCGTATCCATGGAGACCATGCAAGAGGCTAGCTAGGGAGCTAGCGATGGACATTTGAGTTGCTACAGGTTTTTTACATCATATGTGGCAAAAAATGTGGAAGAAGATCTTCAGGGGAAATACTTTGAGGGAATGGACCATTTCATAACCAACTGAAACACCAGGAGGATCTAACAATGAAACAATTCACAAAACAAAGACTTTTTGTAGTTAAAATATGAAAATACATCTTGCCAAGTTGCTCCATCTAAGATAATAAAAACAAGAACTGTTTGCACTGTTGCAAAATGAATTATCTACCAATTTTGAAATAGTGATATGACTTCACTTTTCATATTGAATTTTTGTGCAGCAGCCAAACTCCAAGTCCTCTGCTGGGGGCCGGTCAACGGACATGTCCTCATCAAGACAGTTACTTGAAGCGTGAGTAAATTTTCAATGTTTCCATAAAATATATCGCTTATTTGTTTTTTTAAAAGTGCATATATCAGGTTTGACTAGTTTCACTAAAGCACAGTAAAATAATTGATTTAAAAAAGGTACTATATTACATAAAATTGACTCTTGTGAGCTTTTTTTGTTTCATTCACACGTTTGAGAAACATCTCCAAAGCTCAAAATCCTCCGTTCCACCTTGTGATGTCATATAGTGGTAATTTTAACAGCTACGTACCTTTTACCTTTAGTTCAGTAGAGACTGGCAATTCCAGGGCTGAAATCATCCAAATGATTCTAGTGAAGATGTATGAAGCACTTCCTGTATTGCCACATGACATCACAAGGTGGAAGAGAGTATTTTTGAGAGAAGAACTCTCCCTAAATCTGCAGGTTTGTGTGTTAAACATGTGTGAGGAAACGAAACACAACTCCAGGTCTGTTTGTGATGAGGAAACTACATTAGAACTTAGATCAGAAAATAGCGTAATATGGGCCCTTTAGGATTTTAAAAATCTTGTCCAATAGTAAAATTTTGGTTAAGTTTATAATTTCACTTGTTGGTTGGACACAGGCTGCTTATGTGACATATGTAGAGGTAACTCCATAACTGTTACCAAGCAACCATAAGGTAAACAAAACATGTCTAAATTACTCAAAAGTTATGATTAGACTAACGAAAACAAATTACAACACCTTTATTGTGTTTAAACCACCCAAAAAATTATTTCTTGTGCATAAATGTTCCCTGCATTTTTGTTTGAATTTTCTGTTTTAGAAGTCATTGCTACTTCCTGTATTTTTGTACTTCTCTTCACATCTTTCTCCACAAACTGACACTTAACTGATATAAAACTATGTTAAATATCTACCACAGGTACTCTCCCACCAAACCAAGTCATAATTAGGGGAAAAAAAACACTCCTGTCATATGCACTTTAAAAGCTGCATTGTGTAACTTTTCTGGTGGTGGGTCTGTCAAATGCTTTTCTCCATGGAGATATTATTGCTTTGTCTGGAATGTTTCACAGTATGGCATTAAAAATTTCTATCTTCATCAAGACCAAATCAGGTCAAGTTACAGGTCAGATCTGTGGAGAGGCGACCCCGCTCACAGTCCAAATGTCTGTTTTTCCAGGTATTTTTGAGCTATAAAACCACCTGTAATTTCATAAACGTAAGATAAGCTATTTAATGCCATACTGTGGAACATTCAAAGCAGAGCAATGACATATCCACGGAAACAAACAGAAAAGTTACACAACACACAGTTAACCACAAGTTTTGTTTCTTTATTTCTGTTCTCCTCACTTAGTTGGTTTGATGATTCTCCAAGTCCTTCAAATAGTGAGGAAGTAAAACCAGATTTCTCCGATAATGAGTGAGTTTTTCTTTTTAACGATCAAAATGTAGACATTTCTAACATATTAACTTTCTCATCTGTTCACATGGTTAGAGATGGAGATTTATTTAGCTGTTCTGATGAGAGGCCAAGAAACCCTCCAAGTTCTTCAAGCAGTGATGAAATAACACCAGATTCCTCTGTTACCGAGTAAGTTTGAATTTTAAACACTTATTTAATTTAAAAGGTGCACTTGCGCAACTTTTCCGGTGTAGGGTGCGTCACTTGCTGGTCTCCATGGAGATGTTACCGTTTTGCTTTGACTATTCCACAGTATAGAAATAAATTTGGTAATCACAATAGAGACAGGTTAATGGTCAGATCTATGGAGAAGCAAGCTTGCATGTTAGGAATTGATGTATTTTAAGGTATTTTTGAGCTCTAAAACACCTGTGACTGAACAAATGGAAGGGAGATATGTTTAATGCCCTACTGTGGGACATTCCAGGCAAAAATAATAATATCTCCATGGACACAAGCAACCTTAGACGTTACACAGTGCACCGTTAACCTTCTATCCTGCTCGTTTAGGGATGATGACTCCTTTAGCTGTTCTGATGAAAGCCCAAAGAATTCTCCAAGTCCTTCAGGTCATCCGGAGGTTACGTCAGATTCCACCGATACCGAGTAAGTTTGAATTTTATTTTTAACCATGAATTTACTGATGTATATAAATTTCCAGTCTGTTCAAACAGAGATGATGAGCTTCAAAGACAATTCGCTGATTTGTGTATTTGCTCTGAGGAGAACTCAAGGATTTCTCCAAGTCCTTCAGGTCATCAAGGGGTAAAGCCAGAGTCACAAAATTCTGAGTAAGTTTGAATTTTCTTTTTAAAAGGCGGAATTATGCTGAATCGACTTTTTGGAGCCGTCTACCATGTTATAACGTTGTTCCCTCATCAAAACCATGGCTGAAGTTTGAGTAATCTGACGATCTCTCCCAGGCCCTACTCAAATCCTCCTTACGGTTAGCTCTAAGACTCTGTCCAATGCTCTGCCTATGTCACCCATGCTCCCACACATAATTTTATCATAAATATACAAAAGCAGTATCCAAAACAATACACTACAACTTCACAAATCTGATGCGATGTCCAGTAGTTTCAAAAGTGGAATGAACTGAAAACATTACGCATGATAATCCGGTGTTTTTGGCTAATATAGCATTTTCAAAACAATAATGGCAATCTAAATATGTGTAAAATACTGCACAGAAGAGAAACACCATCTCTTTAACTATCAAGATGATATTTTTTTAACATACAATTTAACTTGTAAGTTTAATCTGCTCAAATATTTAGGGAAATGGACAGTTTCTTTGGTTGGTTTGATGAGAATTCTCCATGTCCTTCGGGTAGTCGAGAAGTAACATCAGATTCAACCAATTCTGAGTAAGTTCTAAGAATGTTCTTTTCTAACCAACAACTGATCTATGGAAATGTGATAACATGCTGCCATTATTATTATAACTAAGCCCGTTGACAGATTGGGGCAAGAATCCTCACATGGACCCCCCCTCTAATATAAATTAATAGGAAGTGGGTCCAATTCTGGGCCCCTAAAAAAGCCCTGGGGCCCAGGACAACAGACCCCTTTGTCCCCCTCTGTCTACTGCCCTGATTCCTCTGAACCTCTGAAATGGTCACATATATTACATAATACATTACAGGGCTTTGCAACTGGACAGACTCTTCACATCATTAAGCTGTGCTGAGACAAGTCCAAAGCAGATCTACACAAAGAACAAAACTCCAGTATCAGATACAAAGAGTGGCACTCCAACTTCAGAAGTCAAGCACTGGTGGATCTCCTGAGTAAGTTAAAGGCGCTGTACGTGATTTTGCTGTCTTAAAAACGTGAAAAAAATTACCTCAGGATCTGCTTGTACTGGGGCATTACAAATTTTACTCAAATGCATGGAACAGGGCCGTTAACGTTGTGATTTTAAGTTAAATATTGTTAAATTTGACCATAATTAACTGTACTTTTAACATGTGGCGTGTTTTTGTTTACAGAGACTCGTGGCTACTCGGAATTCAGCTGGACTGAAAAAAAGCGCCCAAAAGAATTCACCCAGTTCCCCTCAAGCGTAACATGGTTGAAATAAAATAGTTTTGCTGATTTAAAAAAAGAAAACAAAACACATAAATTAGAATATTGAATGTTTTTGGAGTTAAAAGATCTCACCAAATGTTTTCTCAGACCACCTTATTTTCTGTTCTTTAACTATATATTCAGAGGTCAAAGGTTATTAATGTACCTCTAACATACACAAGAGGGATGGCATCTAAACTTTAAAGCCATTTTCTCAGTTTCAGCACAGTTTCTGTTTTTCCTTTGGAGGGGAGCATACATGTAGAACACACCCAGCCTCGTGTCACTGCTAACTATATATTAGACATTTACCCCAAATAGGCTGACAGTTTAAAATGTTTATGGATATGGATAATTATCATTTTAATATTGTAATAAATAAGAAAAGCTGGAGGAAGTGTGTGTGGAAAGGGAAGTCTAGGCCTCCCTGCTCAGACTGCTGCCTCAGCGACCTGGCCCTGGATAAAGCGGAAGAAAATGGATGGATGCAATAATAAATAAGTTCTATATTTAAACAACTGTATAATAATGAACTTAAAACAACAACTCAAAACAACAATAATCTAACTTTATGATTAAGCTTTTTTCTGCACATTCTGGTGATAAAAGGTGGCGATTGTCATGATTATATAAAAATGTCCATCCTTTTTATCACGATAAATTATATTATAGTTTATTGTCCCATGCCAAAACGTTCAGCCCTATAATACAGACAGACCCATGAACCTGACTCACCCGGGGGCACTGGTGGGGGCCATGATGGTCAGGGTGGTGTTGAAAACCTCCAGGTCGACCTCGTCCTCCACCTCTGTCCCTCTGCAGGCGCCAGGGACCGTCACTATGGAAACTCCAATCAGGACGCCCGATACATCCGTGTGCAGCGTCAGGACATCGCTCAGGTGGGACTCTACCATCGCGCACTGGACAAAAGGAGAGGAGATGGTTTAAGTAATGAGTCTCACATGTCTGTAACAGTAACAGCAGAAATGTCTGGACTAGATTTTTAAAAGGATTCTTGAAAATTAGTATGTCTGTGCGGCCCCATAATCACTCAAGGAAGTTAAAGGTGCACGCTGTAACTTGTCATCTGCTTGTCACCATGGAGATGTTATTGCTTTGACTGAAATGTCCCTCAGTACTGCATTAAACTTATCAATTTGCATGGAGACAAGTAGGGACCTCACAAGGCCAATTTACAGGTCAGATTTGTGGAGAGGTGACCCCATTAAGAATAAGAATGCATTTAGGAATTAAAACACCTGTGATAGAATAAATGCAAGATAGACAATACCCATTTTACCCAATAAAGAGTACATTACATTATAATGTATTATGTATATTATGTATACACAATTCAGAAAGCAAGTATTTTTTTTTCAAATGAGCTGCTGGGAAGTTGTTGGGAAGGTTATAATTTGTTATGTTTTATTTAAAGGTGCACTAAGTAGCCTTTTGGTTAGGGGTCCATCGTCACCTGCTTGTTTCTATAGATACTAGTGCAGAGTCCGCAGAAGATGTGCCAGACTGTTGTGTGCTACCATATTGTTGAAGTTGGTGATATCAGGTGAAAGGAGCAGGAAGTAACAATAAAATAATGTTATGGATTTTATTTGAACAGCACAAACGAAAATACACAAAGAGTTCTATCACTATGGGCAGCCGTTGCTAGGAGACAGGAGAGAGCAGATAAAACGGGAGCTATGGAGCGCCGTTATGTGATTGACCGATATCGTTGGCTTTTTTGCCCTAACAACATGAAACCTGGCACTGCACACACCCGTACCATTAAGATGACACCATCCAAATTTGAGATCAGTCGGATGAGTGGTTCGAGAGTTATGCGTGGAACAGACAGACAGACGTTCCTTGCATTAATAGATAGATGTCATTGCTCTGCCTGGAATGTTCCACAGTATGACATTAATCAGCTATACCTTACATTTATTCAATTACAGGTAGTGTTATAGCTCAAAAACAGACATTCTGACAAAAGCAATAACATCTCCACGGAGAAAAGCATTTAATAAGAGAGAAATGAGAAAAGTTACACAATGCACCTTTAACACTCTTATATAACATGATCCTTAAATAAAAATGATAGAGACTCTTACAGCTCTGACGAAGGCTGTGAGGTATCCACCCATCTGCCGCTCTGTTCTGTCGGGCTGAAGCGAAACTCGAGGCACTCTGATCTTATACAGGCCGTCCACTGCTGACACTTCCTGGAGAAGAGGGAAAATGACATGTTAGTTACAAGGCAAGGCATCTTTTACATACAAAACAGCAACTCAATGTGCTGTAGTAGAGAATAAGAGGAAAAAAAATACAGGATCATAGTTTTTTTTAATGTATTTATTGTACAATGACATTTTTAAACACATTTTGAACCAGACAGAGAGAATAATATTGATGCAACTCACAAATCGTTTATTCGTTTTACCATTTTGATTTAATAATTTGGTTCTAAAAATACTTGCTTTAGAGTCTGTGTAGTTCAGATAACAATTGACAATTTAACAACAAAAAACTGGTCAATGATTAATTTTTATTGTTATTAAGTGATGGTTATTCTGACCATTGCAGCCCCACAGACCACCACACACAAACACATTAGGTGGATAAATGTGTTGCCCACCACAGCAAAAGGCAAAACGTTCTACCAACTGTCTTTTATATACAAGTGCACATATTCACCTTGAGTCTGATTCTGTCCTCCTCTGAGAGCTGGCTTTGAGACAGGGAGACGCTCTGCTCTCGTCCAGGTTTTAAAATCAAAGATCCTCGAACACGAAAGTTTGTCACGTCATCTGAAACAAGAGAACAAGTTAAAATCTTTAAAATTTAAAATACAAAGAACAATGCTCTCCCTTTTAGCAATTGAATAAATATATTTTGTTTTTATTTTGATTAGTTAATTCCCCTTAATTCTGCTGGTTGTCAACCACAAACACTCTCCACACTCTTCTTTTATGCAATTTATCAACTTTTCTGATGTAGGGTCCGTCACCTGATTGTCTCCCTGGAAATGTTACTGCTTTAACCTGAAATGTTCCATAATATGACATTAAACACATCTATCTAGCATTTATGGGTGTTTCTATTGCTCTAAAATACAATAATTCTCTGTGAACAAGGTTGCCTCTTCACAAATCTGACCTGTAATGTAGCCTATAGTTGTTCCCTTGAGATAATAATAATAATAATAATAATAATAATAATAATGATAATAATAATAATAATAATAATAATAATAATAATAATAGCAAAAGGAGGAATTTAATTTGTCAACTGGACAGAGTTTATTTGGTCGAATACGTTTCACAGCTCATCCAAGCTGCTTCTTCAGTTCTGGTCAGATGTTGGCGGACACTGCTTTATATCTGCTTGAAGGGAGGAGCTAATTACAATGAAATTAATCTGAGACAACACATATTTGTTTACAGTTTCTGTTAGTTAGGTGGGTCTATTTAATGCCAACTACACCCCCACTCCCACTCCATATTGAATAGACCCACCTAACTAACAGAAACTGTAAACAAATATGTGTTGTCTCAGAGTAATTTCATTGTAATTAAGCTCCTCTCTTCAAGCAGATATAAAGCAGTGTCCACCAGCATCTGACCAGAACTGAGGAAGCAGTTTGGATGAGCTGCGAAACGTATTCGACCAAATAAACTCTGTCCAGTTGACAAATTAAATTTCTCCTTTTGCCATGGATTCTACCTGGACGACTGAGGGATTCTACACAAATAATAATAATAATTGAAATTGGACCTGCCACCCTGTCCATACATTACAAACACACAATACAATGTGACATGGGGAGACTAGACATGGATCGGACCTGAAGACAGGTAACAAATAGGAATAAACAATGCAGCGTAACATGAGGATAGGGGAAGGGGAACAAAAAGAGAACAGCCCCCAAACCATGCTCCTTTCGGGGTATAGTATGGTAGAGTACACAAAAAAAACACCTCCGCAGCATCAGCACGCAGTGAAAACACAGTGCAAACATTGCCACTGGACTTGCAACTGGGGAGGAAAGGGGTGTGGAATTAACCCAACATAGGCAAGCAGCCATCCGGATCCTGCAGCCAATGGCGCTGGATACAACAGACCCACCCACCAGGTTGGGGGTACGAAGCTGCGAGGGGTTAGGCAGGGGTGAGGCTCTCTGCTGTAATCTCTGGGGTGAGTTGACTCCAGCCAGCCTTGGCTGTGACTGGTCCTTACGGAGGCCGATAAGATAAGATTGTGTTGTTTTAGTTTAGGGCGAGCAGCTGCAATTCCAAATTCCACAACACTGCTCTCTAGGTTTAATCTCAAACAAAGCAATAACATCGCCATGAAGACAAGCAGGTGACGGACCCTCCACCACCAGAAAAGCTGCACAATGCACCTTTAGGTCTGTAGTGGCTATTAACCAGTTATTGGATTAGAGTTTAATCATTATACTAACCAGGAACACTTCTCAAATTCTATTGTAGGAACTCTCTGTGGAAAACAGCCTAAAACATGTGCAAACTTAAATTAATTTGACTATTAATACGTAACTACTCAATGAACCAACAAAATGAATGAAGGTCAGAGTAGTGCTTAGTTAGTTTAAGAATATTAGGAACATTTTAATCATTGATTCTGGAGGTTTTATGCACCATAGTTCACTCTCCACTTAACACAAATTTCCCATTAATGCCATGGATGTATTAGTTGAATGCAGCAGGTTAATGTTGTCTAAGGTGGAACTGTTTATTTTTGCTGATATCGCAGGAGAAAATGGTGGTTTGAATCAGGATACAAATACAATAAAAAGCATATTCTTACCAACTTCAAATGAGTGTTCAAGTGGAACCGAAAACCCACTTAATTCGGCGTCTAAAGTGTCTCCAATCTGCAAAATAAACGAGATTTGCGTTAGCTGTTAGCGGCTAATACTAACACATGCTAACACACGCCGCTGGTCATTCACGTGTTTATTTCTCTTTTCCCGCGTTAATCTTACTTGAGGCAGAGAAATATTTAAGCTTACCCGCTTCCCGTTGTTGCAATTTACAAATCTCGCAATAAATAGGAAATATATAGAAGATAAAACAGCTAAATGAATGGATATTGAACGAGCCATTTTGACAGAAGGAGAAACCGGAACAGACATTTGAACTACAGCTCCCAGCATGCAACGCACTTCCGGTGGGATTCTGCAGCGTGCGACGTCACTACCCCAGGCAAAGGTGGGTAGTGTTCAGGTACATTTTGAGTAAAAAAAAAAAGGTAAAAAAAAAAGGTAAAAAAAAGTAAAAGAAAAAAATTTGAGTTAAAAAAAAAAAAAAGAAAAAAGGTACATTTTGAGTAACTTTTTACATAAATCGTGCTTTTCAGAGTACTTTTCAGACCGCATACTTTCAATCCCACTTGAGTAATATATTGTACAGTTGTAACAGTAGTACTTCAGTAGGGTGACCAGACGTCCCTATTTATCCGGGACATTCCTAATTTTGGGCCCTGTCCCAGCAGATGTCTCCAAAACCACTGATTTATCCCAGTTTTATCCAAGAAATGTCCCAACTGTCCCGATCTTTGACCAATGTGATATTTTATATTTGTTTAGCTAAAATACAGAAAATCCATGCTTGACCATAAGGCAAAAAAAAAAAAAAAAAAAAAAAAAAAAAAAAACATCTAGAAAAATCCCTCAGCTAAACTGAGTCGAGAATGGACACTTGTAACTCACTCTTTTCACAATTTTATTTATTGCTGGGTTTCAGATGACAACATTCTTTATGTCAGTAACATTTAATACAGATGGGGGGCAGCTAAAATTGATATTGTTAAAACCCAGATTTTTGTTGTAATACAGTGAGTTTTTGGGTCTAGTCCCTAAGAGAAACAATCAGATCCAACATTTATACATTTACTTTTGGGATATTTCATGACAAAGTACAATGTAAACAATAGGAAAAACTGGCTCTTGCCCTCCATCTCAGAGTGTAACATCATCACATCTAGAATCTGAAAACCACCAATACTAACCATCCTGACCCTGGTGTGTCCCAGTTCTGAATTTTGAAAATCGGATAACCCTATACTTGATTAAACGTTCTGGTTCCTCTTCCCACTGTGAGTAAATCTACAAGAGACAAAAGCTTTATGTTGACGATATGAAATGATTTGAACGTTTGTGGTTCTTGTGCTGCTCCTTCAGATATGATTTTCATGCTTATTTCTGAGGTTTATCCTTTGAGAATGATACAAATTATAAATCAGATATTTCTGGTTTTAGACTTAGACAAACGTTATTGATCCACAGTTTTTTGGACACAGTGGCTCACAGCATATTATAATAACAAATAGAAACAGATGAATGATATAATGGATTCTAAATAAATAGCAGAAATAGCAAGAGACTGATGTCAATAAGGCATAAATATATATATGTATATGTACAAGTAAAAATAAAACAGAAATATAGTAATAAAAATATATCTCAGCTATATACAAGAGGTCGTAAGGAAAACATATCTAGAAAAAACAGACATTCTGACTGTGAGCGAGGTCGCCTCTCCACAGATCTGACCTCTAACTTGGTCTGATTTGGTCTCCATGATGATAGAAAGGTTTAATGCCATACTGTGAAACATTTCAAAGCAAAGACAAACGCTGGAAGAATATCAATGTTGTGGATTTTTTGAGGTGCAATGACAGATAGAGTCAGCAGATGGCTCCAGCGCACCACCATTGGATAAGCTGAGCACTCAAAATGGATGGGAAAAAATGCAAAAAAGGAATAGAAACATTGGAAAAATGTATACTTTTTTTTTTTTTAATTATTATTATTATTATTATTTTATTAAAACTGAAATCCTTTAAATGTGCTCTGTGTTCCTTTTCTAATGCAGAGGCTCCCACCCGCTTGTCTCCATGGAGATGTTATTGCTTTGCCTGGAATATTCCACAGTATTGCATTAAACGTATCTATTACACATTTACTCAATTACAGGTGTGTATATTTGTTTAAAATACTTACTCCACACATCACCCCTGGTGTTGGCCCATGCTGATTTACATGGAAATGGATCACTTCAGTGCCACACATTAAAGTTCCTCACAAAGCTTTAACATCTCCAAGGTGACAAGCAGGTAATGGGGTCATTTTAAGATGCTGTATCTGATTTTTCCTGTCTTAAAAATGTGAAAAACAGAACTAGTTCATTTAAAACAGTTTGCAGTGGTCCAAAAGTTATTCCTCACTTACCACATGCATTCAGAGCGTGCTAAATATTCACCACGATGAGTTTATAAGCTCAACTTTCAGAGACCAGAGCGGAGTTTTGGCATCCCGGAATAAGCTAACAACAGCTAGCATGCTAACTGCGCACTTCCTGATTAATTGGACAGTAAAATGCTTCTTAATTAGATGCAGACAATACAGAGCAGACTTATTTTGACCTCAAGAGCTGCTTGTATAATTTATATCTGTACTGGGGCAAGGGGCAGTTTTGCTCAAATAGATGAAACAAATCTGATACAGGGGCATTTAAAGGTCCTTTATTACACAACAATGACTTCTGTGAGTTTTAAGCTTTATAATGTTACCTCCTCAAAACCATACGTCGAGTTGTGTTTTGTTTCATTCACACATGTTTTATTAATCCTTTATTATTAGTCTGTTTACATCTCCAAAGCTCAAGACGCTGATGTCATGTAGGTGGTAGTTTTCAAGTTAACTGGTACTTTTTTCACCTTTTTTCAGTAGAGATGGTCAATTCCAGGGCTGAAATCATCCAAATGATTCTAGTGAAGGTGTACGAAGTTTAAAAACACAGTGGAGCACTTCCTGTATTACCACATGACATCACAAGGTGGAACAGATTGTTTTCAGTTTGAGAGAAGAACTCAGTCTGAATATGCAGGGTTTGTGTATGAATGAAACAAAACACAACTCCAGGTCTGTTTGTGACGAGGAAACAACATTAGAACAGATCAGAAAATGGCGTAACATGGGCTCTTTACTTATTCTAATGTAATCCTTTTTTCAGTGTATGTCCCTATTAGTTTTGCCAGTACCCCTCACCGGTACAGAAACATGTCCGAGATGATGAGAAGCAGTTGTAGTGAAGGTTTAATGGCTCCTTTAACTGCCTACACATAAAGGCTAAACTCTGCAGCTCTCCTCCCGTCCTCATGTTCTTACTGTGGCTCCCATAAAAACCAATGTGATTTACTATGGCCAGGCTCCACTGCTGTTACTGCTGCTGCGCGCCATCACTCAGTCACTCAGCAGCCACGTGCGATGGAAACAACAGAGGAGCTTTGTGCTTTGGTCCTGCATGTATTTATTTGTGTAGTTTAAAGGGCCCATGTTATGCCATTTTCTGATCTGTGTTCTAATGTTGTTTCCTCGTTGCAAACATATACGTGGACTTGTGTTTTGTTTCATTTATGTTTAACACACAAACCCTGCAGATTTAGGCTGAGTTCTTCTCTGAAAACACTCTGTTCCACCTTGTGATGTCATGTGGTGATACAGGAAGTGCTCCATTGTGTTTTTATACTCCATACATCACCTTGGAATTGCCAATCTCTACTGAACTAAAGGTAAAAGTAGCTGTAAACAAGAAAACTACCGCTTCATGACATCACAAGGTGGAACAGAACATTTTGAAGTTTGGAGATGTAAACAGACTAATAATAAAGAGTTACTCAGAAATGTGTAAATGAAACAAAACACAACTCCAGGTCTGTTTTTGAGGAGGTAATAACGTTATAACATGGCTTAAAGCTCAGAAGGGTCAGTTTTGTGTTACACAGGACTTTTCTATCTATAATTAATTATAGATTATATATATTAATACTAGCCATTTTATATAGAGCTTTTCGTAACTTAAAGATGCTCACGTAGGCTAATGAGGGAGAGCAGTCATTACATCATAACGAAGTAAAAGTAGTAAAGCACTGTACTTATACATATCATATCTGTACTCTACTTTACTTAAAGGTGCCCTGTGTAACTTTTGTAGTAGAGTCCGCCACCTGCTTGTCTCCATGGAAATATTATTGCTTTGCCTGGAATGTTCCATGGTATGACATTAAACACATCTATCATTTATTCATTATGAGTGTTTCTGTTGGTCAAAAATCCAATCATTCTCTCTGTGAATAGTGTTGCCTCTCCACGGATCTGATCTGTAATGTAGCCTATAGAGTCGTCTCCCTTGAGGTAGATAGGTTTAATCACTACCGTGGAACATTCTAGACAAAGCAATAGCATTTCCATGGAGACAAGCAGGCGACAGACCCTCCACGAGAAAAGTTGCCGGAATGCACTTTAAAGACACACTGTGTAACATTTGTAGTGGAAGGACGAGTGGGATTACACAGACACCTTTGTAATGGAGGGTCCGCCACCTGCTTGTCTCTAGGTATGACACCTGTGTAACTGATCAACTCAATACTGATATTTTTGATTTTCTATAAACTTCTGTATCGATATATTAGTTTGCAGTTCTTACCTTCACATCTCCAGACTGTCTCATCTTAAATATTTGTGTGCTCAGATGTTTGTGTGAAATCTGTGCGAGCGAATCGAAGGAGCAGGAGACTGACGCGCTGTAGTCTGTGTCTGAGGAACATCCATCATCCACACTCAAATATTTCTGATTCAGACACTTTCCAAAACTAAAACTACTCACAAACTTCTCAATGTCAGGGATTCGACTCAGCGTTCTCACACACACTGTAAAATATGCCACGTCTATGTCTTATGTTCTAATGTTGTTTCCTCGTCACAAACACACCTGGAGTTGTGTTTTGTTTCATTCGCACATGTTTAACACACAAACCCTGCACATTTAGGCTGAGTTCTCTCATGTGGAAAATACAGGAAGCGCTCCACTGTGTTTTAAATCTCCACACACCTTTTCTAGAATCACTTGGATAATTTCAGCCCTGGAATTGCTGATCTCTACTGAACCAAAGGTAAAATGTAGCTGTTAACTTGAAAACTACCGCTTCATGACATCACAAGGTGGAACAGAGCATTTTGAGCTTTGGAGATGTAGCTAGACGAATAATTTAGGATTACGCAAACGTGTGAATGAAACAAAACACAAATCCGGGTATGTTTATGACAAGAGTCAGTTTAGGACCTTTAAGAGTAAATGGTTAAAAGAATATATTTACTGAACATTAAAATCACATTAAAGGTAAACTATATGTAATGTTTCTGGTGAGGGGTCATAATATGGCATTAAACTTATCCATTTTGCGTTTCCTTTTGCTTAAAAATACCTTGAAATACATGCATTCTGACCTGTAACTTGGCCTGATGGCTCACCTGCTTGTCTCCATATATATGTTTAATGTCATACTGAGGAACATTCTAGGCATCTGCAATGTATAACTGGAGACAAACAGGTGGTGGACCCTTTGCCAGAAAAAGTTACATGTTGCACCTTTGATTAAAACAAGTACAAGAGCAAATGGAGCTCAGAGTAGTTACTGTGATCATAAAAGCCGAGGTGAAAAACATAAAGAGCGTGAAGCATTAAACAGGCTTCAGTGTTATTAGCTCCACAAACTCACACATATTTTTACTATGGGCTCCTCGCTCCATATACGCCCAGTTTAACCACTCTAAAGGTGACTTATAAGATCCTAGTGCGCCGTCTAAAACAATAAAAACCAAACACCAGAGATAAGTGGATTCAATATTTAAAGGGCGCAGATTACGCTATTTTCTGATCTACTCCCAATGTTTTACTGTTGTTTCCTCATCACCAACACGCCTGGAGTTGTGTTTTGTTTCATTCACACATGTTTAACACACAAACCTGCAGATTTAGGCTGAATTCTTCTCTCAAACAGCTGTCATGTGGTAATACAGGAAATGCTCCAGCCCATACACCTTCACTTCAAATCGTTCAGCTCTCCACATGCCTTAAAATGTTTGAAAAGTAACTGCTTAAAAGTGTATCAGTATCATGGAGAAAGTAGTTTTGATCATTTCAGATGTAAAAGATGTAAATGTGTAAAATAATGAAGTAGACAGGGGTATTACAATGCTCCACCATCGTTAAATCCTTATAAGACGCTAGACTCTTGGGACGACATCTGGAGGCTACAACACAATGAGGTCTCGCTGTTGTTTTGTAACTTTACAGGTACAGTCTTGGTATCAGAGATTAAGTTTTGTTTTATAGTTATGGATAAAGTACATTATTAAAGTATAGTAGTAGTATAAAGTAAAGTATAAAGTACTAGTATTATTGTCCCTGTATTTGACCCAGCTTTAATATTTCTCTATAACCGGAAATATGTAGAGCTCAAGTCTCAGGACTGGACTCAGCTTGACTGCCTGGAAATTCATGGGTTTCAGCCAGGACTGAACCAGGACTGAACTAGGGCTAAACCATGACTGAAGCAGGACTGAACCAGGACTGAACCAGGACTGAACCAGGACTAAACCAGGACTGAACTAAGGCTAAACTAGGACTGAACCAGAACTAAACCATGACGGAACCAGGACTGAACTAGGGCTAAACCAGGACTGAACAAGGGCTAAACCAGGACTGAACTAGAATTAAACCAGCACTGAACCAGGACTGAACCAGGACTAAACCAGGACTGAAGTAGGACTAAACCAGGACTGAACCAGGGCTAAACCATAGACTGTATAAAGAAGTGGACTAAAGGAATGTGATGCGTTTGGCTCCAGTCAAATGAAGCTCATGAGGCTTGAATCCAAATTAGGAATAGAAATTTATTTACAGACAAAATAGTGAAATAAAAACAGCCGGATCATGTAGAGCGGGTTAATACAAACATTTTAAGACCAAAATGATGAAGCTCACAGCAGCAGGTACAGAGAAACGGGTGACAATTTTTGTGTAAAGTCAACTGGAGCCGGTCGATGGAGCCAGAAGAGCCCCCATGCACAAGATGAGATTTGAACATAATTCTTAATATATACATTTCATGATTCAGTTTCCAATTTTGGCCTATTTTTTCTTTTTTGTATTTAATAGTTTTGTTTCCATTCTAGCATTACTTTTTGGAACTACAAGATGTAACTAAACAATACGTAACCCTTTTTTGTCCAATCCAAATGTGCTGTAAATCTCACAAGATCATTTTTCTCAGGTGTGCTTAATCTTGCGGCAATTTTGTTTTAAATTGTTCATCGCTATGGCAACAGTCCAATTTTTTATTACTTCGAAACCCAGAGACAGAAAGTTCAAACCCCACACTTTAGAACACTTTCCGTAGAGATTTGTTTTATGTCTCCCAGCCACGTTTGAAGGGCTGAGTATTTTTCAAGGTTATTAGCTCAGTAAAAACATCCAGAATGAAAATATGTTCTTTGGCTAAAAAGTTACACAGTAGGGCTTTAAGGTTGTGGAAACTGGAGTATTAAGAGAAAGATCACATGACACAGGAAACTCCATACAAAATTTTATATTTCTCTATAACCTGAAATGTGTATAGCTCAAGACTCAGGACTGGACTCAGCTTGACTGATTGGAAATTCATGGATTTCAACCAGGACTGAACTAGGACTGAACCAGGACTAAACCAGGACTGAACTAGGACTGAACCAGGGCTAAACCAGGACTGAACCAGGACTAAACCAGGACTGAACCAGGACTAAACCAGGACTGAACTAGGACTGAACCCGAACTAAACCCGAACTAAACTAGGACTGAACCAGGACTAAACCAGGACTAAACCAGGACTGAACCAGGACTGAACTACTATTTGACAAGCCATACCGGCTTGTCAAAGCCTGATCCCGTCAGATCTCAGAAGCTAAGCAGGGCCGGGCCTGGTTAGTACTTGGATGGGAGACCACTGGGAAAATCAGGTGCCACAGTGGGGCGCCAGTCAAAAAAACTGTCGTTGTGTTCTTAGGCAAGGCACTTCACCCACATTGCCTAGTATGAAAGTGGTGTGTGCGTGAGTGATGGTGGTGGTCGGAGGGGCCGATGGCGCAGATTGGCAGCCTCGCTTCCGTCAGTCTGCCCCAGGGCAGTTGTGGCTACAGTAGTAGCTTACCATCACCAAGTGTGGAATGAATGAATAATGATCTGTAAAGCGTCTTTGAGTGTCCTGAAAAGCGCTATATAAAACTGATGCATTATTATTATTTTATTATTAAACCAGGACTGAACTAGGACTGAACCAAGACTGAACCAGGACTGAACCAGGACCGAACTAGGACTGAACCGGGACTAAACCAGGACTGAACTAGGATTGAACCAGGACTAAACCAGGACTAAACCAGGACTAAACGAGGTCTGAACGAGGACTGAACCAGGACTGAACCAGGACTGAACATACAAAATGGGACTAAAGTTATCAAAACAGATGCTAACCTATTCTAAAGTTATAACTAGAAATGTAACTAAAAAAGTATTGATAGTGGAAAAAAAAATAAAAAAAAATTACATAAATTGGACAAAATTGGACTTTTTAGAATACTCTTGATCTATTGCAAGGTAATATTAAAGGGCCCATATTACACTATTTTCTGATCTATGTTATAATGTAGTTTCCCTATCAAAAACAGACCTGGAGTTGTGTTTCTTTTCATTCAACACACAAACCCTGCATATTTAGACTGAGCTCTTCTCTAAAACAGAAAACACTAGCTATTAACTTGAAAACTAACACTACATGACATCACAAGGTGGAACAGAGCATTTGGAGTTTTAGAAATGTACACAGACTAATAAAGGACTACTCAAACATGTGTGTCTATGTACATTGTCTGTGAATGTGTGTTTATCATTGTTGTTGTATCAAACTAGGTATCAAGTCTTTAACATTTTAGTATTTTAACAACACTACATCTGATAGGGAATAGAACCTCACACCTCCTGGCTGTGAGGCATTGATACTAACCATCAGCCACCCTCCCATTCTTCTTCTTTTGTTTTCGTAAGCGCGCTGTGAGTGCTGAGTAGGTCACCATCTTGGCTCCCGGTGGTTCTGCACTGTAAAACTTTCCAAGCCTCTACACAATGTTCCTCAGACTGGGACCTGCCATCTGTCTCTGTCCCGAACAACAGAGTCACCATGGATGTTCTTTAGTCAAAAATAAGACCTGTCTCCATGGAAACTAAATATTCCACACGTCTAATGCTGAAATAGAGCAAAGTGAAAAATGACAAAATGCACCTCAACAATTTCTAGGTTAAAAAACACAACTTAAAGTGTCCAGTTCTAATGTTGTTTCCTCATCACAAACAGACCTGGAGTTGTTTCGTTAACATGTGTGAATAAAACAAAACACAACTATTGATACTGACAAAAATGATATAAATAGAACTGAATAATTTACCATATTAATTACAATATTACACTATTTTCTGATCTATCTTATAATGTTGTTTCCTCATCACAAACAGACTTGGTGTTGTGTTTTGTTTCACTCACACATGTTTAACACACAAACCCTGCGTATTTAGACTGAGCTCTTTTCTCAAACACAAAACACTCTGTTCCACCTTGTGATGTCATGAGGAAGTGTTTTTTTCAAACATCATACACCTTCACTATTTGGATAATTTCAGACCTGGAATTGCCAATCTCTAATAAACTAAAGGTAAAAGGAGCTGTTAACTTGAAAACTACCACTTCATGACATCACAAGGTGGAACAGAGCATTTTGAACTTTGGAGATGTAGACAGACTAATAATAAAGTGTTACTCAAACATGTGAATGAAACAAAACACAACTCCAGGTCTGTTTTGAGGGGGTAACAACATTCTAACATGATTTTAAGCTCACAAAAGTATTTTTTTATTTTTTTATTATAGGGGACCTTTAAATGAATTGAAAAATGTCAATATTTAAGAGAAAAAGGGACCATTTCCTCACGTGCACAGTTTTCATTGTGTCCTTGTTTACATTACAATGAAGTTGGTTGAGGACAGCTATGAAAAGCTGTCTCTTTAATCTAATATTATACTTTGGACAGTAAGCAACACCATTAGGACTAACACATGATTTATTCTTTACTTTTCTCTTTAGACAGCGTGTCCTTTTGCTCGGCATCATGGGAAATCCAGAAAATCCAGCCTGGTCCCGTTAAAATACCCTCTTTGTACCACACGGGGACAAGTTTCCAAATATTTAAAGGTCACTGGGACAGGTAAGTGCACGGACGGATCCTTTGGGCATTTTTCTCTTTTTAGAAACGAGATTTTAATATCAAAGTCTGCAACCTTTGAGAAAACGTTTAGCATTCAAAGAACAATGCAGAAAAGGACCTGATATGCTCGACTAATACATAGAAGAGAACGGCTTGAAATAAATAATGAATCTGCCTGTCGATTCCAAACCGTAAATACAAGTCACGTTATCGTAAATAATCACGGTGTCAACTCTTGTAGATATCATTTTTTTGTTGTCATAATGAGTAACTTTGTTGTCGAAGCAAATGAGGTGCCCCTTAAGAGCCAGAATCTTAATAGTAGAATCCATTTACGCAGTGATTTTTTAAACTGAATCATACATTTGTTTTCTACATGAGCACCGTCTCTTCTCTTCATCACGGCTCTTGGTCAAGACGCAGGAGAGACCAAGCCCCGAGGCCTAAACACGGCCGTCCATTCAAGTCAGTGGGCCGAGTTTATGATCTAAAAATAGGTAAAACTTGGTACAAAATCTGACATTTTTGAAAGCTGGAGGTCCCTGTCTGCCGAACACAAACACTTTGGCTGTGTCTCATTTCTCTTTCCCCGCTTCCTTCTCCTTGATGCCTCTCCTCGATCCTCCATTTTTCTGCTGCCAATCAAATGTGTCATATTTAGTGGTGTCCCAAAGAAAACCACAGAAGGAAAGGGTAAACCTGAGGGAGGCTTCAGGAAGCAGCTATCAAATAAAAGAATCAAACTTTATTGATCTCAGCGAGGAGTTTATATCCTCTCTCCTCCTCACCCATTTCCTGCAGAATCGAGGAGAGGAATCAAGGAGAAGGAAGCGAGGAAAGAGAGACCAAGTCAGTTCTTTCTGGTCAGATAGTGTTAAAACAAAGCTCAGATTGAAGTCTAACTTGAGTAACAGAACTTCAGACAGAGCAGTGCTTACAGGGCTTGTTTGACCTTAGAGGAGGAAACTAGAGCACCTGAAAAAAAACCCGTCAGACACAAGGAGAACATGCAAACTCCCTTAAACTCTTAACACAGCTCTAAGCACCCTTTCCTTTACTCGACTGTTGAATAAGTGTTAGAACGGTCCTCTCCTGAAGTCTGTGGATGAGGCACAAAACAGCTGCAGGGTCCCACGGCTGACATCCCTCTCTCGTTTGGATTCAGGGCTCGTCTCCTCACTTTCCAAACATCCTTAACCTTGGCTTTCATTTCGCACAAAGAACTGAGTCAAAACAGTCGAGATTTGGGTTTTCAAGGAGAGTTAAACACCCCCGGAGACAGAGAGGATTATGGGTAACTGTGAGAAAAAGACATTAAAGGATAGCTTACAGCAAGATTCAGACCGTGGTGTATGAGAATGCAGGGTTAAACTATGATGCTTCTATTTAAAGATGCATTGTGTAACTTTTCTGCTGGAGGGTCCGTTTTTATCTTCATGGAGACCAAACCAGACCAAGTTACAGGTCAGATCTGTGGAGAGGCAACCCCGCTCACAGTTCTCTAGGTATCTTTGAGCTATAAAACCACCTGTAATTGAGTAAATGTAAAGTAGAGCTGTTTAATGTCATACTGTGGAACATTCCAGACAGAGCAATGGCATCTCCATAGAAACAAGCAAGATGACGGTCCTCCAACCAAAAAGTTCCACAGTGCACCTTTAATATCTTGTTACAAACCTATGATGTTAAAGGTGCACTGGTTAACGTTTCTGGGGGAGAGTCTGCTTCCTGCTTGTTTCCATGGTGATGTTATTACTTTGCCTGGAATGTTCTGAAGTGTGGCATTAAAGCACACTTGAGATGGTTAGAAATAAAATAGTAAGTTGTCCTTCTGTTGCAATGAATCAGTAGTTACTGTTCAGTTACTGCGATGCTAAACTCTTTTTAATATTCCCTCTTCATGTGGATGGAGCAGCGGCTATACTCTGAGCTTCTGCTGTGTGACTGAGCTCCTGGACTAGACAAAACTTGGCCTGTCCCAATAAGAAATATGAGAGTGATATATTGCTGAAGAAAATATAGATGATAAAGGATAATATTGAAACTAATGTATGCCACAGACCCTAAATTAATCCTAAACTGGAATCGTAGAAAAATTATAATATAAAAGTAATAAATAAATAAATAAATAAATAAATAAATAAATAAATATATATATATATATATATATATATATATATATATATATATATGTATATATATGTATATATATATATATATATATATATATATATATATATATATATATATATATATATATATATATACATATATATATATATATATATAAAATAGTAAAAAAAAAAAAAAAAAAAGAGAGAGAGAGAGGGAGTCACTGGATGAAACTTCACGTGGGTACTTAGTTATACAAAATTCATCTTCTGCATTTGACCCATCCTTCAATCCCAGCGGGGAATCTGCCAGTAGCAGTGGTGACTACAGCACAGCACCCCCTAGCTCCTGTTCTTGCTCAGGACTACCCCTATTGTTTCTAAACATTCTGGGGGTCCGTCACCTTCTTGTTTTTATGGATATGTCATTACTTTGCTTCAAATGTTCCACAGTATGGCATTAAACAACTGTACTTTACATTTATTAAATTATAGGTGGTTTCATAGCTCAAAAATATCTAGAAAAACAGGCGTTCTGACTGTGAGCGGGGTCGCCTCTCCACAGATCTGACTTGTAACTTGGTCTGGTTTGGTCTCCTAAATGATAGAAAGAAATCTCCATGGAGAAAGGCAGGTGGCGGACCCTTAACCAGAGAAGTTAAACAATTCACCTTTAATACACATAATAAAAATGTAAAAATGCAGTTTTTTGTTGCAGTATAGTGAGTTACAGGATCAAGTTAACATTTTTGACTTTACTTTTTGGATATTTCATGGCAAAATACAATCAAACCGATTGGGAAAACATATGCGAGAATTTGTCATCACAGTCCAGATTCTGAAACCCAGAATCTGCGTCCTTTGGCAAGACATTACTTTCAGTGTGATTTGTGTGTCATATTGAAACTCTGTGTGGGTGTGTGCGTGGGTGTGTGTGTCAGATTCAGCTGTTGTAGAAGCCCTAGTGCTGAATAAACAGGAAGTGCTTCTAAATTTCATGAAGAATGTGTATACAACCGTTTTAGTCTATGATCTGTGGAGGTGTTTCTCAGATTACGTGCCTTTATTTGTGCTTCATATTTTCCATGTTTATACATTTGAGATGGTTGGAACTAAAATATTATCCTTCTAGTGTTTGTGAATTGTGAATTGCTGTTTAGTTACTGCAGTTACTCTTTTTAATATATGCTGTGGTGCAGTAGTTATGTCTGAGCCTTAAAAGTCCTTGATTAATATAGTCTTAATAAACCACATTTTTTATTGGTTGACTAATTATTTCACTAGGACGATGAGGACAACAGTAGAAAAGAGAATCCATGGAGTGGTTTAGCTGGAGTCACTGGACAGTTATTGTCACTTAAGTTTAAGAAGATGCTGTTTACTTGCCTGGGATCCAGACTACACACTTCTTCAGTACTTTGAATCGGTGAATCTCGCTGAGTTCAGATGGGCGTGATTGACAGGTGGATTAGCCAATTAGGGACACGCATGGTGTGTCATACCAAACATGGACGCTTATGAGGAAAGAAAATATCACTGACGACTGAATAAAACATTGTGGATTTCGTAATCAGTGACGGAATCACTAAACTCTGTTAATCTGAGGCGTTGGTAAATGATAGATGACCAATGAGCTCCTTTGTTTCACATGAACTGAAATAAACGAATCTGAGTGGCTTGAGACAAAACTGAGGGAGTTGTGACTAACCTGACACACTCCAGATTAATTTGTGTGTCTCTCTGCATTTAGTTCTACATGTGATCAATCTGGAAAACGGATCAGCTAAAATACGTTGAAGTATGCCTGTTTGTTTTGGTTCGTTTAGGCTTTTCACCTTTGGCTTCAGCACAAACCTCAGTGCTGCTCTGTGATTGGTCACCCTTCACCTGTCGCGCCCTGTCGCACCAGCGGGGGCAGAGTTCTTGAACTCACGAGTATCGAAAATCCATCTCACTGTGCTTTAGGTTAAGGTGACCAGACTGATATGCATCTGTAGAAAAATATAGAGCTATCATTCTGGACTTTGCAGGAAACCAGTACTTCTCTGTATATATTTATTTGCGTAGTGAGATCTTAATACTTTTGAGAACTTTTAGGCGATTAGTTGATGGACCACAGCCTGTCTCTTTGGCTGAACTAGATCCTTGTGTCTTGTCTCTCTTCCTCAAATCTTTTCATCTCCTGCCAGAGGTTTCAGATGTCAGTGTACTGTCCGGCTGTCCCCCCTGTACACACACACACCCACACACACACACACACACACACACACACACACACACACACACACACACACACACACACACGCACACACGCACACACACACACACACACACACGGGGGGGGGTCTGGACTTCAGTTTTTGGGAAGTGGACTACAGGGGGAGAGGGGGGCTTATCTAGTCCGAACTTGAGGGGAGAGAATGGGGGGAGAGGGGGAGAGAGGAGGGGGTGATGAAGTGATAAAAAGACATGAAGGAGATGAGCGGAGTGGCAGAGACCAGAGGAAAGGAAAGATTCACTGCTGCTCAGAGAAAAACACAGGAGACGATGCCTGAACCAGGTAGGAGAACTTAACTTGCCATAACTTTCCATTGTTAGTTAAAAAAAACACTACGATTTGAAGAAGTAGTAGTACTCAGTTTTGTTACTTAAGTAAAGGTACAGATACCGGCGCAAAAAATACTCAATCAAAGTAAAAGTATCACATGAAAAATCTACTCAAGTAAAAAATATTCAAGTACGTGTTTAAAATGTACTTAAAAAGTCAAAAGTAAAAGTATTTTGCACAGATTTTGAGATCTAATAAAGCTTTAAATGTTGCTGAATTTTGTTCATCAGTAACAACTGAATTAATATTGTTTTCCTTGCTGTTTTTATTTGTATATTTTCATTTGCTCAAACTACAAATGTGTTAAAAATGAACCCCTCTTTTCAGGCTTTTCAGCAGGGCTCACACAATAATAAAACCAAACAAATATAAGTACTTATGTAAAGTACAGATGCCTTTATAGTACTTTACTACTTTAAGTACCACCACTGATATTGACCCAACTAAATGAGGCTGTGATGTTTTACAGAGTGAGATTTATAGTGTATTCATAAGGAATATCCAAGAGGTATAATGAAACTGATCCTTTAACCTGGTGATTTTGTCTTTTAACCTACTTGACCTTGTCTTTTGACCTACTGCTACAGTATTACAATTTTTTAATCTTTGCCCCCTCTGCTGTCTTTTTTGTTTATTTACATAGGCTTAAAGCAGTCATTGCCTTACCTATGTCCATTTCTATGTTTTAAAATTCATACACTACAAAGGAAAGGTTTTCTATGCGTGCCATTTTACGTTTTATTTTGAAAATTGAGCTATAACTTTCATTTTTGCATTTTTTTATATAGGCTTTTAAATGGTTTAGTTGTCTAGGCTGATTTTTTTTTTTTTTTTAATAATTAGTAAAATGTGTAATTTGACCAATGAAATGTGTACATGTTGACAGATATTTACAGAGAGATGACAGCGAGCGCTTCCATTTGCTGCTCCACTTTTATGGCCCTATAAAAACACATGTGACGCATACGATTTAATGAGAATACAGCAATGAAACACTATCCCTCACTGTACAAAAGGACGTCAGCTCAGAATCACTGGTTTTAACTATACGCTGTTTTATATAGAGGTCTACTGGCTATATACTAGATTATTGTACATAGAGAAATACTTGACGTGTATCTATAATTATTTTTATTTATCTTATTTGAAGCTCAGTTCCAATGTGAGGATCAGTAGGGCTGCAGTGATGGAATAACTAGAATAACTATTAAGGGTCCTCTCTTGCACAATATTGACTCTTGTGAGCTTTAAGACATGTTATAATGTTGTTACCTCGTCAAAAATAGACCTGGAGTTGTGTTTTGTTTCATTCACATGTTTGAGTAACACTTTGTTATTTGTCTGTCTACATCTCCAAAGCTCAAAATGCTCTGTTCCACCTTGTGATGTCATGAAGCAGTAGTTTTCATGTTAACAGCTCCTTTTACCTTTTATTCTTGATTGGCAATTCTAGATCTGAGATTATCCAAATGATTCTAGTGAAGTACTTCCTGTATTACCATATGACATTGCAAGGTGGAAGTGTTTTTTGTTTGAGAGAAGAACTCAGCCTAAATGTGCAGGATTTGTGTGTTAAACATGTGAATGAAACAAAATACAACTGTAGGTTTGTTTTTGATGAGGAAACAACTTTATAACATAGCCCATAACATAGATCACGGATATTTTCAAGAATTGGTGACTTCTATAATGATAATAATAATAATAATAATAATAATAATAATAATAATAATAATAATAATAATAATAATAATAATAATAATAATAATAAAACTCATTGGGTGTAGCTGTAGTGGTAAAAACATTTTGACAATTGACATAAAAAAATACACTGGAATTCACTTTACTGGTAATCAATTTGAAATATTTCACACTAAATCAAATGATAATACTCAATACCAAAAAATGCATTGCTTAAAATGAATAAATAAATGCGTAAAGAGCTATGGAAGCTATCTTAGACCTTTGTTTTTTTGCAGTGTAACATTAAGCGCATCAGTCCCCAGCCTCCTCTCGGATACGCCCCGGTGTCTTTGTCAACATTGACCCTGCAGTTGCACAAATCATGGCGGCGCGTTACGGATCAGGCAGGAGCTGACAGGGCTGCTAACTCAGGTGTAACTGCTGCTGTCGTCTCCCCTCACCTCACGAGCCTAATCTGCGTCACTCACCACACACTCGTCTGTCTGTGCGGGGCTTTAGTCTCACTTCTCACACGCAGAAGTGCTAAAAATACAGACTAAATGGTTGCTAATTTTTAAAGCTATATATACAGGACTATGATGGACTTATGCTGGAAATTCAAAATGTACCAGGCAGATTTAGTGGTACAGGTTTACACATACAAGCATGTGTCATTAGGAAAGACCGACTAATGAACACAACTGCAGGTCTGTTTTTGAGGAGGTAACCACATTATAACATGGCTTCAAGGTCACGAGAAACTTACAAGACCAGCCAGAACCACACGCTTTGACAAAACTTTACAAAGACGAGTGGATCTGGAGCTGTGTCCTGTCTCCCTGATTTCAGAGGGTGTGATTGACAGGCGGATTAAGCAATCAATGCTCATTTCATGTCAAAAAACAACATAAGGACTGAGAAACAGCGCAGTTTTTGCAGAATCAACATTCGAAGCACCAAACTTTTATTCATTTCAGGTAAAAGAAGTTATATATTTTGTTCTGAATTATACAAGAATTCTTTTGCATTTGAGAGACCTGATACAAATTAGCAGCTGTGGTTGGACCATCTCAAATTTTCACACTCTATGGTCCAAGACAAGACCCTAATGGATTCAAACAGAAAGTAGAAGAGACTGGCTGCTCAGGCAAGTCTCTCCTGCTCCTGTCACTGTCTGTAATTATCCCTCTTGTACATTGGGGCTATGTGCTGCAGAGCTGTGAAACCGGCCTCTATGTGCTAACATTTAGCAGCTTCCTGATGACACTGGTCACACTGAGGTCCTGAGGCACAAACGGTTCAGGTTCACTGAAGTCTGGCGATATAGTGTTAAACTGACGACTGCGACCTTGAACTCTCCAGAGCACAAACAGTCAAACTGAGTTTGGAAATAATGTGTGCTAATTTGGGGATAGCTCAAGTGTCTTATGGACTAGGACTAGACTAGGATTAAACCAAAACTAAAATAATTTAAACCATAAGCAGTGATAAAGGGCCCTCACAACCCTTGTGACCAGATTAAACCATGCCTAGTCCAGAACTAACCCAGGACTAAATCTGGGACCCTAAACCAAGACTAAACCAGGTCTAGCCCAGGACTAAACCTGGACAGACCTACAGTATGTCTGATTCCTGGTCTAGTCTGTGGTCTTGTTGGCCTCAGCAGCACTGAGGTCCAAAAGGGCTCTCCTGGTCACTGGACTCATGTATATAAGCCTGAGCTGTGTACCACCAGGTTTCTGGTCAGGGCGTCACTAAAGGCGGGGCTTCAAGTTTCTATAGTTGCTTTTTCCATCATAAGTGAGGTCTCAAACCCACAGCTCGTCTGTGATCTTCATCATGATCTTCAGCTCCAATGACATGGACGGGTCTGTCTTTGAAAGAAGCCGCACTGAACCTTCCTTGATGCTTTATTAAAGATACTTCACATATAAGTATTATAAAGTGTTGCCAAGTTTAGTTTGCAGTAGAGAAAAGATATTATTACTAAACTTGCTGTCCTAACTGGACTGTCACTGGTCACAGGTGCGTGGGGACCGGACCTCTCGGTTGGTAGTGTTAAAGACATTGAAACCCCGTCGTAAATCTGTTCTGTTTTTACCTCCATCGTGTCGTAATTCCACCCTGGGTTTCTGTTTGAGTCCAGTGCATTCGCCTGACCTCACCTCCTGCAGATCGTCTTCCTCACACCACATTACCGCCTCCACCCTCCACCCCCCACACCCACCAAAAACCCTCTGCCCCCCTCTTGAACCCAGTCTCTACTTTCCTATTCCACTGTTCCTCGTGCGACTTTTACTTCTTTGGAGTGCCTGGATTTTGTTGTGTCTCCAGTCTCCACTTTGTCAGCTTGGGACCCTCCTCGCCTCTGCAGATCATGTGACTGGGCCTTCAGCGCTCCTCTGCAACAGTGTTATATTGGCTTAGCTTCAAAATTATGATCTTGAGTAGTTTTGGTCTCATTAGCTGTTTACTTGTTACCACTAATTGGTTTCAATGGGTTTATTATTTCAGTGCAAAATGATCAGCCAGTGAGTTTTATTTCTTATTTAAATGGTCCACATTACACTGTTTTCTCATCTATGCTATAATGTTGTTTCTCTCAAAGGAACAACATTATATCATAGCTTTGTGATGTCAAGAAGAGCTCCACTGTGTTTTTAAACTCCATACAACTTCACTAAAAAATTTGAATAAAGCTTTTTGAGCTTTAGAAATGCAAACAGACTAATAAACCAGATTACTCATGAATGTGTGAATGAAACAAAACACAACTCTGGGTATATTTTTGATGAGGTCTTAAAGCTCACAAGATTTTTCTTAATACAGATGCGCCTCAAGCCTGATTCAGACCGTACTGTCCAATCTAATTTATTTCAGTGGCTCATGTAAAACAAAGGAGCTCATTGGTCATCTATAATTTTGAACAAACTCAAACTTCTTTCATTTCCTATTAACAGTTTAGTACTTTGCTGACTGATTCTACAGAAATGTGCGATGTTTTTCCCTATGCCTGATTTCTGTATCCCTGATTGGCTAATCCACCTGTCAATCACGGCCATCTGAACTCACAGAGATTCACCAGTGGCCAGACTCACATCAAAATTGTTCTTGAAATAATTCTAGTTCTATTAGCAGATAATTTTGTCTTATTGAAACACACTTTTTAGGCTTGAAAACCAAAAATCTTTCAAATTAAAGTAAAATGAAATGTATGAAATAAATCTTAAGAGAATCTCAATATTAAGATAAGATATATTTTCTGATGTGAAGTGTTTTAAACTCTTCCATACTTGGTTTACCAGTGCACAGGAGGAGAGGGGACGTGGGTTTGATGGTGCAGAGGATCAGCTCTGAGCACGCGCCTCCATAAACAGTTTTAAGAATAGGCCTGGACTGGAGATAAGACTGCGTGAAGCCATGAAGAGAAGACTGGGTTTGGACTGAAGGACTGAAGAAGAGGGGGGTTTACTGAGACCCTGAGACTCTGAAACTCTGAGACCAGAACCGGACTAAACCGAGACCTGCCCTGAGACAGTCCAACAGCTGCAGACTGACACTGGGACTACTGTTGAGACCAGAGAGATATGTCTATAATTACTGTATCGGCGAAGATAAGGCTAATAAATGCACACTGCCTATTCACATTCTCACACTCACGATGAACATGGGCGTATTGGTATAATTTGTGATGCTAACTGGTGGCACTGCTTGGTCTGAAGCTTTCAAGATATTCTTTACTCTTTGCTCAAGATAGACTTTAATCTGAGGTTAATTTGGACACATTTTGGCTTGACTTTGCTTAAATATGAGCTGAACATGTCCTTCTCAAATAACATTACAATCACAAACTAGCTAGCATATTTTAGTTAGTCACTCTGACATTTTTTGTTGAAAATCAAACACCTAAGTGGGACCATGAATGCTCCATGAATTCCAACATGCAACACCACCATGCAACAATACTCCCCTAGTGTGATGCCACTGCAAAGTATCAATATCCCTGTGTCAGAAACATCAGTGTGACCTCAGAATATTTTTATTCCATTGCTACAATGTGGGATTACACGCTGGATCAGAACCGGGTCAGTTTTCATTAAGCTATTACTCAAAAAGTAGCTCAGGTGGTAGATGACTTCTTTTATCACTGGAAGGTTGGTTCTTCTACTCCAGTACTGACCAATGCATACTCTTGTTGTGTCCTTGGGCAAGACACTTGACCCATGTCTGTATCTGTGTGGTGTGCAAATAAGTTAATGGTAGAGAGAACAGATCTCAGGGGCCAGCTGTGGTTACAGAGTCATCAAGTGTTGGAAAGGAAAGAATAATGTTGAGTGCTATAGAAATCTAAGGTCATGTAAGGCTGCAAGATTAATCACCGAACCGAAACCGTGATTTGAATGGACGCCTTTAGTTCAATTCAGTTCAGTTCATTTCAGTGGTACGAGATGTCCAGAGTGCACAATATTCATGTATCCATTCAAACAGACACATTAAAACATATTAAAAAGACCAACCACAAAATATAAACATGAGTCAAAGGCACCGTTAAAACATCATTTAGTCAAAGATATACAATATAAAGTGCCTGCTGCAATCTCTAAGTGCATTGTTTAAAGTGGTTCCCAAACTTTTCCACAAACAACAGATTTTTTTTATTTATTTATTCATTTTATGTATTTGACAGGGACAGTGCAGTCAAACATATATAGTCACAGGCAGAGGATGTAGCTGAAGCGACGCATATAGAGTGTATAGCCAGTGCTAATTCTTAACTGCTATTCCCGGTTGGGCTTTTCCTCACACAAAACAGTTAGCAACAGTTTACTTTATCTCATTATCTCTTATTCTGCATAAAACTGCTAATCCTGTAGTTTAGATCTGTATAACCATGTTCTGAAAAGTGATTCTCACATTAGATTTCAGTCTTTTCTTCTGGACATTAAAATGTGAACAGAATCCTATAAAAAAAAACATTATTAAAACATAATTTGCAAATCAAATTGCGATCACAAAGTCTGTCAGAAACGTGGCCCAGTTATGTCCACTGAAGTCTGGAGATCTGGTGCTAACCTGACGACCTTGAACTCTCCCAGAGCACAAACCGTCAAAGTGAATTAGCCGTTAGCTAATCTGCGCTAACTTGGTAATAGCTCAAGTTTCTTATGGGCTATGGTTAGCACAGGTTATTGCTAGGAACTGTTTGCTACTGCATAGGACATTAACATAGTAAACCGCTAACTACAACTACGCCGTTAATGGCTAGGTTGCTAATTAGTTGGCTATATGGTTTTCTGCTTCTTAGTGAAAATTTCAGTGATGCTCATTGGTCACCCATCATATTCCATAAAAATACATTTTTCTCACCTCAGATTAACAAAGTTTAGTGCTTCAGTCATTGCTTCTGCAGAAATATCACTGATAGTGTTTGTCTCCAGTCAAATGAAGCTCACAGAGGCTAGCAGTTATAGGGTTGAATTTGGAGCCAAGTTCCATATTGGGAATAGGAATTGATTTAGGGACAAAATAGCTAAATAAAAACCAGGATCATGTACAGTGGGTTAAAATGAATACTTTAAGACTGAATTGAGGAGCCTGACAGCAGTAGTTACAGAGATAGGGCAATGTTTTTCACTCCCATGTGACATTTCTTTCTGTTTTCCTCATAAGCAGCCATATTTGTTTTGATACGGACAGACCATGCAAGACTCACATTTTCATAAAATATTGGAAAAGTGTGTATTCTGGATCCAAGGCAAACAATGGAATGGAATTATGCAACTGTGGAATTAAGGAATTCACACATCATTTTGTCCTATTGAATCAAAATTTCTAGGCTTGAAAACTAACAAAAAACAAAAACTGGTCAGCTGGACAACAAGCATTTACAAAGCCCTAAAAGTTAGCTGTCACGCTAACTAACACGCTAGTTAGTTGGACATACAGGGTTTTCAGCTTCCTCAAAATAAGGCTGTGGTAGAAACCGGACAGTTGGCGTCAGGGGGCATCTGCGGTGACAGTGTCATTGACTGTGTGAAGAGAATGAATGACGTTTATTTAAGTCCTGTTTAAATCTAATGCATTATTGCTATGACACTGACCCACCCTCTGTGTAATCCACCCTCCTCTCTGCACCAACAATCTTTCACTGCTCCATAAATCTGCTCTTTGGTCTTCCTCTTGGCTTCCTGTGTCCAGATCTAACTCAGTATCCTTACACCAATGTTTTTTTAAATCTTAGTTGAGGACACTTTTTTGTGGTTCAAAGGTGCACTGTGTAACTTCTTGGTTGGGGGTCCGTCACCTGCTTGTTTCTATGGATATTTCCTTGTTCTGCCTGGAATATTCCATAGTATAACATTAAACATCTCTACCTTACATTTATTCAATTACAGGTAGTGTTAAAGCTAAAAAACACCCAGAAAAACAGGCATTCTGTCTTTGAGCAGGGTTGCTACGCCACAGATCTGACCTGTAACTTGCTCTGGTTTGGTCTCCATGAAGGTTTCCAAACATTCCAGGCAAAGCAATAACATCTCCATGGAGAAAAGCATTAGACGCACGTTTAAGCAAAGAAACGTGTAATTCCACATATTATGATGGTCCATGATATTATTGCGAGACCTTTGATGACACTATATCAGATTTCCGTTATCGTTACATCCCTAGTGACAGTCCTGTACCAAAAGGAGGTGGTCCCTAATCCCTTCTTCTTTGGCCCTCTTCCTGTTGATGAGCGCTTGTGTTGTATGTTTCCATTAATTACCCTGTAGCACTGCTGTTGATGGCTGTAGCTGTAACACTGTCAGTGCTCTGGCTCTGCTCCAGGACTCTGCTCCACCACTGAAATAACAAGCCCAGTTTTAATTACACCTCGTCCAGTCACGGCTCCTTACACCCTCTCTGCCCCCCTTCTCCTCCTCCTCTTCCCTCCCATACCCTCCTCTTCCTCCTCCCCTCCCTTACCTCCTCCTCCTCCTCCCGTCCCATACCTAGGCCTGACACGATAACACATTTTGAAGCGTGAAATGTTTATTTGTCGCTCTATTTTGTCCGTTTTGGTCAATTCGCAAACTGACTTTTAGCGGCCTCTGGTGGTTGTTTAAGAGAACACAGCCTTGACATTAGAAACATTTGGAAGTATAGATGCAATGACCTTACTACACTTATATAATTATAAATAGGAATATGTCCGTTCCAAGCATAGTAACATAGTATCACTGCATTTATACTTCCAATCATTTCTAATGTCAAGGCTGCATTCTCTTAAACAACCACCAGAGCGCGCTAAAAGTCAGTTTGAGATTTGACCAAAATTAACGAAATAGAACGACAGATAAACAAACACGGAGGTGCCCACGGCAGTTTTTGGATTGTATCTGTTGGAAAAGAGTCAAGAAAAATGAGGTGAGGGAAACATTTATTTGTTTTGCAGCTTGTTCTAGTCACTTTTTAAAAACTTGAATTCTCACTATTGAGCTGTGGTCACTACTGCCCCCTGTGGTCAGCTCCTGTACAGCGCCGTCACTAAAATTCAACATGTTCTGTCATAAATGAACCTTACAGTTGCACTACGTAACTTTTTGGTTGGGGGGTCTGTCACCTTCTTGTTTCTATGGATATGTCGTTGCTCTGCCTGGAATGTTCCACAGTATGACATTAAACAGCTCTATGTTACATTTATTCAATTACAGGTGTTTTTTTTTTATTATTTTTTTTTTTAGCTAAAACATACCTAGAAAAACAGGCATTCTGACTGTGAGCGGGGTCGCCTCTCCACAGATCTGACCTGTAACTTAGTCTGGTTTGGTTTCCATGAAGATAGAAAGGTTTAATACCATACTGTGAAAACATTCTAGACAAAGCAATAACATCTTCATGGAGAAAAGCATTTGATGGACCCTCCACCAAAAAAGTTACACAATGCAGCTTTAAGTCAATCAAAATTTGTAAAAGTCCACTAATCATGTTATTTAGATTATATGGATTTATATGGGACAGCAGCAGCTACAGCAGGTTATGTAGGTCGTTAGCTGAAGACTTGGAAGTGAATCATGAATTTAATCTGCCTTGTTTCATATAAATAACAGTTTCCTCGTATTTTTTTCAGCATAAATAGTTGTTTTTGTATGAACTCTTGTGTACTTGTAGTCTTGTGAGTGCAGTTTGGGTCAGATGCCTGGTCATATTATGGAGATATTTAAAAGTTTGGGAGTTTTGCAATGCCCACTTTTTTCAATCGGCAGAGCATGTCTTTAGTTAACCAAGAAATGATTTAGTTGACTATAGCCCTAATTAAAAAAGCATGAGCTATACAATAAATAAAATAAAACTTTCTATGTATAATGAGTCATAGAAATGACTTTATTCAAACAGTTCAAATCTTATTCTAGTACAGAAAGTTCCTAACTGCTACTAAGAAAAAGTACACATGATAAATACTCCAATACTCCCACTCCAAATAATCTCATTAATCTCTGCCCCCTCCTCCCGTATCCCCTCACTCTCTGGACGTCCAGTAACAACAAACAAACAAAACAAACAAACCCCTCGGAGCTCTAGAACAGGCACGGGTGTCATTTTAACACAGATACTCCAGGGGCCAAACACACGGCAGATGTCAGTGTAAAGCTCACAGACCACAGCCAGTGAGAGGGCCCCCACAGCCAGTGAGAGGGCCCCCACAGCTCCAGCTCCAGCAGGACACACACACCCAGCTCTGGCTCAGTGAATGTTAATGGGAAAGACAATCAAACTGACTAGAAAGGGAATGTTTAGCCATAAGAGGTGTGCAGTGAAGTTAGCTGATAGGCCTGTATTTACCGTGTTTCCAGGATGACTATTACGCAAACATGAGTAAGTTTCAGAGCACAAACTGACAGCCTTTCTGGGGAAGAGGCTCCTTCAAACGATACCTGACTGCCCCAGAATCACAAAATGCTGTTGGTAATTACTAACCTGGCTTACACCGGATTGATCTGTGTGTTACTGTGTGTTACGGCTCTTACTGAAAGAGATCGGGAAATGCAGAACGTGATTATTTGAATCAGATTGAAGCGTCACAACCGCGAACAAGACAACAAATCAAGCTTTTGTTAAATCCATTTGAGAGAAAAGCACAGAAATGCACAAAGCGCTCACCATGGCAAACAGAGATGGACTTGTGAGTTTGTGAAGTGTCTTGCCAAAGATTATAATCATAACTAAATGACACAAGAACTGACTGAAGCAGGATTTGAACCACCTTTTCATGTTTTCAAGCACTTTGTGACTGTAGCGTTTAAATAAAACACAGCTCTGAAACAGTTGTGCAGGTTAGGACTGCATGAGGTACTGCTCTTTAGTTTCCTCTTCTTTCCTCTCCTCCCTCCTCTCTTCTTCTTTCTCCTCTCTCTCTCTCTTTTCTTTCCTCTCTCCTTTGTTCTCTCCTCTCTCTTCTTTCCTCTCCTTTCTCCTCTCCTTTCCTCTCTCCTCTTTCCTCTTCCCTCTCCTCTCTCCTCCCCTCTTTCCTGTTCTCAGTAGATTTATGCTCTTGGCTGCTGCTGGAAGTATCTGGTAATGGGTCTGGAACGGGCATAAAGGCTTCTCGGAGTCTGTGTATGTGACGGATGCTTTGAGTGAATGGTGATTATGGGTCCGCTCAGAGGGGGAGACAATCACAGAAGTCTTGGCTAATTTGCAGATGAGAAATGGTGCTGAGGCTAAACAATGGCAGCCTCCAGCACTGTTTAAATCTGTCACATGTCTTTTCATTCACTTCTCGGGCTCTCCGGGGCTGTTCTGTGAATAGGACGTGGCTTTGACCAATCAGAGGGCTTTTTCATTTAAAGTGGAAAGAATTGTGCGTGATTCTGGTTCAACTTTATTCTACTTTATTAATATTTTTTGTAGTAGTAGAAGCAGGCAGAAGTTCTAGTGGCAGTAGTTATTTGTACTTATTGGCCTGAAAGTTTTTTCAAAAAGCTTCTGACATTTCTGTTTTTCAGGCAAAAATAATCCATGCGGTAGATCAGTGGAAGGCATTTACACATAAAGCCCCACTGTGTAACATTTTAGCCAAATTTAACTTTTTGGATGTTTTTATTGCACTGAAAAACATAATAAAACCATACTGTATGTCCTTATTGTGAGCAGGCTTGCATCTCCATAAACCTGACGCTTATTTGGCCTAGAGGAGGGCCTCCACCTGCTTGTTTCCATGGAAATGTTGTTTCTTTGGCTATAACATTCCACAGTATTACATAAAACGTATCTATCTCTATGGAGAATGTTCCAAAGTATGGTTTTAACTTTGCATTTTCATGGAATCAGGTGACATGCCACCTCCAGAAAGTTACGTAGTGTTGCTTTAAAATAAGATATAGGGCCCATATTACGCTATTTTCTAATATAAATAACGTCATAATGTTTCCTCATCACAAACAGACCTGGAGTTGTGTTTTATTTTATTCACACAAGGCTGAGTTCTTCTCTCAAACAGAAAATACCACCTTGTGATGTCACAGGAAGTGCTCCACTGTGCTTTTAAACTCCATAAACCTTCACTAGAATCATTTGGATAATTTCCGCCCTGGAATTTCCAATCTCTACTGAACGGAAGGTAAAAGGAGCTGTTAACTTGAAAACTATTTCTTCATGATATCACAAGGAGATGTAGACAGACTAATAATGCAGGATTACTCAAACATGTGTGAATGAAACAAAACACAACTCCAGGTCTGTTTTTGAGGAGGCACATGGTTTAAAGCTCACAAGAGTCAATTTTGCGTAATATAGGACCTTTATTACATCTTAATGAAGGCTATGAAAACAATAAAGTAGCATTTAGTATAATATAAACTCTTTATCACTGGCCTATATCTCTGTGTTGTGTTTATCTCCTCTACCTCCATCTGTCCTTCATCCATCACTCCATTTTTTTGTCCGGCTTTGTGACGACAGTGCTGGTATGGAGGCGTGTGGAGGGGCATTCTGAGGGGGCAGGCGGTGACAAGGCCTTGGCCCAATCTGCCCCTTAGTTTGGAGATGATGGAGATTTTACCCCACGGTGAGACAGCTGCTCCTCGGAGGACTACGACAGACCAAGCTAACTACAATGGGTATTTTGACTACAGCGTTGCCACCACATGTGGGTAGTAGGGCCTGACGTCATTATAGTGAGAATTAAAGGTAAAAATAGAGCGGTGACGGCGGATCATTTGGATTCTCGTATCACAAACTAGCCCCATGTCCTCTGCCACTGCCTTCATAAATCTTAAAACCGTAATGTAGCCTGTGCTCTTTAGAGTTGTCATCATCGTGAAATTTTACTCCATTTCAGTACTAAGGAGTAGACTCGATACTCAGTACAGATTCCGATGCCATGATGATATAAAGGTATTTAGACAACAGAATGTGATTTTCAACATTAAATGGTAGTACTTTCTTTTCTATTCCCATGTGGTCTTATATCTGTGTACTCCCTCAGTGGTCCTGTAGGTTCCATAGTGGTCCATGGGCGTATACTAGTCTATGTGCTCTTATACTTGTTCTGATGCAGCTCCAGATCATTCTAAAGACATTCAGAAAATTAATTTCTGTCCTGTGAATGTGACTTTTTTAGTATAGACACCTGCTCAAATGAGTATCTAGCTTCGATACTAGTTTTAGTTTAGATTCATATCTGAGTTTTGATACTTTTGACAGCCCTGCTACACTCACAGCTGAACTTGTCTTGCCGGTGCTTTAACCTGCAGATAGAGGACACATACAAGTTTGTCTCATTCTCAGTATTTGGACAGGCCTCATGTGAAGCTCAGAACCTCCAGAATTCCCTCCCTGAGCTGTAGTCGTAGTCATAGTTGTAGTAGTAGTCGTAGCAGTAGTAGCAGTATTTTTCAGGCAAAATAATCAGTTTATGTGGTAGATCGTTTGAAGGTATTTACATATAATGCCCCACTGTGTAACATTTTAGCCAAAAGACTATTGTGGATGTGTGGGTGTTTTTATTGCAGATCTGAGGACATACTGTAGATAGATCAAGTTTAAGTAAACTAGACTTTAGTTTAAAATCTTACTGTCCCCTTAAATTCACATAGAGTACTTTGTATTAACCTGAATGAACACAGATGACAACACTTTGATTAAAACTACTTTCTTTTTACGAGCATCTTCTTGACATCGTTTCACTAACAAACATTTCTTTTATTTCTCCACAATATAATGAACCATAACGAGCTGATTAGACACTGAAGCGTTCTTGGCTCTGCGTCTTTTCTTTGGCCGTATCTTTAGATCCAAAATGAAAAGTGGGTCAGTTTCGTTCACAGCTCCCGCTCCTGCTCCTGATCAGGGCTTTTAAAATAGTGACGCTAAAAATAGACTCTGATCAACAGCAGCAGTTACACAGAGGTCCAGGTCAGAACAGTTCAGAAGATACAAGATTAAAGAAAGCTAGAAATTATTATTATTACTGAATTTTAGGTTTTGGAAAATGTATGTAGTAGCTTAAAGGTTCTATATTACGCAAAATGGACTCTTGTGAGCTTTAAGTCATGTTATAATGTTGTTACTTCATCAAAAATAGACCTGGAGTTGTGTTTTGTTTCATTCACACATGTTTGAGTAACTCTTTATTATTAGTCTGTCTACATCTCCAAAGCTAAGAATGCTCTGTTTCTAACTTGTGATGTCATGAAGCGCTAGTTGTCAAAAATGTTCCACGTTATGGCATTAAACTTATCCGTGTCCGTAAAGTCAAAATATGTGACAGCAGGCCAAGTTACAGGTCATATCTGTGGAGAGTCGAGCCTACTCACAGTGCAAATGCGTACTTTTCAAGGTATTTCTAAGCTATAAAAACACCTGTAATTGAATTGATGCTTGAGATAAATGACTTTAATGCCATACTGTGGAACATTCTGGGCAAAGCTATAACCTCTCAATTAGACGAATAAGTGGAGGACCCTTCACCAGAAAAGTGACACATTGCACCTTTAACAGCTATCTTTTACCTTTATTTGGCAGTTGCAGGGCTGAAATTATCCAAATGATTCTAGTGAAGGTGTATGAAGTTTAAAAACAGTGTATACCACATGACATCACAAGGTGGAACAGAGTGTTTTCTGTTTGAGCTGCCTGCTTGTCTCCATGGAGACGTTATTGCTTTTCTGGATTGCAAAATAAATATGTTAGGTAATGCCATACTGTGGAACATACAGCACAGGCAAAGTAATAACTGTGTGCTGTCTGTGCCTTATTATAATTCATTTTATCCTCTGGGGAGCAGGAAGTGCACTGATCGCATGCTAGTTGTTGTTAGCTAGAATAATGTGGATTATTTCAGACCTGGAATTGTTCATCTCTACTGAACTAAAGGTAAAAGATAGCTCTGTTAACTTGAAAACTACTGCTTCATGACATCACAAGGTGGAGCAGAGCATTTTGAGCTTTGGAGATTCAGACAAACTAATAATGCAGGATTACTCAAACATGTGAATGAAACAAAACACAACTCCAGGTCTGTTTTTGATGAGGTAACAACATTATAACATGACTTAAAGCTCACAAGAGTCACTTTAGTGTAATGTGGGCCCTTTAAAATAGCACCACAACCCAAAGCCAAATATACCAACCTCCATGTTATAAATAGATACTTCGAATTTTAATCTGTTTTTTGAAGCTTGTGCCAAACACATTTGAACGTGTGTGTATTGGAACATTGTACAATGGTGCATGGCACAGACCTGAAGCAGAATTACGAGGTTTCAGGGCATCAGGGGATTTCTGGTGAATTGCTTAAAAGGGCATATCATTTATAGTGAATAGGATATTATTATAGTGTTATAAGAGATCAGCAGAGACAGAGCTGGAGCCTGCAGAAGGCATAGGAATCATAGTAGGAGGCATAGTAGGAGGCATAGTAGGAGGCATAGTAGGAGGCATAGTTTAGTGTGTATTTTCTACCATGTATTTTTACAGCAAATAAGATTAATATTTTACGCTACTAAATATATAGGAATAACAGTGTAAATATACATAGGCAGATACATAGGCCGGTTTTGTCCTTCATTGAAAGTGTGAGTTTTTTTGTTTTGTTTTCAGTAACTATGAGCTACCGTTGTGCTCTTGGGCGAGACACTTGATGCATGTAAATACAAATTAATGTAATTAAATATCCAATGATTTCTCTCTTTTCTCTCTCCTCTTCTCTTTCATCTCTCCTCTCCATTTCTCTCCTTTGTCCTCTCCTCTCTCCTGTGACCTCTTCTCTTTCCTCTCTCCTCTCCTCCCCTCTTCTCCTCTCCTCTCCTCTCCCCTCTTCTCCCCTCCCATCCTGTCTCCTCTCTCCTCCCTGTATCTCCACTCTCCTCTCAATCCCTCTCTCCTCTCTCTCCTCTTTCCTCTCCTTTCTCCTCTGTTCTCCCCTCCACTCCTCTCTCCCCTCTCCTGTCTCCTCTCCTCTTTCCTCTCTCTTCTCTTTCCTCTCCTCTCTCCTCTTCTCTCTCCTCCTCTCTCCCCTCCTCTCTTCTCCTCTCTCCTGTCTCTTCTCTCCTCTCCTCTTTCCTCTCTTTCCTCTGTTCTCTCCTCTCTCCTCTCCCCTTCCCTCCTCTCTCCTTCTCTTCTAACTTCTTTCCTCTCCTCTTCTCAGTGGATTTTGTAATGTGCATACCCTACCCTAGGTTGAAGTTAGAAAGTTATTTTTTAAAATTCTCATCATCACATTTGTAAATCTAAACTCAACCATGCACTTTCTCATCATTTTTTTTTTTTTTTTTACCGTTATCTAACCTTTGCAAACCATAGGTCTTATATGCAAACCTTTAGCATTCATTAAAATAGTGTTCTGATAAAAACAATTTGAAGGTTCAGTTTTGGGGGACATGTTGTGGGGGTTAATGGAGAGAGAGAGAGGAGCACTGGTATAAACGGACTGTGAGCTAAAGGACCATGATACCACACGCAGGGTCAGGACTGGACTAAGACTGGACCAGAAATGGACCAGGACTAGACCAGGACTAGACAGCAGTTAACACGTCTGGTCTGATATAGTCCCAGACTGATACTGAGACACTGCAGGTCTTAAACACGAAGAAGAAGAAACCAAGATGTGCTCCGGGTTTTCAGATTACAGAATGAGAGAAAGAGAGACAGAGTTAGAGACAGAGACAGAGAGAGAGAGAGAGAGAGAGAGAGAGAGAGAGAGAGAGAGAGAGAGAGAGAGAGAGAGAGAGACAGAGAGAAAGAGAGAGAGAGACAGAGAGAAAGAGAGACAGAGTTAGAGACAGAGACAGAGAGAGAGAGAGAGAGAGAGAGAGAGAGAGAGAGAGAGAGAGAAAGAGAGAGAGAGAGAGACAGAGAGAGAGACAGAGAGAAAGAGAGACAGAGTTAGAGACAGAGTTAGAGACAGAGAGAGAGAGAGAGAGAGAGAGAGACAGAGAGAGAGAGAGAGAGAGAGAGAGAGACAGAGAGAAAGAGAGAGAGAGAGAGAAAGAGACAGAGAGAGAGACAGAGAGAGAGACAGAGAGAAAGAGAGACAGAGTTAGAGACAGAGTTAGAGACAGAGAGAGAGAGAGAGAGAGAGACAGAGAGAGAGAGAGACAGAGTTAGAGAGAGAGAGACAGAGAGAGAGTGACAGAGTTAGAGACAGAGTTAGAGAGAGAAAGAGAGACAGGAAGAGAGAGAGAGACTGAGATAGAGAGAGAATGAAAGACAAAGAGAGAGAGAGAGGCAGAGAAAGACAGAGACAGAGAGATAAAGAAAGAGAGGGAGGAAGACAAAGAGGGAGAGAAAGAGAGAGACAGAGAGATAGACAGAGAAAGAGAGAGAGACAGAGAGAGAGCAACAGAGAAAGAGAGAGAGACTGAGATAGAGAGAGAAAGAGAGACAGGAAGAGAGAGAGAGACTGAGATAGAGACAAATAGTGAGGGAGAGAGAGGCAGAGAAAGACAGAGAGAGAAAGAGACAGGGATAGAAAGAGAGAGAGAGAGACAGAAAGAGAGAGAGAGAGACAGACAGACAGACAAAGACACAGGGACAGAAAGAGAGAGAGAGAGAGAGAGAGAGAGAGAGAGAGAGAGAGAGAGAAAGACAGAGAAAGAGACAGAAAGAGACAGAAAGAGAGAGGAAGACAGAGAGAGAGAGAGAGAGAGAGAGAGAGACCCCAAGGGAAAATTCAAGTTTTGCTGCTGCAACATTTCACCTCTGAAATGTTGAAATGTTGAGTGCAGTTTAACAGGAGCACTGGTCAGGGAGGGTCAGCAGATTCTGTGTCAGGGCAGTTTGAGGAGAGGAAGAGACAAAACTGTTTCTTCTCTATGTCCTGCAGCATCACAGCAGCCTCTAGGGGGCGCCAGGTGAACATAACAGGAAAGGCCTCGCTCTTACTCTGCTCTGGTGTTTCGGTTGGTGATTAAATGGTTCATTCCCTTAATGTATTTCCTCTGGAAGGTCTTCTGCCACATTTGCTGCCACGTATGGTGTAAAAAGCTTATAGCACCTCAAATGTCCATAGTGAGCTCCTTAGCTAGCCTCTAGTTCGGTCTCCATGGACACGGAAAAAACAAACAGTGACGTAATGCAGCTTTCCTCCTTGGTTATGGTGTTTTTATGAGGAAAAAAAAAAACATTTTAGCGACTTGAACTAACTGTGCTCTAGTGTGCACAGAGCCAGTTTGATGGTTATGCCTTGCCTGTCCTGGTTCTGGTTAATTGGCAAACTCCAGACAGATTATGTCTCGGATGATAGGCAGAAGTGTGGGTCTTGAAGTGAAGTGTCTTGCTTAAGTGCATAATGACAGTTTCCACAGTTGGAGCCCCTTTTGCAGTACTAACATTCCCAGCTGTCTCCCATCCAAGCACTAACCAGGCCGAACCTTGCTTAGTTTCCAGATCAGATGAGATTGGGCATAGTACATAGTAGGGTAGTAGAATTTCAAGGTATTTTTGAGCATTAAAACACATATTATTAAATAAATGATGCAAAATACAGACCAGTAGAGACGTTTTCATCTGCGATCTTCTGGACATTGTTTTAGCAATCAAAACATTTCGGAGAAGCTATTTTCAATTTGAAGGACCTGCATTGTTAATTGCAGCCAAGAATGTAATGAACTATACATGGGGTGAACTAAGCAACCGCTACACATAGACTATACCACGATACCAACACAGAAGACCAGATAATTTTGGCATTCATTCATCCATCCTCTTCCATCTTAAAACCACAAATCACTCAGTCACTCACTCACTCACTTTGAAGACAATGAGGTGCAAATTTTAAGCAAATAAAAATAACTGGTTTACAAGAGGAGTAAAGGAAGATATTTATGTGAAGAAAGAATCGTCACTGAACAGGAATGGTGGACTCCGTTATAATCTACCAGCTGTTTACAGAAGCATTTTGAACGAGTAGAAAGAACAACAAGCCAATCAAACGCTAATCTTACTTAAAAAGGCTGTGACTGTAATTTTATGTGTGACAAACTTGTTAACTCAGGTTAGGATAAAGCCCAGTGCTCCAAGTCAGAACCATCAAACTGAAAATGTCCGAAATGTCTTGAGTCCAGATGACGACTGTTGAAATCATATCTACTTTGAATCACTCCTCGACAAATGAGGTAATACATCATCACAAGAAGTTTAATGCCATACCGTGGAACATTCCAGACAAAGCAATAACATGAGACTGGCGACAGACCCCAGGAAGAGTAGCTGACTGTTAAGCTCAGCTAATGGGCGTCCTAATAATAAACAGAAACTAAATTAGATCCTCCGCCAGAAAAGCCACAGTGCATCTTTGCTCAGAAGGAATATCTCAAAATAAAAACAACCCTCAACAAAATACGCCCCATATCTGAAGACTTCACTTGTCAAAACCGTTCAAAAGAGCTCCATATCGCTGTGTGCACTTCCTGTACAAGAACTCGGCCTAAATCTGCAGGCTTTGTGTGTTAAACAAGTGTGAATGAAACAAAACACAACTCCAGTAAGTTTGTGATGAGGAAACAATATTAGAACAGATCAGAAAATAGTGTAATATGAGCCCTTTAAGAAGAGATTATGATAGACACTAAGCACTTCTGACAAAAGAAAAATCCGGGTTTTTAGGTTTTACTGTACAAATCATCATCTACAGAGCTATTACACATTTCATCATAAGTTATACTTTTTTGTGAAGCTCAAATACAGTTTTGAGGTTAGAAAATTGTATATTTCCGTCCTTCTTAAAGAATTATTACGCTATGTTCTGATCTGTTCTAATGTTGTTTCCTCATCACAAACAGACCTGGAGTTGTGTTTTGTTTCATTCCCACATGTTTAACACACAAATCCTGCATATTGAGGCTGAGTTCTTCTCTCAAACAGAAAACACTCTGTTCCACCTTGTGATGTCATGTGATAATACAGGAAGTGCTCCACTGTGTTTTTAAACTCCAGACACCTTCACTAGAATTATTTGGATGATTTCAGCCCTGGAATTGCCTCTAATCTACAGAACTAAAGGTAAAAGGAGCTGTTAACTACTGCTACATGACATCACAAGGTGGAACAGAGCATTTTGAGCTTTGGAGACAGACTAAAAATAAAGGATTACCCAAACATGTGAATGAAACAAAACACAACTCCAGGTCTGTTTTTGATGAGAACATTCTAACAGAGAAGCAAATTAAATAATATGTGTACCGTGGAAATTCAAATTTGTTGTTTATTTTTTGTTATAATGTCATTAAAACATTCACATTTAGATCATCACGGCTTCACTTCACCTCCAGTCGCCTCATTCCAGAGTTTTCAACATTGTGATGACACACATTTGAAAGGGTCTGTTCTTTTATTCCTTTAGAGTGTGTCCAGACAATCCCATGTCCCAGTGTTGTGTTGAGTGTGAGTTTTGGCCTTATAATTTCTCAGAACAGAGCCAGACCCCGCAGATCAACACCAAGGAAATGTCACAGAGATTAGGCTCATAGCTCCCAGGTCGAGTCCAGACTCTGCTGCTCGTAGGACACATAAGAGACATACCAGAGACATGACCAGGAGAGCATTCTAAGGCTGCTATATTAATCAAATCAAAAGCACTATCTGAAACCATGCAAGCAAACCTGCCTCGCCTGACTGATATATCTTTGTATTTACTTATTTTTTTTAATAATGAATCCTAGTTTGGTCCAGATCACGGCCGTCCAATCAGTTTTGCTTTTTTCAGTGACACATGTGAAACGAAGGAGAAACAAAATAAAACTTCTCTCGCCTCAGATTAACAGGGTTTAGTGGTTCGCTCATTGATTCAGTCCCTTGTGATTTTTCTTTCCTCGTAAACAGCCATATTTGCTTTGATACGAACAGACCATGCATGTCCCTCATTGACTAATCCACCTGTCAATCACGCCCATTTGAACTCTGGGATATTCACCAGTGACCAGACTCACATCTTCATAAAGTATTGGAGACTTTTCTGGTGGAGGTTTTGTCCTATGCGTTTCTCCATGGAGATGTTATTACTTTGTCTGGAATGTTTCACAGTATGGTATTAAACCTTTCCATCTTCATGGAGACCAAACTATACAAAGCTACAGGTCAGATCTGTGGAGAGGCGACCCCGCTCACAGTCAGAATGCCTGTTTTTCTAGGTATTTTTGAGCTATAAAACTACCTGTAATTGAATAAATGTAAAGTAGAGCTGTTTAATGTCATACTGTGGAACATTCCAGGCAGAGCAATGACATCTCCATAGAAACAAGCAGGTGATGGACCCCCAACCAAAAAGTTACATAGTGCACCTTTCAAATCTCAACACTGATCTAAAACAACTTAAGTAAAAGACTCCCAGACAAAAGTTTGGACACTTTTTGATTTATTTTTCTTCTTTATTTCTACGATTATTTACTTTGTAGATTCTCACTGAAACCATCAAAACTATAATTTGCACTTCTTAACCCTGACACGGCGCAGCTGTGAAGTGAAAACCATTTCAGGGACTTCATCAGAAAGCTCAATGAGAGAAGGACAGGGGTTTGTAGCGCTGTCAACAAAGCAAAGGGTGGATTCTTTGAGGAATTATAATCTTCTTCAGTTCTGGTCAGATGCTGGCGGACACTGTGTCCGCCAGCATCTGACCAGAACTGAAGAAGCAGCTTGGATGAGCTGCGAAACGTATTTGACCAAATAAACTCAGTCCAGTTGACAAATTAAATTTCTCCTTTTGCTATGGATTCTACCTGGACGACTGAGGGATTCTACACACAATCTAAAATACTGAATAGAAATATTTAGTTGGGTTATTTCACATTTTTTCCATATATTTTGCTTCATATATTTGATGTAAACGGAACCATGCTGACAACTAAGAATTTGAGGGTATGATATCCAATTGCGATAACAAAATTGTGAATATGCTACTTTTTCCTTTTAAAAGTCTTGAAAAAACCTTTGGTACTGTTATAATATGAAGAATCAGAAACAGACGACCCTGCCTAATATACAGTGGCAAGTTGCAGTGGTCTTTTGCTATTTTTGCCACTTTAATTATCTTTAATGTATGTGTTTGCTTTTTGTTATTAAATTGTACTGTGAGAGCTACTGCGTCCAAGTAATTTCCCTTGTGGATGAAAAGTTTGTCTAAGTTTATAAGTAGGTGAAAACGGGGATTTTAGGGCAATGGCGCTTCAAATCACAATAAAGATTGTGGCTTAAAGCTCGCAAGAGTCAATTTTGCGTAATATAGGACCTTTAATGATGAGAGAAAACAGTTATGGACAAAAGTCAAACAAAAACGTGTCCTTCAAACTTATAAAATTGATAAAATGCATGTTATTTTTATGTTGTCAAGTTATATGCATAGTCTCCTTGTACACCTCTCTATTTCTTACTCCTCCGCTCATTTTACATCAAAATCTTTTCTTGAATTCCCGCCGGCCGCCTGTCTTTCTTTATCAGTGACATAAGTGTTAATCTTTTGTAAATAAAACGCCTGAGATTGGAGATTGACATGGATCGAGTGCTGGGGTATTTTTAAAGATTTGCCACATCAGTGAAAACCGAACCGGGCCCATCTTTCGCCCAGCTCCTCACATGATCCATGTTTGTACGAGTCTCTCTTTGATTTCACGACTGCTGTGACCCCGTGACCCCGGGCCTCTTCTTCTACTGTTCACCACGGCATTCACGAGGAACACATCAGGCCTCCCGACAGCGCTGGGGTTGGTTGGTTGCCACGAAATGGATGGGTTGAAGCCAAAAGTTTGCTCGAGTGTATAGCAACAACTGTTCTGAAGATGACCTCGATGTTTGGCAGTTATAGGCCAATGAAAGGCAATGAAAGGCATCATTCTTTCCTCATAGTGCTCGATCCTGATTTTGAGTTCATTTTCTATCATTAAAATCAAATAAAATCACTTTTAATATGAATTTCTTGAAACATAATAAAAACATACTTTTATTTTTTGCTATTTAAAGTCCTATATTACACAAAATTGACTCCTGTGAGCTTAAAGTTACGTTGAAATGTTGTTACCTCATCTAAAACACACTGGAGTTGTGTTTTGTTTCATTCACACATGTTTGAGTAATTTTATTATCAGTCTGTCTACATCTCTAAAGCTGAAAATGCTCTGTTCCACCATGTGATGTCATGAAGTGGTAAATTTTAAGTTAACAGCTACTTTTTACTTTTAGTTCAGTAACAGTTGGCAATTCCAGGGTTTAAATGATCCAAATTATACTAGTGAAGGTGTGTGGAGTTTAAAAACACAGTGGAGCATTCTTACTATGAGGGGGTCACTTCTCCACAGATCTGACTTGGCGTGGGTGTAGCATGAAGCAGGCCCTGAGTCGAAGCAGTGTGGTGGACTTTGTGATATTGCATTTTACTGGATGAGAACCATGAAGGAACAATCATGTTTGCAGTTACATTTCAGCACGTTGGCAGATGAGAACCATGTGGGAGCAACCTTTAAATCGTGACTATTGTTTCTCTGTCACGGTTCAACATCAGAACAAGAGAAGGGACTCAAGTGGGTGAAGCTAATTCCGAAACACGTCTCTTTAAATGGATACTTTGAAATGACATCCTGCTGAGGGTTTTCTGCATGCATGTCTATGGCAGAATATTCAGCAGGTGACTAAATGCACACATCAGCAAACACAGACAAAATAAGTGTTAAGGCAGATAAGATAAAACTCAAGAAAAATGGATTTAAACACATTTCAGGTGTTTTTCTTAGGTGTTTGATTTTCAACAGTGTTTATTTTTAACAGCACAGTTCAGCTCACCTGTTGTAGTTAAAGCGAAGTCAGTTCTTATGATCAAATTGTGGTAAAACAAAGATCAGTTTAAGTCTAAAACCACAGACAGAGCAGTGCCCACAGTTAGCATCACACCTCAGGGAATATTGATGACCTCAGCCGCACAGTATGCTTTTTTCCAGTTGTGATCCTCTGCTGTGAGTTGGCTCTCCTTCCTGTACTCCTCTTCTTTTGTGCTGGAAGTAGGGCAGTGATGCAGGACTCAAAGTGCTGAGGCAGGTTTAACAGTGAAGCTGAAGGGCTTTTTTCACCAGTTAAAGGGACACGAGGAGAGTGAGGACAGCATCAAGGTTCACACAAGGTCAGTTTCATACCTGAGCTGCTGAGGGGGCTGTTCTGGTTTATTCTGTGATTTATTTCCCTTAAAAGAACCACTTTACCAGAGTCCCTGTGTATTAGGAATGTAACGATATCCAAATGTACGATATCTGGAGGCTAACGAAACTGTGAATTTGCTTATTTTTCCTCTTAAAATGCATTGACAAGACTTAACTACGATTTCAAAGTGCTTAGAACAGTTATTTCTTCACGTAATCTGCACTGAAACGGCGCAAAGGATCATGGTCTATGTAGTTCCCTTTGTTTTTTTAGCTCTTACTGCACTATATAACTATTAATTTAAGCAAAGAGACTTGTAATTCGATATATTGTGATGGTCCACGATATTATTGATGATATTTATGTTATTGTTACATCCCTTTTTTGTACATGAGCAAATTTGGACTTGCTCCAGTATAGATATAATGTTTAATGAAATAACTTCACTGTGTATTGTCTGCATTGAATTATAAACAGTTTTATTGTCTGAGAATCAGGAAGTGCACAGTTAGCACTTCTAGTCTCTTAAAGCTTGGATTGAAAAAGGTAGGAATAACTTTGGAACTTCGCAAACCGTTTAAAGGGCCCATATTACGCTCTTTTCTGTTCTATGTTATAATCTTTTTTCTTCCTCAAAACGTACCTTCTGTCGTTGTGTCCTTAGGCAGGGCACTTCAACCATGTAGCCTAGTATGAAGTGGTGTGTGTGTGTGTAGTGGTCAGAGGGGCAGATTAGCAGCCTCACTTCCATCCGGTCTGTCCCAGGGCAGCTGCGGCTACAATATGAATATGCGATGAATAAATAATGAATGAAATTGGACAACATCTTTGAGTGTCCGAAAAGTGCTAGGCTTATTGATACTTTGCAGCTAATGTCATCAACATTCCCTGATGTGGGGTGTGATGCTAACTGAAAGCACTGCTCTGTTAGAAGCTCTGTTACTCAAGTCTTTAAATCAAGTCTTCAGTCTGAGCTGTATTTTAACACAATCTGAACTACAACAGGTGAGCTGATTTGTGCGCTTAAACAAGTCTCTCCCACATAAAATTACTGTTGCAAGCTAGCAGTTTTTCAGTTCTCACCTCACTCTCACCTTTTTATTGAAAATCAAACACCTAAACAGGACCATTAACGCTGGTATAGATCACAGGCTCCTGAAAATGTGCTGTTTAAATCCATTTTGTGTTTTTTCTTGAGTTTTCAGACTGTATTTAACCATTTTTGGCAGTTTTTGCTAATGTGTGCATTGTGTCACCATGGTAACTGTTAAAAATACCACCATTCTGCCAGATATACTGTAGAACCCCCCCCCCAGTGTGCATTGTGTAACCTTTCTGTTGGAGGAACCGTCAAATGCTTTTCTTCATGGAGATGCTATTGCTTTGTCTGGAATGTTTCACAGTATGGCATTAAACCTTTCTATCTTCATGGAGACCAAACCAGACCACGTTACAGGTCAGATCTGTGGAGAGGCGACCCCGCTCACAGTCAGAATGCCTGTTTTTTGAGGTATTTTTGAGCTGTAAAACCACCTGTAACTGAATAATTGTAAAGTAGAGCTGTTTAATGCCATACTGTGGAACAATGACATATCCATGGAAACAAGCAGGTAACAGACCCCCAGCCAAAAAGTTACACAGTGCACTTTTAAAACGAGCTAAACTTCCCCTCCTCTTGTCGTGTAGATATTCCCATTAGCTGTGTTCATTACAAACAACATCAGAACGTGACCCTGGGCGACTCCGCTGTGACTTTTTGTGTCACGTTCACTGTCCGAAGCAGATGTAGGAAACTGGAATACTCTGGCCCATAGTGCGAGTGGCTGCTGTCCCATTACCAGCCACACATCTGTCAGTGCGTCTCTGCCTCTCCGTCAACACTCACCCAACAGGCGTGTCCGGTGTCACCCACACAATAACATGGGCCTCAAGGACACCGGGTGCACTCAGGATAACTCGGCATTATAGTTTGAACGTGAGTTTTACTGTTTTAAAGGTACATCACGCAGCTTTTCTGGTGGAGGGTCCGTTACCTTCTTGTCTCCATGGAGATGTTATTGCTTTGCTTAGAATGTTCCACAGTGTAGCATTAAAGTAATCTAAATTTGTTGAATTACAAGTGCAAGACCATCTATCTTTGAATCATTACAAGTGTTTCTGTTGTTCAAAATTACAATAATTCTCTCTGTGAACAGCATCGCCGCTTCACAGATCTGACCTGTAATGTAGCCTATAGTTGTCTCCTTTGAGGTAGCTATAGGTTTAATCTGTATCGTGAAACATTCAGGCAAAGCAATAACATCTCCATGAAGACAAGCAGACGGCGAACCCTCCTCTTGAAATGTTACGCAGTGCACCTTTAAAAACATGACTAGTTCATTTTAAAGGGCTCATATTAGGCTATTTTCTGATCTGTTCTAATGTTGTTTCCTCATCACAAACACACCTGGAGTTGTGTTTTGTTTCATTCACGCATGTTTAACACACAAACCCTGCACATTTAGGCTGAGTTCTTCTCGCAAACCGAAAAACTCTGTTCCATCTTGTGAAATCATGTGGTGATACAGGAAGAAACTGCTCCACTGTGTTTTAAAACTCCATACACATTTACCAGAATCACCTGGACAATTTCAACCCTGGAATTGCCAATCTCTATTGAAAAATACGGCTTGATGACGTCACGAGGTTCTAACACAGCTTTAAACTCACAAGAGACATTTTTGTGTAATATGGGCTTTAAACTCCTCACTTACCTTATGCATTCAGAGTATCCTAATTATTCACTATAATGAGCGCTTTTCACAACTTTCAGAGGCCGGAGTGGAGTTCTGCCGTCACAGTAATAATGCTAAGAATAACTATCATGCTAACGGTGCTCTTCCTGGTTCACGGATGACTAAAACGCTTTATAATTAGATGCAAACAGTACACAACAGACTTATTTTGACCTCAAGAGCTGCTTATACCACATATCTGTACTGGGGCAAGACACATTTTACTTAATTTACTTAATTTTACATAAAAATCCGTCCCGTTAAATGATTTTTTCAGATGATTTGACTTATTTCAGTATATGTCGGACTGGTTTCAACATATCTTCATATCTTCAAGCAAAATGTCAACTCAACAGTTTATGGAAATTGTAAGTGAAATATTAATTTGCAGGAAACGAGGGCGGCATATTAAAACCTCCATGTAATCCTAAATGTGCTCTATAAACTGTCTGGTGGGGCTTGTCTCTATGGAGGTGTTTTTGCTTTGTTTGGAATGTTCCACAGTAACGTCATCTAAATTTGTTCAATTATAGGTGTTTAAATGCAAAAGAGTAGACTCACCTCTCCACAGGTGTGACTCGTAACGTGGCCTTGTTACATTGCCTTCTTGTCTCCGATCTGACCTCTAACTGGGCCATGTGGTATGGTTTTCTTGTCTCCATGGAGATGTTATTGGTTTGCTTCAAATGATCCACAGTGTAACATTAAAGTTCTCTATCTTCTGTTGTTCAGTTACATGTGTTTTATTGAAAAAAACAAAACAAAAAAACGACTCACTTTTCCACAAATCTGACCTGTAACTTGGGCTTGTGGCATTGTCTTCTTGTCTCCATAGAGATGTTATTGCTTTGCTTGGAATGTTTCGCAGTATGGCATTAAATGTGATATACGGTACAAGACAGATACAGGTGTTTTATTACTAAAGAGCAGACTCAGCTCTCCACAGATCTGACTCGTAACTTTGCCTTGTGACATCGTCTTCTTGTCTCCGTAGAGATGTTATTGCTTTGCTTGGAATGTTCCAGAGCGTAGCATTAAAGTTATCAGTCTTTTTTTGTTCAGTTACAGGTGTTTTATTGCTAAAGACCTCGCCACGACTTCGGTGTCGTCACTTTCTCGTCTCCATGGCGATAGTTAAGTGGTGATGAGCAGTAATTAGCCCCAGAGCGCTGTGTAAGGAGCCTGTTATCTCCATCACATCAGTGCGGTGAAGACGAGGCTCATTTAGATCAGGAGATTAATGAAAGACTGTAAAGGTGACGTACTGTTAAAACCCTCTGTTATCAGCTGTTATAGGGACATATTACACTATTTCACATCTGTGCTATAAGGTTTCTTCAGCAAAAACATACCACACTACGCACAAACCCTGCAGATTTAGGTTGAGTTCTTCTCTAAAAAAGTGCTCCACTGTGTTTTTACACTCCAGACACCTTCACTAGAATCATTTGGATCTTTTTAACCCTGGAATTGCCAATCTCTACTGAAATAAAGGTCAAATGTAGCTGTTCACTTGAAAACTACCACTTCATGACATCACAAGGTGGAACAGAGCATTTTGAGCTTTAGAGATGTAGCCAGACTAATAATAAAGAGTTACTAAAACGTGTGAATGAAACAAAACACAACTCCAGGTCTGTTTTTGATAAGGTAGCATTAGCATGATAGCATTGTAACGTGGCTTAAAGCTCACGAGAATCAATTTTCTGTAATATAGGATAATTACCTCCGCCAAGGAGGTTATGTTTTCGCCTGCGTCTGTCTGTTTGTTTGTTTGTTTGTTAGCAAGATAACTCAAAAAGTTATGGACGGATCTTGATGAAATTTTCAGGAAATGTTCCTAATGGTAAATCCAACAGATAATTAAATTTTGGTGATGATCCAGAAGAAATCCTGGATTCTGGATCACTTTGAAAACTGAGCTGCTTGGCGGAGGTCTGCGCTCTCTGAGTGCTTTTCTAGTTTTGAAATATTTTATTGAGAAGAGCCCATATATGAGTCCATACAATAATCACACAATGAAAATATATGATATTAATGTTATTTAGGCCTACACTGAAAAAAAAGGTCACTGGATTTGCTAAAAAAAAAAAAAAAAAAGGAAAGTGGTTGCATGTAATAAAATTATGTTTAGGCTTTGAAACTTATTTCGATCCCCTCTACACATATTTTTCTCAGAACATGAATGTCACTTTTTCATGTTGATGAAATGTGATCAAATCATGCTGAATATGCATATTTATCTTATGTTACCTTATCATGAAAATGAAAAGGTACAAAGACCTGTGATCTCTGTACCTGTGATCAGGTACAGTCTGTTTGGAGCTGGACAATGTGAAGATTTATTCTAGTGAAGAAGCTCTGGTCTCTGCCTGTGGACACAGGAATAACACACGATTAACACATTATGATGAGCTACTGTGTGTTGAACATGTTTAAATAGACTTAGGCACTTATTATTCTCTAATACAATACTGGACCAGAACAGAATCACATGAACATTAGAATTGTACATGTAGAAACACTCACCATGTGCTGGGAGGGGAATTCCAGAGGGAGGAGCTTCAGAACTATTCAGAAATGAGAACAAAGTCATGTTTCCTCCGCCTGATTAAAACATGCAGGTCTAACATCGGCCACAATCAAGCGACCTTTGCAAGACTTAAACATGCAGGTCACATAATTAAAAAAAACAAACAAACAAAAAAACGTTATTGTTATTGTTGTCAAATTTGTGTTTGCAATTTGAGCAACCCCTCTCTGACCATTTTTTCAGTGTATCTTTTGAGTACTGCTTAAGTAATTAAGAATGGGTAGTAACTCCAGGTCTGTTTTTGATGAGCTGACAGCATTCAAACATGACTTAAAGCTCATAAGAGTTAAATTTGTGTAATATAGGACCTTTAAGGTGAGATACTGCAGGTGGATAGAACAAAAATCTTAGAGACTTCTCTTGTAGTTAACGCACATAAATGTACAAAATCTATCACAAGCTTGTCATCATGTAACGTTTTCATATAAAAATCAGGAACTGTATGAGTAAAAACAACTAAAAAGTCCATTTTGTGTACACTTCCCAAATTCATTTCTGCAGCCTTCTCTGTTCATTTTCAAACCTGGCACCAAAAATGGACCAAAATATCTGTAATCTTCAATAAATCATGTGCCGTAATTGTTAACAGAATTATTTAACTCTCTATTCAGGGAAGTGTCTCAACAAAGCTTTTCATGTTCTTACAGAGACTATTTGCCCTGCCTCCTTTGTCTCACCATGTCCCTTTTGTGAATTTAAGTGCTCTTCTTTGCATTTTACATCATAATACTGCTTCTTGCTGCTTCCTATTTCTGGATATTCAAATGTGATTTCGTTCCTGGCTCCTGTCTCTCGTGTGGGGCTGTCGCTCAGAGCTGGCGACATATAAAATGCTTCTTGAACTGCCTTAAATATTCTCGCTGTGTGGGATTTTTCAAGTTGAATTTGCATTTTTTCCTCCTTTTCACGGTAGTTTGCATAAAGATTTACACCTGGGAATGAACAGAAGCTCCTCAAATCTCAGGCACTGTAAGAGCATTTGAATGGATATAAACGGACAATATTAGCAGTGACTAAGCCGTGATAAGACTGCAAGGTGGGTAGCATTAAAGCTGCATTATGGAATATTTCAGGTTTAGATTAAACCTCTCTACATCTCCATGGAGACAAGAGGGTAAGCCACCAGGCCAAATTACAGGTCAGATCTATGGAGAGGTGACCGCGCTCACTGTAAGAATTGTTGAATATTCATAACTGAATTAATGCAAGGCAAAGTTTAATTCCATACTGTGAAACATTCCTGGAAAAGCAACATCTCTGATAGAAGCAGATAATCCAAATGACCATTCACTAGCAAGGAGCACGCCACAATGATGAAATATGATAAAGATGTTTATTGACGGTGAATAGATGTGATGGCTGGGGGGAGACTTCCCTCCTTAAAGATGATGTCTTCAGACTGAAGAATGGACAAGAGACACGGGGTCGAGAGAGCTGACAGGACGGTGTTGTAGGGATAGGCTGTACAAATAGGGCTTCTGGGTAATTGAAGGCGTGGTCAAGATGAGCTGTGGTTGGCTGGAGAGGAGGTTAAGGTGTGGTCCAGCTCCTGAATCTAATTTAATCATATTAACTCCACTTATTTGGATAATAATGCATTGAATTTGTGTTGGGCTTTCAGGACACCCAAAGAGCTCTACAGAGCAGTATTCATTCACTCCACACTCGGTGGTGGTACACTACTGTAGCCACAACTGCCCTGGGACAGACTGATGGGAGCAAGGCTGCCAGTCTGCAGCATCACTCCATCAGACCACCACCAACATACACGCAGACGCACATGCACATGCACATGCACGCACTCACACACACACTACAATATGGGTGCAGTGTTTTGCTTTATAAAGAAAAGAAAGTAATTCATGTTTAGGGCTGAGATTTTAATCTATAAATCATAACTAATCAATTATTGAGATCATTTTCAATGAGGCCAAAGATGAGGCCAAACCTCCTCCTCAAAACCTGATCCGTCAGATCTCAGCAGGGATGGGCCTGGTTAGTACTTGGATGGGAGACCACTGGGAATACCAGGTGCCACAGTGGGCGGCAGTAGCAAAAACTGTTGTTGTGTCCTTAGGCAAAACCAGTGTGACGTTACCCATAGTGTTCAGCACCACCCAATGAAGCTCAAAAGAGCGAATTTGGAGCCTGATCTGACGGATCAGGTTTTGAGGTTTGGCCTCATCTTTGGCCTCATTGAAAATGATCTCAATAATTGATTAGTTATGATTTATAGATTAAAATCTCAGCCCTAAACATGAATTACTTTCTTATCAGTTCAATATGAAATAACTTGGCTCATTCTTGGGAGACCATATTTAGGCAACGGTGTTTACATTTTCAAACACCACATCACAATGTTGACTAAACCTGGAACTAAACCAGGCCTAGAACAGGACTAAACCAGGACTAGAACAAAAACCAAACAAAGACCACATCAAGACTAAACCCGGATCAAACCAGGACTAAAAACCAGGACTAGAGTGAACACAGAATCAGTGTGGACATTCTCGCGTCTCATTTGAATAGTGTTTATAATGAGCCTGTAGAAGCAGAGATGTGATGGTGCAGGCTCCAGATCAGAGCTGTCAGAGCAGATGAGGAAACCCTGATGTAACTCTGCTCCAAACCTGGACCCACAGAACCACAGAACCATTAGACTTGCTAATTCTGAGAAGATGCTGAAAAAGGCTCATTCATATTCACAGTCTTGTTTTACATTAGAGCTGGGCTACAGGGGCTTCATTAATTGTAACAAATTGTCTTTATATTGTTATTGTGCAGTATTTTAGGAGCCATAAAGATATAATGTGATTTTAATTATGAACTGTCTGCCAACCTCAGTTTCAATGTGTATTTCCCATAGACTCATTAGCGGATGAATGCTTAACAGAGAGAGTTTTGAATTTGGAATTAAGTTATAGGCTGTGTTTGCTCGTAAATTACTGAGTGCATTGTGTAAATTTTCTGGTGGAGGGCCTGTCAAATGCTTTTCTCCATGGAGATGTTCTTGCTTTGTCTGGAATGTTTCACAGTATGACATTAAATCTTTCTATCTTCATGGAGACCAAACCAGACCAAGTTACAGGTCAGATCTATCGAGAGGCAACTCCGCTCACAGTCAGAATGTCTGTTTTTCTATTTATTTTTGAGCTCTAAAACCACCTGTAATTGAGTAAATGTAAGTTAGAGGTGTTTAATGTCATACTGTGGAACATTCTAGGCAGAGCAATGAGGTGATAGAATCCCAGCCGAAAAGTTACACAGTGTACCTTTAAAGTAGGACTAAATGCTATTCTCTTGTTGTTTAAACTAAGCGTCATACATGGGGTTTTAGTTTCATTCTCTACTGTTTTTTTTTTTTTTTTACCATTTTATTGCAAACCTGCTCACACTGGCTTGATTTGCGTGAGACGAGTTCTGCGCATCAATCTGGAACGGGGAAAAGGCGGAACGTCATGACGAATATTTGAATCTGACTGACCGAAGCGTCACAACAGCGGAACAAGTCGAGAACTCAAATTTCAGATACAGTTTAGAGAAAAGCACAGACATAATTTTAAAAGCTTCTTTGAATTGTGGTTGTTTTGGGGTTTCGTCCCACATTAAAGTCTAAAATTCTCAGTTATTGTATGAATTTCTTTTTATATAAACACTTTTTGACCAAATGTCTATAGAGAAAAACAGAACTAGAAAAGCGAAGACACCTTATTTCTACTGTGTACTTTCTAAGCATTTACTCTTTAGCTAGAGGGATGTAACTAAAATAAACCCACCAATTGCCCATTCTATTCACAGTAAATGAGCACTAGCTGAGAAAGGAAGGGCATCTGGCGTAACCCTGCTGAGAAGAAAAAATGAAATAACAAAACTCGGTGCGCATTTTTCTCATCTTTCCTCTATCAACATAATAAAAAACATCTTAAACCTCCATAATCACCAGAATCAGTGCATGTACAGCAGCCAAACTCGTGGCATTAGTGTAGGCTGGAGTCTGGAAGAACACGCCATCGCTAATCTCCATCTCATTAGCTAGCCTGATCCGCGTCGCTAACCCACATCCCCACAACAGCGCAACTTTGAAGTCCTTATCCTTCCACTGCTGGTTTGTCTCCGGGCCTAGCCTTTTCCGACTGTATTTCAAGCTCAATTATCCATCTTGATCTGGGAAAAATACGTTTATATCCACCCAGGAGCTTGTGTGTTTTTGTAAACCAAGTCTAATTTGTATACGACACAATTCCCACATTGGAAAATCCAAGCTCTTGCATCCAGCTCTGGGCCAGCCTGTCAGGAATCGCATCCAAACATGTATTTATGTTTGGAATATGATGATTTATAAATGCGTTGTATGTTTTGTATATTTGTGAAAATGTTGGACATGGTTTGGCTGTTTTTAATTCATGTGAGCAGAAAGATTAGCATAAATGAAGAAAAATGAGGGATTAAACAAGAGCTTTTAGTAGTGTTGCCACGATACTACATTTTCAAACTCGATTTCAATACTCAATACTGATTCTGATACCATGATGATAATAATAACAATGTTTTGTAGAAATAGAATGTGACTTTTAACATTAAATCGTAGTACTTTCTTTTCTATTCCCATGTGGTTTTATATCTGTGTACTTCCTCAGTGGTCCTGTAGGTTCCGTAGTGGTCCATGGGCGTATACTAGTCTAAGATCTGGAAGTTGAATCCAAGATGGTGCTTATTGGCGCTTTGATGATTTTAAAATTATAAAACGTTCAAAAGAATCCCTACAAAATCTGACCTTTATGAAAGCTGTTGATGCCCTGGTAGCCGAACACGGGCAGTTTGACTTCACAAAAAATGCATTGCGCTCTATGGGACAGTTCTTTCTGGGAGCTGCAGTACCTGGAGCGGCCACTAGTCGATCTCGCTCTCGGACAGAGGGGGTGATTATAGATCCATAGTTCTGATCCAGCTCAAGATCATTCTAAAACTATTCAGGACAGGTTCATTTCTGTCCTGTGAATGTGATTTTTTTTTTTTGTATCAGCTCAAATGAGTATCTAGTTTCGATACTACAGTACTTTTTAGCACAATAGTATTCATAGTATTGATTCTTATTTGATTTTCGATACTTTTCACAACCCTAGCTGTTAGCATTCAAATGTTTATACCCAATTATTCTGACTTGTGGAATTGGTAACCTAGAAACTAATGTGAATTCAACCATAAAGATTGTATTGCTGGTTTCAGATGACGTCACAACATTCTATAGGCCAATAATATTTCATACACATGGAGGCAGCTAAAATTAATATTGCAAAAATATATATATTTTCTGTTGTTGGTTCTTGATTCTAGTCACTAATAGAAATGATCAGGTTCAACATTTGTGAATTTACCTTTTGGGTATTTCATGGTACAGTACAATGTAATCAATTGATACTTTACTTTATTTTATCGAGTACTTTTGCAATCATTTTTCCACCGCTTTTTGGAACTACAGCTTCTAAAAACGTTATCTCACTGGCGTTCAACTATTTTTTGTCAAATCCAAATGTAAACACACGGGGGAAAAAATCTCACGGGATCATTTTCCTCATGTGTGTGCAGTTTTGTGGCAAATTGATCTCACGAGATCTTGTCCCATCCCTAATCTCTAATGTGGAATGTTTATCAGTTACCATGGTGACACAACGCACACATTCAAACTAAAATTACAGTTAAGTAATTTTGGTATTATTAGCAAATAAATGGACGCAATGGAAACAAAAGAATCTACACTCGAGTCTATACAAGTATATTTAAAGGTGCACTTTGTAACTTTTCTGATGTTATTGCTTTATCTGGAATGTTCCACAGTATGGCATTAAAAATATCTACTGCATTTAGTCAGGTATTTTCATTGCTTTAAAAATACAATGAAAAATATGCATTCACACTGTATGCAGATCTTGTCTCCATGGAGATAGATACGTTTACTGCTTTACCTCCACCAGATAAGTTACATAGTACAGCTTTAATAACTCGTGTAGATACACTTTTATTTTTGAGTCTCATTCGTGGATTTCTGACACGTCTCCAGTGTGTAACAAGGCCCTGCTTTTCACCGTTCTTCCCACTGCAGCTGCATGATATGAAATGAAATGAAAAATTGTTCACAAATGAATTTCCATAATTGTGTTTTTAATTGCCGAAGCCAAAGACGATAAGGCGGCCCCAGCCCCTTCTGGTAAGAGGCTTCTCCAAATCTGATCCTGAGACAGTTTTACATTCAATTTACTCTGCTCTCTGCAAAGAGCTGTACAAATGAACTCAAAATCAGCCTAAATGACGAGTTTACCACTATTTAAAGGGCCCATTTTACACTATTTTCTGATCTATGTTCTAATGTTGTTTCCTCATCACAAACAGACCTGGAGTTGTGTTTTGTTTCATACACACATATTTAACACACAGACCCTGCAGATTTAGGCTGAGTTCTTGTGATGTCATGTGGTAATACAGGAAGTGCTCCACTGTGTTTTTAAAACTCCATACGCCTTCACTAGAATCATTTGGATGATTTCAGGCTTGGAATTGCTAATCAAACTCAGAGCTTTTATCCATGTTGTAGTTGTTTCCACTTATTTTCTCTCCCAAAGTTGTATTCAAAATGATTTGTGCATGTTTGAGTAGTCTTTATTTTCCTGTATTCAAGTCATCAACGCTCCTATCAGCCCACAGTTTCACCACCACCAATTGAATTTTCTTAATCGATAATACACGTAGGATTTGGCAGTGTTGTGTAGTCATTTTGGTACAAATGAAAACAAAAGCTAGTGCGATCTGCAGCTATCCATCGGAGGTTCCAACAACTTCACAGGTCTTTGCTCCCATTGGGCACCACAGTTTTCTATATGATTTTATTTATACTTTTCAGCAGCAAGTTACATGGTATGTGTACTAAACATCTTAACTGTGCATTTCTTTCCCCCAACAATCACCTCAACAAACAAACAAAAAACAAAAATGATAATAACAAAAAATAGATAATAATAATAATAATAATAATAATAATAATAATAATAATAATAATAATAAAGCAGATAATTCAAAGACAGATAAATAAATAGTGACAAAACAAGACATATTCAACTATACTAAGGTATGGAGGTACCACAGTTTTCTAACAACTCAGCGCATTTGTTTCTTTTATGAAATAGTTTTACATCAACATTGTGATTTGAAATGTCCCAATTATACCGTAATGATCCATGGATGTCATAGATTATAACTCTACAGCAGACACAAGCACTATATGTCTTCTTTAATGTGTTTTATTTCTGTGTTTTTCAGATAAACCCGGTAAGAAAACTTGAATTTCCTCCGTCACATGGAAGAACCCTGTAACCCAATATTCTGTAACCCCATTGTTTTCCCCACACGTAGAGATGTCAGAGGAGGAGGGTAAGACTGCATCAGAACACAAGGCCAAAATGAACATCTGCATCAGCTAACATGACTTCAGTTGATCACATATTAAACACTGTGACTTTTCCGATGGAGGGATGGTCACCTGATGTTCCGAAGCATGGCATTAAGCTCATCTGTCTCCATGGAGTTAAAAAGACTAGTTTAATGCCATACTGAGGGACCTTCCAGGCAAAGTAATGTCATGTCCAAAAGTTATACAATGCACAAGGAAAAGATCTCTGTTACAGTAAAATTAATGTTCTAAACTGAAGTCATTTTAGCTCCTGTAGAAGTTTCATTTTGTGGTGCAGATGAACTATATAAGTACTGATATTATACAGATATTTTGACAAATAATTAATTTCAAAATTAAAAGGTATTATATTAAAGGAACTGTATGTAAGATTTTTTCATTTAAAATTCCATAAACATGATTTGACTGTGTCCCCTATGTTATGTTCAAGACGATAATCCAATCAGAACGCAGAATGAGCCTCACATGAGTCTCTCATTTGCATTGCCAGTTTCAATGCTAAAATCCAGCTGGTTTAAACCTAAAATGCCTCTCTCTGATCTGAACGGTCACTATCTAAACCCCAGCAGCTGCACCAGTCATGAGTCAGTGCTAGTGCAGCCTCTGCAGCTCCGGGAGGGAATTCTGGAGGTTCTGAGCTTCACATGAGCCTGTCCATAAACTGAGAATGAGACAAACCTGTATGTGTCCTCTATCTGCAGGTTTGGGCAGCTGAGGTCCAGTTATGATTTTAATACATTTTTAAATTGTAAAAGCACAGGCTACATACAGCTCCTTTAATACACAGCTTAAGTTGAAGCCATTTGTGGGCTAAGGCTTCACAAATTAACCCAAGAGGGCACACGGAAAGATTCTTTTATAACTACAGTCATTTTAAAGGTGCACTGTGTAACTTTGCTGGTGGCATGTCAGCTACCATGAACATGTTATTGCGTTGTCCATGGGTGATATCTTTTATCACGGGTGTGTGTAGTCCTCAAACATATCTTTAAAAACATACACTCCTTTATGAACAAGGTCACTTCTCCACAGATATGACCTGTAAATTGGCCTAGCGGCATCTCCTGCTTGGCTCTATGGAGAAATAATTTGTTTAATGCCATACACTGAAATATTCAAGGCAGTAATAAAGTCGTAAAATCTCCATGGTGACAAGCAGGTGATAGTTGAAAGTTACACAGTGCAACTTTAAACCTGACCTAGTGATCAGAAATGCTTTATTTCCTCACAACTTTGCAGATGTTTAGCACCAAGTAAAATGGTCTAAAACTCTGATACTTGTAATAAAATCTGTGTTTAGACAAATATCTGTATGTGAGCACTAAACAGACACAGAAGTGCCTCTGTGGCGATGGCTGCACATGCATGAACTCACACTTTTGATTATCAGAGCTATTTTCGACTCGTGGTGAGAATTTAATAAAACAGTGCAAAGGAGGTGTCTCGCTTGTGCCTGTGAAACTGTATTGAGTGTTTGACCCCAGTTTTTTTGTTCAAATTAAAGCTGCACCGTGTAACTTTTCTGGCGGTGGGTCCGTCAAACGCTATTCTCCATGGAGATGTTACCGCTTTGTCTGGAATGTTTCACAGTATGGCATTAAACCTTTCTATCTTCATGGAGATACCTTTAAAAATGCACTGTGTAACATTTCTGCTGGAAGGTCTGCCAGCTGAGTCTCCATGGCGATGTTACTGCACTACCTGGAATGTTCCACTGTACATCTCTACAGTTCTTGCATTTATTCAATTCCTAATGTTTTAATTGCTATGAAATATCTTTAAAATCATCCTCTCCGCGGATCTGACCTGTAATTTGGCCTGGTGGTCTTTTCTTTTATTTTCTGTTGATGCATCTGGGTAATTATATCTATTTGAACCCTAATGAGCAATTTGCTGTAATTACCTGAACCGATTATGAAATGAACTCTCTCTCTATGGAAAGTGCAGCACAGCAGTTAGTTCAATTTGATTGGCACAGAACGCTAAGCCCCGCCCCCAGAAGAAATTATAAAAAAAATTTATAGAGAGAATTAGCCTAGAGGATTAGAGTAGATTTTACGTTTCTCAAAAGGATCGAATATCAGATATGAATCAATACTAAAACTAGTATTGAAAATGTATACTCAATTTCCTTTTTGTAAGAGTCGATACTGAAAAAAATCACACACATATGACCAAATTTGACCTTTCTGGAACAGTTTTAGAGGTGCTATATTACGCAAAATTGACTCTTGTGAGCTTTAAGTCATGTTATAATGTTGTTACCTCCCCAAAATATACCTGGAGTTCATTTTAGTCTGTCTACATCTCCAAAGCTTAAAATGTTCTGTTCCATTTCGTAATGTCATGTGGAAGTTTTCAAGTGAACAGCTCCTTTTACATTTAGTTCAGTAGCGATTGGCAATTCCAGAGCTGAAATTATCCAAATGATTCTAGTGAAGGTGCGTGGAGTTTAAAAACACAGTGGAGCACCGCCTAAATACACGGGATTTGTGTGTTAAACGTGTGAATGAAACAGAACACAACTCCAGGTCTGTTTTGCGATGAGGAAACATTAAACCGTAGATCAGAAAATAACGTAAAGAAAGCACTATATATTTTTGCATTTCTGTGGTATCAAATTCGTATCAAGCGTCAAGCCTTTTCCTTAGTACTGAAATAAAGCTTGAAATTTTAATATCGTGCCAACACTAAGAGAACTTAACATTTTTCACATACAATTTGACTCTGTTTTTATCATCGTCTGTACATAAAACCAGGTATTCTCCAGAGTACGACACTATGAGCTGTAACTCTGAGTCTGAACATAGCTGCTCGGTTCCCCGGAGAGAATAAATCACTTTTGTATTCACAGAGCTGCTCAGATTGGACGTCATCTCCAGTTATAGATCAAACTTGAGTATGTGAGCGTGCGGGCTACATGTTGTGGTAATTTAAAGTGTGTGTACCATAACTGCCAACTCAGATGAACAGCTCTGTAAACCCGAACAGGTACAATAAGGAAGGTCTGCTGTCGTGAGGAGGGTGCTGATTCTGCTGCTGGAGCTGAACCACATGTCACAGTCAAATTAAAAAATGCACTTTAAGTTTATTATTATGATGAAATTCCAAATGCAACGCTGTTTTTAGATACCAGAATATCCCCTGCAAAGAACTAAATGTACTTTTTTTAATTATTATTTTAGATTTTTTAAATTATTTTATTATTATTATTATTATTATTATTATTATTATTATTATTATTATTATTATTATATTTTTTTTAAGGTGTAACTTTTTGGTTGGGGGTCCGTCACCTGTTTGCTTCTGTGGATATGTCATTACTCTTCTTGGAATGTTTCACAGTATAAAATGTATTTGTTATAATTATATATATATATTTTTTAATCTAAAAATACCTAGAAAAACAGTTTAGATCTCTACAAACATTCACGGGTTTCTTGCGTTAGTTTAAAAGTCCTGTATTACACAAAATGGATTCTTGTGAGCTTTTAGTCATGTTAAAAATACCAGGAATTGTGTTTTGTTTCATCCACACATGTTTTAGTAATCCTTTATTATTAGTCTGTCTACATCTCCAAACCTCAAAACGCTCTGTTCCACCTTGTGATGTCATATAGTGGTAATTTTCAAGTGAACAGCTGCCATTTACCTTTAGTTCCAGGTCTGAACTCATCCAAATGATTCTCGTGAAGGTGTTTGGAGTTCAAAAACACAGTGGAGCACTTCCTGTATTACCTCATGACATCACAAGGTGGAACAGAGTGTCTTCTGTTTGAGGGAACTAAAGAGCCTAAATCTGCAGGGTTTGTGTGTTAAACGTGTGTGAATGAAACAAAACACAACAGGTCTGTTTGTGATGAGGAAACAACATTTTAAAATAAATCAGAAAATAGCGTAAAATAGGCCCTTTAACAGCTGTACCATTTTTTTTCATATAATTACATAAGTAAAATCTGCTTTGCCCCAGTGCAGATATATTGTAAAAACAGGTGAAAGTGAGATTGATGTCTGCTGTCTGCATCTGAATATAATGTGTTTTATTTTCCAGAGCCTCTGCAGTCAGTTTAAATAAGTTCTGTTTTTCACATTTTTGAGACAGTAAAAAATCAGGTACAACTCTTTTAAAAGTGCATCGTAACTTTTCTGGTGGAGGGTCCGTCACCTGCTTGTTTCTGTGGAGATGTCATTGCTCTGCCTGGAATGTTCCACAGTATGACATGAAACAGCTGTACTTTATATTTATTTAGTTACAGGTGGTTTTAGAGCTCAAAAATACCCAGAAAAACAGGCATTCTGACTGTGAGCGGGGTCGCCTCTCCACAGATCTGACCTGTAACTTGGTCTGGTTTGACTCTTGTGAGCTTTAAGCCATTTCAGAATGTTGTTACCGCCTCAAAAACAGACCTGGAGTTGTGTTTTATTTCATTCACACGTTTGAATAATCCATATTATTAGTGTCTCTATATCTCCAAAGCTCAAAATGCTCTGTTCCACCTTGTGATGTCATGAAGCGGTAGTTTATAAGTTAGCAGCTACCTTTTACTTTTTGTTCAGTACAGATAGACAATTTCAGGTCATCCAAGTGATTCTAGTGAAGGTGTATGGAGTTTAAAAACACAATGGAGCACTTCCTGTATTATCACATGACATCACAAGGTGGAACAGAGTGTTTTCTGTTTGAGAAAAGAACTCAGCCTAAATATGCAGGTGTTTGTGTGTTAAACATGTGTGAATGAAACAAAAGTTCTTCCTCACTTACCTTATGCATTCAGAGCGTCCTAATTACTCACCAGGATGAGTTAAGTAACTTTTAGAAAAAAGAGCAGACTTTGACAATCACCGTACTGCTAAAAACAGCTAGAACCACCATTACTTCCTGGTTTGTGGACCATAAAAATGCTTTATAATTAGATGCAGACAGCACACAGTGGTTTCATTTTGACTCTATAAAGTAAAGTCCTGTCTAATGCTGCTGTACATAAACTGTACTGTAAATAACATAATATACTGAAGTCACTTACTGAGATTTATTCTGTTCATATGCTGCACTGTTACTTTTATTGTACATAATAGTTTTTTGGTATTTTATATTTTTGCTCCACCGGAACAGTGTGTTACATTAGAGTCTATTTTTAAGTCTATTTCTAAATTATTTTTAAGCCATTATCTATTATCTTGTTTTATTGCATGTTACCATTTTCCTGCTGTTCTTGAACTGTGCGTTGCAACACTGGAATTTCCCCACTATGGGACTAATAAAGGCATATCTTATCTTATCTTATCTTATCTTAAAAGCTGCTGACAAAACAAAATCAGGTAAAGTCCTTTTAAGCTGCTATAACCAGCCGGTGAAGTGGATTTCCATACGACGGTCTGATAAAAAGATTCTACTGCCTAATTTAGAACCTTGAAATGAGTTTTAGCTTGAAAAGTCAACTTCATAGTCAGCAAATGCTTGGGAAAAATACTAAGTAAAAATGTAATAAACAACTAAAGAACTTCTCAAAATATTCAGAATACCACTCCTCCATTCATTTTTTGCAGTGCATGCGTCTGAGGCATAATTAGGTTTAATCTGATCTTTGTTGTACAGATTTTCCTTCATTCACACGTCCTCCGATTGATGAGACAAGGTGCATTGTGGGAGATCGAGGCTTTAATTGTCTCTGCTCTAAAACGCCTTCGCATTTCTGAGCCTGTTGCCATGTTGAGTAGATCTACAAACTAATCCTAAGACAAGACTTAAAGTTTAACTGTGGAACTTCTGGTGAGGGGTCCACCACCTGCTTGTCTTCATGAAGATGTTATCGTTTTACTGCATTGTTCCACGGTATGGCATTAAACTTATCTATCTCCACAGAGACACTCAAAGGTGTTAGATCCGTGGAGAGGCGAGCACACTCATACAATATAAATGAAGCTATTCCTGACCAGTATCCCCACAGCTCAGATCTGGGTCACGCCGCCTGGTGACATGCAAAAATGGGTCAAATGCAGAGAGCCCATAGAAATAATCGGGGTCTTTCAACACAATCCGAGATATATAGACTTGATTGTGACTGAGGAGCTGCTGTCTGTCTGGTCCCATTACTAATTAAAGAGCATCTGAATAAGTCATAAGTGTGAAATATTGTACAATAGTCCGAGGCACTGCGCCATGTTTTATTCATTTATCAGAAATGTAGTACTATTTTAATGCCCCCAATGGAACTCAACAGTGACCACCCAAATCAAGGCTCCAGAAGTAAATTTTCCATTCACAGACTTTGAAGCAAAATAAATACATGCATGTTAAAATGGATCGAGTAGTTGTAGTTTTACGTTTTTACAGTTTTAAAAACGTGAAAAGTAGAATTTGTTAATGTTAAATGATTTGCAGTGATCCTGTTTTTCATGTTTTAAGACAGTAAAAATCAGATACAACTCCTTTGAAGGTGCTTTGTGTAACTTTTCCGGTGGCGAGTCTGTTACCTGCTTGTTTTTATGGATACGTCATTTCTCTGCCTGAAATATTCCACAGTATGACATTAAACAGCTCTACTTTACATTTATTCAGTTACAGGTGGTTTTCTAGCTCAAAAATACCTAGAAAAACAAACATTCTGATCGTGAGCGGCGTCGCCTCTCCACAGATTTTTTTTGAATTGAGTAGTTAGTGACTTTTACGTTTTAACTGTCTTAAAAACGTGAAAAATAGAAGAATAGAAATTTTCAATGGTTTGCAGTGCTGAAAATTTGAATTATTCACTATAAGCACTGTTCACAACTCTCAAAGATTAAACATGACTTTACCGAGATGGTAAAGCTGACAAGAAATAGCATGCAAAACGTGCACTTTCTGATTATTGGACAACCTTGACAACTTAATACATTGAAAAAATAGGGATGGGACGAGACACAATTTCCACAAAGCGAGATGAGTTTCAACGATTCAGTTTCCAATTTTAGCCTCACAATTTTGCATTTATTTGATTTCATATTTTTGTTTCCATTCTAGTACTGCTTTTTGGAACTGTTAAAGAGATGTAACTCACCAACGTGACCCTTTTTTGTCCAATCCAAGTGTAAACACGTGGAAAAAAAAATCTCACAAGATCTTCTGGCAATTTTATCTCAGGAGATCTTGTACCATTCCTAGAAAAAAATCAGGTAGTTACTAGAGATAGCCAAAATATACATGCAAAAAATAAGTGTCTTGCCTAAGGACACAGCTACAGTATGAAATAGTGGGATTAAATGGCCAACCGTTGGGTCAGAGAAAAACAAACAAAACTAACACAAAATGAAAAAAGGAAACCAATCAAATGACCACGTTTGGCATAAAGAACTCAAATAAGGAATGTGTGAACTTGTAGTCCAAACTAGTATTGTAACTTTTAATGTAATGTAATGTCCAATGTCCCCTGTCCAACAAAAACAAGGGAACATGTCTAAAATCTAAAAAAATAGTCCTTTAAGTCTTTAAACCAGTCTGTGCAGATTCATTTCATTATAAGCCTTTCTCCCAAACGCAGAGTAACAGAATCATGTGTGGGCACCCAAGAAGTCTCCCAAGGGTGCTGTTTGAGGATCACGTTCGCCCATTGCATCCCAAAGTCTGGCCTTTTTAAACCTGACCCGATCTGTCCTCTGGGGGGCGTTTAATTAAGAGATCAAATTAAAATCTGAGCCATAAAAGAGAAATAGAGGAGAAGGTGTGGACAGACATAGGACACTGATCTAACTCATAAAACCAAAAATGTAATGGGATCTTGAAATAAAAATGGCCTTGCCTGCAATGTTCCACAGTATGGCATTAAACGCTCTGTATCTAATTTTTACTGTCCTATTTTAAACAGTTTGCAAACAGTGGTTTAAAGTTATTCCTCATTTACCTTATGCATTCAGAGCATTCTAATACTCACCCTGATGAGTTTATAAGTGCTTTTCTCTGTAAAGCTAACAACAACTAGCATTCTAACACGCACTTCCTACTTATTTTGACCTCAAGAGCTGCTTATACAATATATCTGTACTTGGGTAAGACACATTTAGGACAAACACATGGATACGAGTGTTACCTTCGAATAACCTGCATTATTACTGTGTAGGGGCTCACCTCCTCACAGATCTGACCTGTAACTTGTCCTGCTGGCGTCACCTGCTTGACTCCCTGGAGATAGATACGTTTAATGCCATACTGTGGAACAATAAAGCACGCCAAGCAACATAAGATTTATTTTACTGTTAGGGCCCATATTACGTAATTTTCTGATCTCTTTTTTAATGTTGTTTCCTCGTCACAAACAGACCTGGAGTTGTGTTTTGTTTCATTCACACGTTTGACGCACAAACCCTGCATATTTAGGCCGTGTTCTAAAAACTGTCTGTTCCAACTTGTGATGTTATATGGTAATACAGGACGTGCTCCACTGTGTTTTTAAACTCCATACACCTTCACTAGAGTCATTGGGATGATTTCAGAACTGGAATTGCCAATCTCTATTGAGTTAAAGCAGGGGTCTCCAACTTTTTCTTCTGGTGAGCTACTTTTACAAAACGAAAATGCCAGAGAGCTACTAGTTTTAGCAGTCACAAGAAATTTAGTAAATATAAAAACCACGGCAAGTCTTAGATAGGATACACTTAGATGTCTATAAAACAAAACCATTATCCATGTATTAGTGTACAAAGTTAGGCATCAAAATTAAACATATACAAGGAATTTTACTTATTCAGCACAATACGCATCATTCAGAAATGCTTTGGCGAGCTACTTGGAAGGGTGTGGAGAGTTACCAGTAGTTCTTGAGCTACAGGTTGGAGACCCCAGAGCTAAAGGTAAAAGATAAATGTTAACTTTAAAACTATCACTGCATGACATCACGAGGTGGAACAGAGCATTTTGAGCTTCGGAGATGTAAGCATACTCATAATTCAGGGTTACTCAAACATGTGCGAATGAAACAAAACTCCAGGTATGTTTTTCATGATGTAAAAGCATTCTCACATGACTTAAAGCTCATAAGAGTCGATTTTATTTTGTTTTGTTCCATTGGCAGATAGTTTTACATGTTCAAGTCAAATAATAATCATTTAAACTTACCCAGTTATTACATTTTGCAATGTAGTCTAGTGTTTATTTGAGATAGTAACCCTTATGGAAGTCCTTAGTTAGTAGATCTAAACAGAGCCTTACTCCCATGAGGCTTGGTGTTAGCAGGGGGGTGTACAGTATTTGACAGAGGGTCCCAGACGGCTCCAGCTGCTGCTAGAGTAAAAACATATGATTGTTTGTGGTGTAAAAGACACTTTAAATCACTGTACTGAGCCACTGACACAGTCTCAGGGGAAAACGGTAGCTTATCTTCAGCTACAAAGGGTTAGCGCTCGAAATGGGACATGACAGAAGAGAAGTAAAGGGTAAAGCGTGATTTGTGAAGCTTTAAATGGCCCATATTACGCATTTTCTGATCTGTGTTATCATGTTTTTTTTGTAACTGACGTCAGAAACATACCTGGACTTTTGTTTTGTTTCATTCGCACATGTTTAACACACAAACGCTGCGTATTTAGACTGAGTTCTGTTCCACCTTGTGATGTCATGTGTCAGGAAGTGCTCCGCTATGTTTTTAAACTTCATATACCCCCACTTGAGTCATAGTTTCAGCCATAGAACTGCCAATCTCTACTGATCAAAAGGTAAAAAGTAGATGATAACTTGAAAACTATCACTACATGACATCACGAGGTGGAACAGAGCATTTTGAGCTCTGGAGATGTAGACTAATAAGGGTTACTCAAACATGTGTGAATAAAACAGAACAACTCCAGGTCTGTTTTTGAGGAGGTAACATGTCTAACATGTCTTAAAACTCACAAGAATCAATTTTGTGTAATATAGGACCTTTAATGTTCACAATATTTGTGAAGAAAAACATGTTCAAAAATGTGTTAGCAATTGAGAATTTGGTTGCCTGGCTTGTCCAAAATGATATCTCTCTGAATTTTTGTCTACAGATTGATATCCACCACCATGCAGTTTCCAGCTTATAGTTCGTCCCAAATTCTGCTGCGTGACTTTTAACTGGAAGCAAAAAACAAGATAACATTACCCCGATTTTAGTGTCGCTGCACAGGCTCCCAGTTCATTTTAGAGTTGATTTTAAGACTTTATTGTTTGTTTTTAAAGCTTTGAATGGACTAGCCCCATGTTACATCTCAGATCTCATCCAAATTTACTCCCCTGCGCCCGTTCTGAGGACCAGCTCCAGCTCATGGTGCCTAAGAAGAGACTTAAAACCAGGGGGAACAGGGCCTTCTCTGTGGCTCTGGAATGCTCTGCCCCCCCATGTCCGTTCTGTTCAACCCCCATAGTGGAGGATTTTAAGTCTCGCCTTAAAGGTTGTATTGAGGATTTTCCAAAGAAAGTGAAATCCAGCGACTGTTTGTCCCTTTTCAAATATTGCGCATATGTGACACCACCACCCTCCTCCACAGCTTCTTAAGTTACGCCTCCTCCTTACGTTAGAAATCATGTTTGTTTACAGCCAGTGCGCATTCAGAATTGCTGAATTGTTGTTGAAGTTTCCTGTCCAGAAGTAATTTAGCGACCAACGCGTCAGTCATTAGATCCTTCGTCTGCTTCAGTGCACGCCATCGCTGGAAGGAATCTCCAAGAATCACCTTAGTTTAGCTTCGCTCCATATCTCCTTCTCTTCTTCTTTCAGCGACCTCAAAAACGGACTTTCTTTTGCTGCTAACTGGTAGTGGATTCTTGTCTGCCATTTGTGCAAACTGCGAGGAGGCTACAGTTGAAAAAAGCCGCTAAGAACCGCTGCGTTGGTCGAGTAAACGGCATCTTGCTTCTGTGGAATGTATAAGAGGCAAATGTAAACCACGTAATCCCACTGCGCCGACAAGTCAGTTACGTAGGGAGTTTGATTGACAACGTAACAGCCAATAGATAACGAGGTAGCCTCAAATGTTCAGCTGACCCCACCACGTCCACAGTTGGTCATCAAATTTACAAGGGTGCTGCATCTCTATAATGCTATTTTGAACTTTCATTGACAATTTGAATCTAAAAAAAATTCTCCATACAACTTTAAGACGCACTTTTACTCTCTGGCTTTTAACACCAGATGAGTTGTGTGGTTCTCTGTTTATTTTATTTATTGTTATGTTGTTGTTTTTTTTTTTTTTTTTGTTTTTTTTACATTTATTGGTATTCTTGCTCTTATTTGATTTGACTAGTTTTATTGTCTTCATGAGGACTAGTGGAGTTAAATAGAGCTTTATTTTATATTTCTATTGACTATGTTTTATCTGTATTGTGCAGCACTTTGGAAACGGTTTTGTTTATAAAATATGCTATAGAAATAAAGTGGAATAGATTGGATTGGATATCAGTCTGGTCACCACTCCCTCTGTCGCATCTCAGGCTTAAACATGGCCCTCCATTCAGATTTGTTTATATCACTGGCCCATGTGGAACGAAGGAGCTCATTTTGAACAAAGAGTCTAGTGCGTTGCTCATTGATTATACAGCTGTATTTTTCACTCCCCTGTTATATTTTTTCATTTCTTTTTTCCTTGTAAAAATGATGTGAAAAGGCAAAGATGTGGAGGACCAATAGACACTCTGTGACCTCATTTGTAGATCTAAAATAATATAATAACAAGAAGAAGAAGAAGAAGAAGAATGTGCATTTTCTGCCTTGTACTGAATCTTTCCAAAACTATATGTCAATGTGAAGTTGCGTCATAATTGCCTAAACAGAAAATGGAAATTTAATAACAATTACATCATAAATGAATAATAAAAACTATCATTTAAAGGTGAGCTATAACTTTCTGTTGGTACTTGGCTTTGAATATTGCACAGTATGGCATTAACTATTTATCTCCATAGGCACAAGCAGGAGACGCCAATAAGTTACAGATCAGACAGATACGTGGCAAAAGGAGAAATTAAATTTGTCAACTGGACAAAAGTTTATTTGGTTGAATACGTTTCGCAGCTCATCCAAGCTGCTTCTTCAGTTCTGGTCAGGCGCTGGTGGACACTGCTTTATATCTGTCTGCAGGGGGCGCTAACTACAATGAAATTACTCTGAGACTACCACACCTATTTGTTTACAGTTTCTGTTAGTTAGGTGGGTCTATTGAATATGCTGTGGGAGTGGGGGTCTTGTTAGCATAACCATTCAGAGCCATGATGGGTGTTTTCACACCTCTGGACCTGACCTGGCTGCCCTATTGTTTTCTTGATGTCTGAGACCTCCATTTCTGTTCAAGGAAGGATTCTCTTTCTTGACAAAAATAGCCTCTTTAACTCCCCTCTCAAACCAGTTCTTTTCTCTGGCCAGGATCTGGACCTCGCTGTCCTCAAAGGAGTGGCCTGTGGCTTTTAGGTGGAGATGTATGGCAGACAGATGTACTTTTAGATGGAGATGTACGGCAGACTGAGGTCCACTCTGGCTCTCTCGTCTGTGTTGGTACATCCTCTTGTGAAGTGTCTGTTTTGTTTCTCCAATGTAGCACTCACTGCAGTCTTCACTACATTGAATGGAGTAGACCACATTGCTTTGTTTGTGGCTCAGTGTTTTGTCCTTAGGATGGACCACTTTCTGTCTTAAAGTGTTTGTGAGTTTGAAATAGACTGGGATTTCATGTTGTCTGAAGATCCTCTGTAGTTTTTCAGAAACAGCAGCCAGGTAAGGAATAGTTACATCCTTTCTCTCTGGTTCTCTGTTGTCTTGTTTCTTGGCTCTCTTAGTTTTATTGAAAGCCCATTTAGGATATCCACAAACGGAGAGGGCTTTCTGCACATGTTCTTCTTTCTCCTTTCCCTCTGCTTGTAGGAACCACTTGGGCCCTGTGTTGTAATGTCCGAATGACTCCCAGTTTGTGCTGAAGTGGGTGGTGTGAATCAAAAACCAGGTATTGGTCGGTGTGTGTGGGCTTCCTGAAGACCTCTACCTGGAGTCGCCGGTCTTCTCCTAACGTTACTGCACAATCTAAGAAGGCCAATGTGTTGTCCTTGGCATCTTCACGTGTGAATTTGATGTTCGGATCTACAGAATTGATACGTACAGTAAAAGGTTCCAAATCTTGAATTTTGATTTTTGAGAAATTATCATCAACAAAGCGATACCAGTGCGTGGGTGGAGTGCCTGGATATGAGGCCAGGGCACTCTGTTCAAATTGTTCCATGTATAAGTTTGCAGTGATAGGGGAGACCGGTGAGCCCATTGCAAAGCCGTGGATTTGTCTGTAGAAGTTTCCTCTGAACTGGAAATAGGTGGTATTTAAACAAATTTCCAGCAGTTGGCAGATTTGGTCGGGTGAAAGTTTGGTTCTCTCTTCTAGCTTGGTATCCTCCAGTAGTCTCCTCCTTGCTGCCTCCACCGCTACCGATGTAGGGATACAAGTGAAAAGAGAGGTCACGTCAAAGGAAACCATTGTCTCATCCAGGTCAAACTGGAGATGCTTGATTTTGTTCATAAATTCGGCTGTGTTCTCAATGTGGTGCTCTGTGTTACCCCCCAGCGGAGCCAAGATGGTTTTTAGGTGTTTGGCCACATTGTACGTGATGGAGTCTGTGCTGCATACAATGGGTCTGAGTGGTACTCCTTGTTTGTGAATCTTTGGGAGGCCATAGATGCCAGGGATGGAGTCACCAGGATAAAGTCTGTATCTTCTGCAAGCAATCAATGATCTTCTTTTTGTACACATTGGTGGGGTCTCATTTTAGTAATTCGTAGGTTGTTGTGTCACTGAGTAGGCTGTTAACCTTAGCCTCATAATCAGCTGAGTTCAGGATCACAGTGCATCTCCCTTTGTCAGCCTGTAGGATGTTGATGCTGTGGTCCTTCTCCAGAGCAGCGATGGCCTTCCTTTCCTCCGGTGCTACATTGAAGGGTGGAGGTTTGGCATTGCTCAGTGCAGCTGTTAATTTCAGTCTAAGGTCTCCAGCTTCTGTCTCCATGAGCTTGTTGTTCCTAATGGCGGTTTCTGCTGCTGTGATGTAATCCACTGTGGGGATGCGGTTAGGAGTTACAAAGAAATTCAGTCCTTTGGAAAGTATTTCTTTCTCTGCCTGAGTGAGCACCCGGTTGGAAAGATTTTTCACCCAGCGTTCTTTGTGCAACGATTGGTTCAGATCTTGGTCAGAGAAAAGAACTGGTTTGAGAGGGGAGTTAAAGAGGCTATTTTTGTCAAGAAAGAGAATCTTTCCTTGAACAGAAATGAAGGTCTCAGACATCATTTGTCTCCCATCTATAACTCTATCCTCAAACCTAAATCAAAACAAACAATGAAAACAATAGGGTTAGCCAGGTCATGTCCAGAGGTGTGAAAACACCATCATGGCCCTGAATGGATATGCTAACTACACCCCCACTCCCACTCCATATTGAATAGACCCACCTAACTAACAGAAACTGTAAACAAACAGGTGTGGTCTCAGAGTAATTTCATTGTAATTAGCTCCTCCCTTCAGGCAGATATAAAGCAGTGTCCACCAGCATCTGACCAGAACTGAAGAAGCAGCTTGGATGAGCTGCGAAACGTATTCCACCAAATAAGTCCATGTGTCCAGTTGACAAATTGAATTTCTCCTTTTGCCATGGATTCTACCTGGATGACTGAGAGATTCTACACACATCAGACACGTTTAATGCCATACTGTGGAATGTTGCAGGCAAACCAGTAACATGAGGCTGAAAGTGTACTATATACAGGCACATAATGTTCATTTCTATTGTCTGAAGTTTTTCTAATATTTCTCTGTTACATTTCTCTAGACTCTGCCCCCGGTGGCGAACACCAGCATTTGGAAAACAGCCTTTTCATCCAACGGCCAGAGAGCACCACAGCAATTAAAGGTCCCCGGAAAAAAAAACAAAAAAAAAACCTCACAGAAATATGAATGAATCAAGAAATAAATAGCTTATTACAATTTTTTACTAATGTTGTACTTATATTTCTGCTACTTCTTCTATTAAAGGCCCCATATTACACTGTTTTCTGATCTATGTTATAATGTTGTTCTTCTCTCGAACAGAAAACACTCTGTTCCACCTTGTGATGTCATGTGGTAAAACAGGAAGTGCTCCACTGTGTTTTTAAACTACAGTTACACTTTCACTTGAATCATTTGGATAATTTCAGACCTAGAATGGCCAATCTCTACTGAACTAAGGATAAAATGTACTGTTAACTTGAAAACTACCACATGCATGACATAACAAGGGGGAACAGAGCATTTTGAGCTTTGGAGATGTCGACAGACTAATAATGCAGGATTACTTAAACGTGTGAATGAAACAAAACACAACTCCAGGTATGTTTGTGATGAGGAAACAACACTATAACAAGCATAGGTCCAAAAATATTATAATATGGGCCCTTTAGAACTGTAAAAATCAGACACAGCCCTTTCTAAATCTAAAATCTAATTCACTAACCTATAAGTCCTATATTTTTGGTCACTTGTATTGTTTTTAGGAAAGGACATCACGTTTGTGGCCAAAGTGGACGCGAGCAGTCTCCCACGGAAACCAGTGCTGAAATGGTTCAAAGGGAAGTGGCTGGATCTGCAAAGCAAAGCAGGAAAACATCTGCAGTTCAAAGAGACCTATGACCGCAACACCAAGGTACATCTGGACATGGCTGGACCAAGTACTCAGTTTTGTTACTCAAAAGGTCCTATATTATGCAAAACTGACACTTGTGATCTTGCATTGTGTAACTTTTCTGGTGGAGCGTCTGTCAAATGCTTTTCTCCATGGAGATACTGTATTATTGCTTTGTCTGGAATGTTTCAGAGTACGGCATTAAACCTTTCTATCTTCATGGAGACCAAACCAGACCAAGTTACAGGTCAGATCTATGGAGAGGCGACCCCGCTAACAGTCAGAACGCCTGTTTTTCTAGGTATTTTTGAGCTATAAAACCACCTGTAATTGAATAAATGTAAGGTCAACCTGTTTAATGTCATACTGTGGAACATTACAGGCAGAGCAATGACATATCCATGGAAACAAGCAGGTGATGGACCCCCAAACAAAAAGATACACAAAGCAACTTTAAGCCATGTTATAATGCTGTTACTTCCTCGAAAGCATACCTAGACTGAAATGATCTAGATGATTTTTAGTGAAGATGCATTAAAAACACAGTGGAGCACTTCCTGTATTACCACATGATATCACAAGGTGGAACAGAGTATTTTCAGTTTGAGGAAGAACACTATTACAAAATGGCCACTACAGGGAATAGTGTGGACATTAAAATGCACTCTCTCTTTGGCTCTGACAGTCAGGACTATAGATAATTACAGCTTTTGGAAGAGGAGCTCCTCTGCCATTTTTTAGGAAACATCTCATTTAGCAAATGATTTAAATGCATTTAATCATCATGTAATTTGGCATCTGAGAAACTAGAAATTCTGTTGTATAGTAAAAATGGTTTAATTCTCTTTGTAAAGCACTACATGCAGTTCAGAACAACAAATCATTTTTCATCTTTGCACTGTTTCTCCTTATGACCTCTTCGATGTTTTATTTTTACTTGTACATATACATTTTTATATAATTCTGCCTTATTTTACACCAGTTTCTTTCTATGTTTGCTACTTATTTAGAATGTATTATTACCATGTATATTTTCCATCCATCCATTTTCTTCTGCTTTGCGGTGGCCGCTCCGAGGCTGTGGAATCAGCTTCCTCTGCATATCAGGCTGACTGAATCACTACCTGTTTTAAGTCCCTTTTAAAGTCGCACTTTTTTTCTTTGGCTTTTAACACAGTCGAGAGTTGACTTTTTACCTGCATTTGTATTGTTTTATTCTTGTTCCTGTCACTGTACCTGTCGATGTTTGTTATTTATTGTGTACAGCACTTTGGTCAACTGTGTTGTTTTAAAGTGCTTTAGAAATAAAGTTGAGTTGAGAGTTGAGTTGCTTATCCGGGGCCGGGTCACGGGGGCAACAGTCTAAGCAGGGACTCCCAGACCCCAGACACTTCCTCCAGCTCCTCCGGGGGGACCCCAAGGTGTTCCCAGGCCAGCCAAGAGACATGTCCACCGTGTCCTGGATCTTCCCCGGGGCCTCCTCCCGGTGGGACATGCCCGGAACACCTCCCGAGGGACGTGTCCAGGAGGCATCCGGAACAGATGCCCGAGCCACCTCAGCTGGCTCCTCTCGACATGGAGGAGCAGCGGCTCTACTCTGAGCTCCTCCCGTGTGACTGAGCTCCTAACCCTGTCTCTAAGGGAGCGCCCAGCCACTCTGCGGAGGAAACTCATTTTGGCCGCTTGTATCTACGATCTTGTCCTTTCGGTCATTACCCAAAGCTCATGACCATAGGTGAGTGGAGGAACGTAGATTGATGGTAAATCGAGAGCTTTGCCTTTCGGCTCAGCTCCTCTTCACCACAACGGTCCGATACAACGACCACATCACTGCCGACGCTGCACCGATCCGCCTGTCAATCTCACGCTCCATCCTCCCCTCACTTGTGAACAAGACCCCGAGATACTTGAACTCCTCCACTTGAGGGAAGGATATTTTTCTCTTTGTTATTATAGATTAAGACAAACTTTATTGCTCCACCAGAGAAATTATTTGGACAGAGTAGCTCACACATCACAATATATTACGATAACAAAGAGTAAAAATATAATATACAGTATTTAAGTCTCAGTCTACGTGTAAGTGAATGTTGAGTTTTATTTATGTGTTTGTTTTGGTGTCAGATCTACACGTTTGAGATGAGTATTATCAAAGTGGTGGATGGAGATGCTGGAGGATACCGCTGTGAGATCAGCTCCAAAGACAAGAACGACTGCAGCTACTTCGACATCGCAGTCCATGGTGAGTCCAGACCAGGGCTTAAACCAGAACCAAGACTTAAAGTTATTCAAGAAAGTCAGATTCCAGGTCATACTCAGGGTAAAAAAAAAAAAAAAATCACATAGCCATTTTTCAACAGTAAAATCGACTGCTTTGCCAAGTTAAAATGTCCCTATGAAATTACCATCTCAATTTTGTAGTTTTAAACAGGAAGCGAGTATTTATTATTAAGTATTTTAGATCAATATTGCCTTTACAACTGAGGATATGTTGTAGTTTCGTTCTAAATGCGTGGCAAATTAATCTTTAGTATTAAACTACAACACTCGTTAGATCTCTGAAGCTAATAAGTCACAGTCAAAATAAGTCTTCTTTAATTATTTAACACTTATAAATCTGTGTAATTTCCCTTCTCTGATTACAGCTGTTCAAGAGGAGACGCAGGACAACATTTTGGAGGCCTTCAAGAGATCGTGAGTCTGTCCTTCACCAAAGTCCAGGTCCCATCCCTGAAATCTTCTCTGGTGTCGCTGTCCCTGATTTAGTGCAGACACATCTCCTAAAACTGTCATGTAAAGATTCTAGTTGTACTTTTAGCTTCCTATACAGATTAGCAGCCATGTTCATATGGGTCTGGTGGCTGCAGAGTCTATTCCTGTCAGTCTTCATCATAGACTGTATGTATATATATATATATATATGTATGTATTTAAGTGGACATCTAACCCGCTAGCCTGTGCTCCAAATAGGAAGTGAGCAGGGACACGATTCAGCTCCATCAAATCAAATTACCTTAATTTTATTGGAAAATTGTGTCATTCTGACCTTAAAATGTTCATGTTAACCTGCTCCACATGATTCGGATGTTTTTATTTTGCTATTTTGTCTGTAAATCAAGATATGAGCAGTAATAACAGACCAATCAGGCGCCTTTTTTCCCTGAGGTCTGCTTCAGCTAGCGTTAATAACAGGTTTGATTGACAGCAGCCACTCCTGATCACTGTTACTTCAGTATAATATTATTCAAGTAGAAGTACAATCCAAGAAATAACTCAAATAGTGATCCAGGAAATAACTCAAGTAATAGTAAAAAAGTATTTGGTAGTTTCTCAAGTAAAAGTGACTTAAAGAGTAACTGTCAGGATGTAACATCTGATTTATAATTTGAAGTTAAAGGTCCTATATTACACAAAAGTGACTCTTTTGAGCTTTAAGCTGTTAGAATGTCCACCAGTGTCTGACCAGAACTGAAGAAGCAGCTTGGATGAGCTGCGAAACGTATTCGACCAAATAAACTCTGTCCAGTTGACAAATTGAATTTCTCCGTTGCCATACCTGGAGTTGTGTTTTGTTTCATTCACATGTTTGAGTAATCATTTATTATTAGTCTGTCTACATCTCCAAAGCTCAAAATGCTCTGTTCCACCTTGTGATGTCATGTAGTGGCTTTTACCTTTAGTTCAGTAGAGATTGGTAATTCCAGGGCGGAAATCATCCAGATGATTCTAGTGAAGGTGTGTGGAGTTTAAAAACACAGTGGAGCACTTCCTGTATTACCACATGACATCAGTTCATCCATTTGAGAGAAGAACTCAGACAAAATATGAAGAATTTGTGCTTTAAACATGTGTGAATGAACCAAAACACAACTCCATACATGTTTTTAATAATGAGGAAACAATATTATAATACACAGTAGATCAGAAAACAGCATAATATGGGCCCTTTAACTCTTAGCTTCCCCACGGGCATAAAACATGTTGTAGTCGTCCATTTTAGCCCAGGACACAGTAGTTACATTTCAGAGCGGCGTAGGTTTCACATCAGCTCCTCTGGTTTCGACGCTTTAACCCACATGAAGTGAGTGCCAACAGCCGTGCCACCTGATCCATAAGCCTCCAGTCTGTATAAAGCTCCGGGCTCAGTGCATTAGACATTTAACTGCGGTAAAGAGGTTGAAACATGAACCCCAAAGAGCCACCGGGGGGCCCTCTTACGCTCATTGTCGAGTGATCGCGGCCGGTAGAAATCATAGCTGTAAAACGCATGTAGACAGTTAAAATGGACTGGGATTTGGGGGCTAATTAGGGGCCACGGTCAGATTATGCAATTACCAGTTGTCACATGCAATTTTAATCTGATTTAAAGGCGCATTATGTCACTTTTCTGGTGGAGCGTTCATCACCTGCTTCTCGCTGTAGGGTTATTAACTGCGATGCCACTTCCGGGTCCAACTGCACATCTCTCGTTAAAAAGTGATCAAGCTTCCTATAATATAATCCTATGTTGTGATAGATTATTACTAGGCTTTATTATTTACCTTAAACATCTATCGTGATTGCGACAACGCCAGGCCAAGTTACATGTCAGATCTGCGGAGAGGCAACCCTGCTCACAGTAAGAATGCCTGTTTTTCAAGGTATTTTTTTCAACACTTAAAAACAATAAGTGAATAAGTTCAAGTATGGACCCTCCACCAGAAAAGTAATTATTTATTATTATCATCATCATTGTGGTATCGGATTTGAGTATCAAGTGTATTCCTTAGTATTGAAATCAAGTTTGAAATTTGTGGATATTTTGTTGTTTTTTTCCAGTGGAGGGGCCGATGAAGACGCTGGAGAGTTGGACTTCAGTGTGCTGCTTAAGAAAAGGTGCATATGACATATTTTAAAGTGCCTACGACAGGTTGGAGCACTTATTTCATTAAAGCGCAATTAAGATCCTTACATTTAAGATTTAAGAATTAGAATAAAAATAAGAATTTGACATTTTCTTCCACCGTTTGGCCATATTTTAGGTTTAAAATGCTCTACTTCCTGTAATTTTCAACATATTTTTCACCTTTTCTTCACAAATTGCTTCTTGATTGGTGTAAAACTATCATTTATATTTACATTGCGTATTATCCAACCAGATTAAGGACAAATTAGAGAATCACCAAAGCCACTTTAGTCATACACACTTTAAGCAACCTACCTCGAATAACTGGATCATTTTTAATTTTATGTTAATATTGTCTTAACCTATGTGTTGAAACCAGGGAGAAAAAGCAGAGGGAGAAGTCGGAGTGCGAGGAGGTGGATGTTTGGGAGATTTTGAAAAAAGCCAAACCGTGTGACTATGAGAAGATCGCGTTCCAGTACGGCATCACAGACCTCAGGGGGATGCTAAAGAGACTCAAGGCTATGAAGAAGGTGGAGATTACCAAGAGTGATGGTGAGAGCTCCAAAATACTACTGTTCTTCTCTTAAAGGTGGATTGTGTAACTTTTCTGGTGGAGGGCCCGTCACCTGCTTGTTTCTGTGGATATGTCACTGCTCTGCCTGGAATGTTCCACAATATGACATTAAACAGCTTTACCTTACATTTATGAAATTACAGGTGGTTTTATAGCTCAAAAATACCTAGAAAAACAGACATTCTGACTGTGAGCGGGGTCACCTCTCCACAGATCTGACCTGTAACTTGGTCTGGTTTGGTCTCCATGAAGATAGAAAGGTTTAATGCCATACTGTGAAACATTCCAGACAAAGCAATAACATCTCCATGGAGAAAAGCATTTGATGGACCCTCCACCGGAAAAGTTACACAATGCAGCTTTAAAGGGCCCATATTACGTTGTTTCCTCGTCACAAACACACCTGGAGTTGTGTTTTGTTTCATTCGCACATGTTTAACACACAAACCCTGCAGATTTAGGCTGAATTCTTCTCTCAAACTATGGCATGTGATGTCATGTGGTAATACAGGAAGTGCTCCACTGTGTTTTTAAAGTCCATACACCTTCACTAGAATCATTTGGATCATTTCAGCCCTGGAATTGCCTCTACAGAACTAAAAGTTAAAGGTAGCGGTTATAAAGGATTACTCAAACATGTGTGAATGAAACAAAACACAACTCCAGGTCTGTTTTTGAGGAGAAAACAACATTATAACATGACTTAAAGCTCACAAGAGTTCATTTTGTGTAATACAGGACCTTTTCAGCCATACAAGTTGACTGTTGTTGTTATTTTGGGTTTTTCAAAGTTGAATTGAAACAGTCTCTCGTTCTCTCTCCCTCTCTCTGTGGGGCCAGCCTTCCTGAGGAAACTGGACTCTGCGTACTCTGTGGACAAAGGGAAGAGGATGACCATGTCTGTGGAAGTGGCCGACCCCAACGCGACCGTCAGGTGGCTCAAGAACGGACAGGAAATCAAACCATCGGCCAAGTGAGTCTGTCTCTCTCTATCCCTCTCTATCTCTCTCTGTGTCTTTTTCTCTCTCTGTCTCTCTCTCTCTATCTATCTATCTATCTATCTATCTATCTTTCTCTATCTCTCTATCATATTCTCTCTCTCCCTCTGTCTCTCTCTCTATCTCTCCATCTTTCTCTGTCTATATCTTCCTCTGTCTCTCTCTCTCTCTCTGTCTCTCTCTCACTATCTCTCTATCTTTCTCGGTCTCTCTGTCTCTGACTCTCTCTGTCTCTCTATCTTTGTCTGTCTCTATCTTACACTGTCTCTCTGTTTCTGCCCCTCTGTCTTTCTCTCTCTTTCTGTCTCTCTCTGTATCTGACTCTCTCTCTGTCACTCTATCTTTCTCTATCCCTATCTTTCTCTGTCTCTCCCTCTCTCTCTGTCTCTCTATCTTTCGCTGTCTCTATCTTACTCTGTCTCTCTGTCTCTGTCCCTCTCTCTTTCTCTCTCTATCTCTCTCTTTCTGTGTCTCTCTCTGTATCTGACTCTCTCTCTGTCACTCTGTCTCTCTCTCTCTCTCTCTCTCTCTCTCTCTCTCTCTCTCTTTATCTCTCTATCTCTAAGACATTATAACATGCCTTGAAGCTCACAAAGTCATTATAAGAGAGTCAATTTTTTCGTAATATAGGACCTTTAAGGGACAAGAGCTCTCCATCTTAACATCTTTCTATTCAAATCAGACTGAATATCTGTTAGCTAACCTTATAGGAGCTTTTTCAGTCATTTCACCTTCTGGAGATTTTCACTTTGGCTCTCCACATCCCACACTCTGTGCATTGCCTTGACATGAAACACTATTATGCTGTGACATCAGCACTGATCCTTCAGGCCTGTATTGTCATCGCTGTAGTGCGTAGTTCACTTTTATACCTGCTGCTCTGAGCTCTTCTACAGTAAATATATGCAAACATAACTGGCTCACTTCAGGGACCACTTCAGAAAGTCCTCTCTTTATAAGGGTTCAGTTAAATGAGTCTAAATCAGGTCTGTCTCAGGATTAAAACAGGAAAACCAGAGTTGGTAACACTATAATATAATGAAAGGACTTATTCATGTCTTACTAAAGCATGAACTAACTACTGAAAGAGCAGGCAGTATGCAAAATCAATGCTTTTGTTTTAGCTTTCTACAATGTTATAATGTTCCTTCATCAAAAACATGCCTGAGGAGGTTTTAGATATCATCCATGCACGTTCAAACCCTCTTTGCAGTTAGCTGTAAGATTCTGTACAATGCTCCGCCCACAAGCCTACGTCACCCATGTTCCCACACGACAATTCTCCATGAATATACAAAAACATGATACAAAACTGGACACGGCAACTTGACAAACCTGGTGTGATGTGCAGTAGTTTCATTAGCAGGACGCACACTGATTGTGTTGTGATAGTGCTCTGAAGGGGGAGTGATTTAGTGCGGTCAGCAAAGGGAGGGGAGACTCAGAGCGTCAGAAACAAAAGTGAAACTTGTTAATACTAGACCAGGACTAGACCAGGACTAAACCAGGACTAATGCTGTATCTTTTTGCAGGTATGTAATGGAGAGTGTGGGAAATGTTCGGAGCCTGACCATTAACAAGTGTAACCTGTCAGACGATGCAGCGTACGAGTGTGTGGTGGACGACGAGAAGAGCTTCACCGAACTCTTCGTCAAAGGTACAACTCCCCCTGCAGAGGAGGGGTGCAGCTCCGCCCTCTGGGGAAGAGGGTACAACTCCTCTGCCCCAGGAGGGTATAGCTCCAACCCTCTGAGGAGAGTGCAGCTTCAAATGTATAATAAAAATATTTTCCTGTATTTTTCTTTTTTTTCCCCACAAACTGCCAGTTAACTGACAACACAAAACATTAAAACATGTGATATGCACTTGAACATTATTATTCTTCTTCTTCTTATTATTATTATTATTATTTCTTATTATTAATTCTCTGTCCCCAGAGCCCCCAGTGACCATCACAAAGCTGCTGGACGATGTTCACACTGTGGTCGGAGAGAAGGTGGAGTTTGAGGTGGAGGTGTCCGAGGAGGGAGCTAACGTCAAGTGGTGAGGAGACAAATGCACAACCATCTGTTGTCAATAGTCAATATAAGATTTAAGTTTAAGCAAAACTGGTGCATGTGAGCTCTAAACCATGTTAAAATGTGACTGCTTCACCAAAAACTGTCTGGAGTAGTGTTTTGTTTTGTTCACACAGTAACCCTGAGTAACCTTTCCAGGGCTGAAATGATGTGATTCATCATTTCATCATTTAGTGATTGTAGTAAAGATGTACAGAGTTTAAAAACACAGTGTAGCATTTCCTGTACTACCACATGACATCACAAGGTGGAACTGAATATTAGAGCCCTTATTACACTATTTTCTGATGTATGTCATAATGTTCATCACAAACATACCTGGAGTTGTGTTTTGTTTCATTCACACATGAGGTGACAACATTCTAACGTGGCTAAAAGCTCACAAGAGTCCATTTTGCGTAATATCGGACCTTTAAAGTTTGACGACATTTTGTTTTCAGGATGAAAGATGGAGTGGAGCTGAACAAGGAAACGGCTGGGTCCAAATACAGGTTTAAGAAAGATGGAAAGAGACACATCCTGATCATCAACGAAGCCACGAAGGAAGACATCGGCATGTACCACGCCTTAACCAACGGAGGGGAGTCTAAGGCAGAGCTGGAGGTCGAAGGTAACTCATACTAAGTGGTGGAAGAAGTACTCACTTTTTTTTAAATTAATGCACCTGTTTAAAAATATACTTAAAGAGTAAAAAGTACAAGTATTTTGCATAGATTTTGAGGTCTACTAAAGCTTCAAATGTAGTAATTTTGATAAAGAGTTGTGCTGAATTTTGTTCATTAGAAACATCTGAATCAAATTTTTCTCACTGTTCATTTGTATATTTTTGTTTGCTCAAACTACAAATGTGCTAAAAAGCCTTTTCAGCAGAGCTCAAATTATAATAAAAATCCTTCTGCTTTTCAATCTTGCTCCTGTTTCAAACACAACAATCAAAATAATACAAAAATAATATTATAAAAAGCATCAAAAATTCCCCATTACGGTAATGAGCTACATGGAAATACCAAGCCGAATCAGATTTATGTAATGGGGAGCTCGCTGACAGTCAGAAAGTGTGTTTTCAAGGTATTTTTACAAACCCCCCACCAGAAAAGTTACACAGTGCACCTTTAAGCTCCATTATATCCCGCCCACTAACAGGTGCCATGTTGGATCCATGTTAATCTCCTCACCTGTCACTCGTCGTAATGTAACGGCTCATATCTCTACATTTCCTCATCCATCATCTGGCCCCTACACATCGCACATACTTTCCAATTACCTCCTAAACGCATTTGCACTCGAGCTGTTGATGTTTTCCGTATTTGACAAGCATAAAAAAGCAATCAATTACTCATTACGTGTGTCCTAATTAATATTCGTCCATTGCAGCCTTGTATCGTCATGGTAATTTCACGTAGCGCCTCCCAGATCGCCGCTTTGGGTGCTCGCCATCATGAAACCAGGACAGCAGTGGAGACGGGGAGGCGCCCGGTCCAAACATGGAGTAATTACTGTAGTTCTGGGAAACACATTTTGCATAATTGGTGAAAAGGACCGAGGGATGAAACATGACACTGATAACGTTTGGCTTGTTTTCGTGTTATCTCGAAATCTCCACGTGTAAGTTGATTCGTTTGGTTTGGTACAGAATACTAATTCACATGTAGAAAACATTTGTAGAGAATTGTGACTTTAAAGGGCTCATATTACGCTATTTTGAGGAAAGGAAACAACATTATAACACGGCTTAAAGTTCACAAGAGTTAATTTTGCGTAATATAGGACCTTTAAAATCCCTGTACATGATTTTGTCCCATGCTTCCATTTTTCCAACCCAGAACATGCACAACAGATAAATATCTCCCAGCTATGGAGCTATGGAAGTCCTCCTGACCAAGACTAGCTCAAGATCTGGGTACTGCATTTACTCCTTAAAGGTTACCCCAGTGGCATTGAAGGATGGGTCAAATGCACAGGACAAATTTTCTTTAATAATAGTAAAACACTAAAGTGTACCTTCCCTTCCCCTCCTTTTGTTTTGTTTTCAGACGCAGAGCTGCAGGTCCTCCAGAGCATCGCGGACCTCACAGTGAAGTCCTCAGAGCAGGCTGTGTTCAAGTGTGAAGTTTCAGACGAGAAAGTCACCGGAAAGTGGTTCAAAGACGGAGTGGAGGTGCAGCCCAGCAACCGCATCAAGATATCACACATTGGCAGGTACTCAGCGCCTGTCTGTACCTGTCTGCATCTGTCTGCTCTTGTCAGCTCCTCTGGCTTTGCTCCTGTCCTGTTTATATTTTAGTTTTGAGTTAGATATGGTTGCTTTAACTCTAGATTAGTCCCAGGTTAGTCCTGGTTTAGCCATGGTTTAGGTCAGCACTTGTGGGATTCTAGTCTGCAGAGGTCAAACAGACCTGTAGACTTGGCTTTGTCCTGGGTTAGTCCTGTTTTAGGACTCATCTAGACCTGCATTAGTCCTCAGTTAGACCTGGTTTAGTCCTTGTTTAGATCTGTTTTAGTCCTTGTTTAGAACTTCTTTAGTCCTTAGTTAGATCTGGTTTAGTCCTTGTTTAGGCCTGTTTTAGTTCTCAGTTAGACCTGCTCTTGTCCTCAGTTAGACCTGGTTTAGTCCTTGGTTAGACCTGTTTTTGTCCTTGGTTAGACCTGGTTTACTTCTTGATTAGACCTGGTTTAGTCCTTGGTTAGATCTGGTTTAGTCCTTGGTTAGATCTGTTTTAATCCTTGTTTAGACCTTCTTTAGTCCTCAGTTAGATCTGGTTTAGTTGTTGGTTAGACCTGTTTTTGTCCTTGGTTAGACCTTGTTTAGTTCTTGTTTAGACCTGGTTTAGTCCTTGTTTAGACCTGGTTTAATCCTCAATTAAACCTGGTTTACTCCTTGTTTAGACCTGGTTTAATCCTTGGTTAGACCTGGTTTAGTCCTTGATTAGACCTGGTTTAGTCCTTGTTTAGACGTGGTTTAGTCCTTGTTTAGACCTGGTTTAGTCCTTGTTTAGACCTGGTTTAGTCCTTGGTTAGATCTGGTTTAAAATATATGCTACTAAATATTGGATCTCACATCTCAAACCCAGCAGTCCATTTGTTATATAGATACTCTTACACCCTTTACTCTTACCCCGTGTGTAATCTTATATAATTGCATTGTGTTATTGTCTGCAATGTTTAAAAAAAACAAAACAAAAGTACATTTAAATATTATGATTCAGCTTTCCTCCCCCCTGCTGCCTCACGGTTGCCCTGGGAAACAGTTTTTACATAATTAGTCATCAGTACAGTAACATTTGCGTATTTTTCTCCAGGATGCACAAGCTCACCATTGATGACGTGAAACCCGGTGACGCTGGTGATTACACTTTTGTACCCGATGGACACGCGCTCACGCTATCAGCCAAACTCAACTTCTTAGGTAAGAGGAGAAGTCTTTTAGAGTTATGTTTTAAATATTTTACAATTATACTCATTTATTCCTTATTTTTCCCAACAGAAATCAAGATTGAGTACAAACCGAGACAAGGTGAGTTAAAGTTAAGTTAAAGGTGCATTGTGTAACTTTTTTGGTGGAACGTCCGTCAAATGCTTTTCTACATGGAGACGTTATTGCCTGGAATTGTCTGGAATGTTTCACAGTATAGCATTAAACCTTTCTATCTTCATGGAGACCAAACTAGACCAAGTTACAAGTCAGATCTGTGGAGAGACATATCCATAGAAACAAGAAGGTGACGGACCCCCAACCAAAAAGTTACATAATACAGTTTTAAGATATGTTTTTATAAAGTTGCACTGTCTAACTTTTCCAGTGGAGGGTTCACCGTCTGCTCGTCTCCTTAGAGATGTCATTTCTCTGCCTGGAATGTTACACAGTATTACATTAAACTTATCTATCTTCATGCAATGATACCTCCAGGACAAGTTACAGGTCAGATCTGTGGAGAGGCAACCCATACTAAGAATGCTTGTTTTTAAAGGTCCTATATTGTGCAAAATTGACTCTTGCAAGTTTTACTCCATGTTATAATGTTGTTACTTCGTCAAAAATAGACCTGGAGTGTTTTGTTTCATTCACACATGTTTGAATAATCCTTTATTATTAGTCTGTCTACATACTCTGTCCCACCTTATGATGTCACAAAGCTATAGTTTTCAAGTTAACAGCTCCTTTTACCTTTAGTTCAGTAGAGATTGGAAATTCCAGGGCTGAAATTATCTAAATGATTCTAGTGAAGGTGTGTGGAGTTTAAAACACAAAGGAGCACTTCCTGTACCACATGACATCACAAGGTGGATCAGAGTGTTTTCTGTTTGAGATAAGAACTCCTAAACCTCCTAAATCTGCAGGGTTTGTGTTTTAAACGTGTGAATGAAACAAAACACACCTCAACATTAGAACATAGAACAGAAAATAATGTAATATGGGCCCTTTAAACACCTGTAATGAAATAAATGCAGGATAGATGAGTTTAATGTCATACCGTGGAACATTCCAGGCACAGCAATAACATTTCCATGGAGACCAGCAGATGTGTCAGACCCTCCACCAAAAAACATCCACAGCGCACCGTCAAATATCCCAAAGTGACCATAACTTTTCCAGAACTTTGATAGTGTACAGATCGACTCCCCGTACAACACCACGTTCAATACAAGGTCCTCATCACCTACAAGTCCCTCCAAAACCTGCCCTCTCTGCCTCACTCACTCCCCTCATCAGGACAAAAACACCGGACCTTGGGGGACCGAGCCATCGCTACCGCCGCCCCCTCCCCTGGAACGCACTCCCACAATCCATCAGGAACTCGGGCTCTCTGCAGCACTTTAAATCACTGCTAAAAACTCACCTGTTCAACCTGTTCCCCCCATGATTCCCCTTGTTTTCTACAGCTTCCTATTTGTTTGTAAAGCGTCTTTGAGTGTCCAAAAAAGTGCTATTTATTATTATTATTATTATTATTATTATTATTATTATTATTATATTTGTTTAATATAAAATTAAGTTTATTGCAGTATTTTCTCCTGCTCGCTGTGTTTTGTTCCACTGAATCCACATAAGCCGGTCCATTTGTTTAAACATGCGCAATATTAATAGTCTGATTTCCCTTTGGGCCTGTCTAATATCACAGAGTTACAGTGAATTATAGGCGCACTTTCTATTCACTGTTCAACCAGAAACAGCTCCACCAGGCTCTGTCAGCAGCTGTCAGTCCACATGTCTCAATACTCGACATTAATCATGTTTAATCTTCGTTTATCTGTGAAATTGTTACACATTTTGCATAACAGTAAATATCTAAACAGGAGAATGAGTCATGCTTGTCTGTCGATGTGTTCTGAAGTGACAACATTACAACAGACTAGTATAGATGTTATTATATTTAAAAACTAAATTAGAATCTTTTATAACTGGTCACTGGTCAGATAAATGTATTTAGGAACAAGATTTTTTTTTTGGTCTTTAATGTTTTAATGTTGTTTCCTCATCACAAACAGACCTGGAGTTGTGTTTTGTTTCATTCACACATGTTTAACACACAAACCTTGCAGATTTAGACTGAGTTCTTCTCTCAAACTGAAAACGCTCTGTTCCACCTTGTGATGTCATGTGATAATACAGGAAGTGCGCCACTGTGTTTTTAAACTCCACACACCTTCACGAGAATCATTTGGACAATTTCAGCCCTGGAATTGCCAGTCTCTACTGAACAAAAAGTAAATGGTAGCTGTTAACTTAAAAATTACCGCTTCATGACATCACAAGGTGGATCAGAGCATTTTGAGCTTCGGCGATATAGACATACTAATAATGCAGGGTTACTCAAACGTGTGAATGAAACAAAACACAACTCCAGGTCTGTTTCTGAGAGTCACTTTTGCATAATAAACATATACATATGCTAAACAAACAGTGATTGGCCAATCCCAGTTACAGTCTGTGCAAACTGCTGGTGTGTCCTTGGGCAAGACACGTCACCCACCTGTATATATATGTATGTTTATTACCCTCACTCTCTCTCCTGTTTGTTACTTAGACCCTCCAAAGATCCACCTGGACACAAGCAGCGGAGGAAACAAGAACTCCATCACTGTTGTGGCCGGAAATAAGCTGAGGCTGGACGTGGAGATCAGCGGAGAGCCAGAGCCCACTGTCTGCTGGAAGAGGAAAGAGGAGGTCAGGGGCGTCATGGGCCTGTACCAGATTATGAACAATGAGTGAAGAACATGTTTCAGAATACTAGTTTTAGCCCTGCCCAGTTAGCCCCTTTTTTCTCATCCATATTCTCTGATTTATTAACATTTTCACTCCTTTGCAGTTGATTGCATATGGTTCTCGTCATGCAAAACTGATTTTTGTTTGACTAGACCATATAGTCCCACTTTTCTCCTCTCTTTTCTCCCCCAAATCCTGAATTTCAACCTGGCCTCCCTTACGCAGACACAGGAGAAGAAAGAAATATCCAAACTACAAATATTGACTCTTACCATTATTTGTTTAGGCTTGGCTTCACAAACAAAACCGCTGTCTTTTAGTGTCTCTTTGTTCATTTTTGTTGACCAACTTTGAGCCAGTTTTGATTTCATATGGATAGGCCCAGTAATTACAGAGATATTAACCATAAACCAGGTCAACAAATCTGCAATCTGGTAGTTAAAGGTCCTATATTACGCACACGTCACTCCTCTTGAAGGATTACACAGTCTCAGCCTTGTGGTCAGTTTCGGTCGGTTTCCTTTTCATCTCTGTGCTGTCCCTCTCTGGTCCAGGTGATCTCGGACACTGAGGGCAGAGTGCGTGTGGAGAAGAGGAAGGGGCTGTGCAGTTTCGTGATCGAGGGAGCGGAGAAGAGTGACGAGGGGCCGTACGCCATCACCGTGACCAACCCGGCCGGAGAAGACCACGCTGAGCTCTTCGTCAAGGTCGTGGGTCAGTCAGAATATTCGTACATGATTTTCAAATGGATTCAGTAATAATAAATAAATAGAATTACTTTTATAGTGAAAACAATAGGGCGAAATGTGTCTTGGTTTATGTTTTGGACTTTGATATTTCATTCAAAGATAAATATTGTGTTGCTGCTGAAAACATGACCTCAAGTTATCATATTAAAGGAGCACTATGTAACTTTTCTAAAGAATTGTGCTCCATCTTATCCCCATAGAGATAAGCAGGTGACGTCGCTTTACAGGTGGCAAGTTACAGGTCAGATTTGTGGAGAGGTGAGCCTGCACAGTGTAAGAAGGCACGTTAACACTGATTTAATGCCGTACTGTGAAACCCACTGTTGAAAAGTTACATAGTGTAACTTTAAATTATAAAAAAATATTTGACATGATCTGAATATTCATTTTGACTAGTATGGAACACTTGTCCCTCTCTTTCTCTTCTGCTCCTCTCTTCATCTTCTCCAATGTCTCCTCTCATTTCATTCCTCTGCTCCATCTTGTCCCTCCCTCCTCTGTCCCTCTTTGTCTCTTCTCTCCTCTCTCTCCTTCTCTCTTCCACTGTCTCCTCTCCTTTGTCTCTCCTCTCGTCCCCTGTGTCTCCTCTCCCTCACCTCTGTCCCTCCTCTCCTCTATGCACCCTCCTCTGTCCCTCTCTGTCTCCTCTCCTTCCTCTCCACCTCTCCTCCATCATGTCCCTCCCTCCTCTGTCTCCTCTCTTCTCCTCCCTGTGTCTCTCTCTTTCCTCTCTCCCCCTCTTTCTCTGTGCAGATGTTCCAGAGCCTCCAGAGAACGTGCGTTGTTCTTCAGTGGGGGAGGACTTTGCTGTGGTCACATGGGACGTCCCTCTGTACGATGGAGGGGTCCCTGTTAAAGGTACAACACCTGAGGCTCTGTACAAAACAAAACTCTAAACATGATAAACAAATGTACTTAAATGAGACTTCTCCCAGTCCTTACCCAAGCTACTGCACACTTTGAAGCAATATTATGTAGCTGTTGCATATTTTTAGATTATTTTTTCGCTCGTTTGAAGATGACTTCATTTTAAACAGTTTGCAGTGGTCCAAAGTTCTTCCTCGCTTAACTTATGCATTCAGAGCGTCCTAATTATTCACTGCACTTTAAGTTTATAAGCTCTTTTCACAACTTTCAGAGGCCAGAGTGGAGTTTTGTCATCACATCACTGCTAAAAACTAGCATGCTAACACGCAGTCGGACAATAAAGCGTTTTATAATTAGATGCTGGCGGTACGCACATATAGACTCTTCCAGCTCCATCAACACCAAATGACTTTGAAATACTGCCACTCCTCTTTCTGTAACTGCTGCTGTGAGTCTCGTCATTTTGGTCTTAAAATGTTCGTATTAATCCGCTCTACGTGATCCTGCTGTTTTTATTTCACTGTTTTGCCTGTAAATCAAGATATGAGCTGCCCGGTTTTGCCACGGTCTCTCTCACTAGTGCTAGCAACAGGTTAACTGACAGCTGTTTTGGTTGCTATAATACTCACGGTCAGTATTTCAAATGTCAAACTTAGCTCCAAATTTGCCCCTATAACTGCAGCATCATGAGCCGAACGCTATGGGTGACGTCAAACTCCCATATAGTTCCCTTCTTTATACACTCTATGTGCACAGTGGACTTATTTTGACCTCAAGAGCTGCTTACTCAGACAATTTTCCTCAAATACATGGGAACAATAAAAACTGGCAGTGACCTTTCTCCATATATTCTGTGTCCCAGGTTATCTGATGGAGAGGAAGAAGGTGGGCTCCTCGCGTTGGACCAAACTGAACTTTGACGTTTTCGAATCGACGACGTACGAGGCCAAGAAGATGATTGACGGCGTTCTGTACGAGATGAGAGTGTACGCCGTCAACGGGATCGGGATCTCCCAGCCCAGCGCCACCTCCAAACCCTTCATGCCCATCGGTACCGCCCCACACAGGGGAATTATATCTGAGTCCTTCTGAATATTTGACTGGCAATGATCTCGTGGTGTTAAAGGGCCCATATTCTAATGTTGTTTCCTCATCACAAACAGACCTGGAGTTGTGTTTTGTTTCATTCACACGTGTTTAACACACAAACCCTGCACATTTAGGCTGAGTTCTTTCAAACAGACAACACTCTGTTCCACCGTGTGATGTCATGTGGTAATACAGGACGTGCTCCACTGTGTTTTTAAATTCCACACACCTTCACTAGAATCGTTTGAGTGATTTCAGACCTGGAATAGCCAATCTCTACTGAACTAAAGGTGAAAAGTAGCTGTTCACTTGAAAACTTCCACTTCATGACATCACAGGGTGGAACAGAGCATTTTGAGCTTTGGAGATATAAACAGACTAATAATGCAGGGTTACTCAAACATGTGTGAATGAAACAAAACACAACTCCAGGTCTGTTTTTGATGAGGAAACAACATTATAACATGACTTAAAGCTCTCAAGAGTCAATTTAGTGTAATATAGGACCTTTAAAGCAGAACTATGGAACTTTCAGCGACAGAGATCCCTCTTAAGAGAATACACCGTCCCTGTCTTTTTTATTGAAATAAAGTATAGTATAGTACAACCCATAGACTGTAATAAATAAATTGAGCATAGCTAACCCGCAAGTCGCCGCATTCTAAATCACAAGATTTTTACAGCGTATAATGATGAATACAGGTACATCTTAAAAAAATGAGAATATATAACTTTTGAAATGAGTGACAAAAAATATTGAATAATGCAGTGAGGTTCATTTGGTCTTCCATTTGTTTTCATACCTGACAGTTTGGACTGCTCACGAGCGGTCTTCCTCAGAGTGGTCCTGAGGAAGTCGGACTGCAGATGAAAATTTGTATAAATCAGCTGACCGGACATGTCACAGCAACATCACATGACCACTCTGAGGAAGACCGCTAGTGAGCAGTCCAAAGTGTCAGGTATGAAAACAAACTCTTGGTCTTAAAAAAAAACCCTAATAACATAAAAAATATTGAACTTTTTCATGATATTCTAATTTCCTGAGATGTACCTTTACAGTAAGCACAGTATAAACCACGGTCTCATTGTACTTTTGTCCCCTGCTCAGCCCCCACCAGTGAGCCGACTCGTCTGCAGGTGGATGATGTCACTGACTCCACCTGTGCCCTGAAGTGGCGCCAACCGGAGAAGATCGGAGCAGGAGGCATCCAAGGGTACATCATCGAGTACTGCGTGGAAGGAAGTACGTCTGTGTACTCTTGTCATATCCTGCTATGGATGAATAAATATGGCTCATTCTTGCTTTTTTTCTGCTGTTTATTTGTTGCGGCTCAGGCCTCTTAACGATATTATTCCACCTCGTGATGTCATTAGGTAGTAATCTAGGAAGTGCTCCTCTGTGGTCATACACTTTCTTACTCACCCAGTTCATTTCAGTTCTCCACTGGCCTCTTGATACTAACAGCTATTGTTTTAAACCCCATTCAATTTGCTTCACAAAGTTTATATCTTTATATGTTCAGAAATAAGGCTGAATTAATTGTTCTTTTTTCCCCTGTCTATTATTTTAAGCTGTAAAATGTGAATTACTGAAACTTTAGTGTGTCCAAAAAGTCATTCAGAAGTCCTGAATAATGCAAAATAAGAGAATATAAAATTACAATAAAACCTGAAGAGCCTCGACCAGACTGCACAGCTCCTGGTCTAAAAAAAACCTTCTACACCTCTCTCTTTCCCTTTGTTTCTCTCTCTCTTTCTCTATCTCTCTCTGTCTTCCCTCTCTCTCTTTCCCTTCCCTTTGTTCTCTCTCACCCATCTTTTTTCTCTCTCTATCTTGCTTCCTTTCTTTCCCTATCTCTCCATCTTACTCCATGAATGTCTCCTACTCTTTCTCCCATTTCTTCTCCCTCATTCTCTTTCTTTCTCTCTTTCGTTTCCTCCATTTATCACCTCCTCTCTGTTCTCCTCCTCTCTCTCTATCCCTCTCTCTTCCTCTTTCCTCCACTGCCTGTCTGTCTCTCTCTCCCTTTTCTTCTCCTTTCATCTATCCCCCCTCTCTCTCTTTCCCTTCCCTTTGTTCTCTCTCTCACCCATCTCTTTTTCTCTCTCTCTATCTCTTTCTTCCTTTCTTTCCCTATCTCTCCATCTTACTCCCTGTATGTCTCCCACATTTCCTCTCCCTAATTCTTTCTTTCTCTCTCTTGCTCTCTTTCTTTTCCTCCATTTCTCACCCCCTCTCTGTTCTCCTCCTCTCTCTATATCCCTCTCTCCCTTTTCTCCTCTATCTCCTCCTCTCCTTCATCCCTCTCCCCCTCACCTACTCTCTGTCTCTCTCTTTCTCCCTCACCCTTTCCCGTCTCCCCTTTCTTTCTCTGTCCTCCCCCTTTCCTCCTCTTCCCCCTCTCTCTCTCTCCGTCCTCTCCCTGCTCGTGGGCGCCCCCAGCTGACCAGTGGGTGCAGGCGAACGAGGTCCCAGTGGAGAAGACTCAGTACCGGGTGAAGGGGCTTCCTGTGGGGGAGAAGATGCTGTTTCGTGTGGTGGCCGTGAACATGGCAGGACGCAGCCCTCCAGCCGTCCTGGGCCAGGCCGTCACCATCAGGGAGATCGTGGGTGAGACATACCGCACAAGTTTATACGATTTCAACGGTTAATCTGTGGCAGGAATGATTTCAGATGTTAAAATATAAAGCTGTGGAAGTTAGCAGAAACAAACTTGCTCCACATTCTAGGCTTCTTTCCGTCCTCTGCGTTGTTCTGTCCGTCATTTGGTCCGTCTCCTCAGAACATGTGGAATTTTAGCAATGGAGCTGTACGCGAGTTAACCACTGGGGGCAGCAGTGAACACAGCTCGATTTTTCTTGACTCTTTTCCAACAGATACGATCTACAAACTGCAGCGGGTATTTTGTCTGATTTGGTCAATTCTCAAACTGACTTTTAGTGCCCGCTGTTGTTTTTTTAAGAGAACACCATCTTGACTTTAGAAACTTTTGGAAGTATAAATGTGGTGAAGGTTACTACGCTTGGAACGGACAGATCTTTACGTACGAAAGAGTACGTAGGGAGTTATAAGAGTACAGATAGGCCGCGGTAACCAACATCCAGTTCCAGCACCTATGCTCTGAGTGTACAGTTCTGTGGAAGATCATTTGTTTCATCAGATTTTGAATTTTAAATGCCGCTGAATTTCTCACTTTGAATTTTTTAACTCTGAAAAAACCTTCACCTTTTAAATATTCAGCACATATATTTCCAAGTCCTCAAATTCAAAATCCAAGTCAAAATTCAGAGTGTAAAATTCACAACAAAGATCCAAGATGTCAAGGCAGAAGCAATCGATCCTGTGTGAGTGAGGAGGACAGAGGCTGTTTCCTATTGGCCGTTTTCATCTATGGGCGGGGTTTACACTTAAAATAAATAAATAAGAGATGAGGCTAATTCTGACCAATCAGACTGGTTCACTGCATCATTTCCTGTTTGTTACTAAGTTAGATCGGATCACTTTAGATCGATTGCTTTTGCCTTGGCATCTTGAATCTTTGTTGCAAAAATTTTCACGGCAAATATTACACTCTGAATTTTGACTTTTGAATTTGAGGGCTTGAAAATATTTGTGCCAAATATGTAAAAGGCAAATTTTTAATAATTTGAATAATTTTCATTCAGATTTGCCATTCAGAATAAAAATAATTCAAACATGTTTTTTCAGAGTTAAAAAATTCAAAGTGAGAAATTCAGCGGTATTTAAAATTCAAAATTTGACTCTGAAAACAAATTAGCTTCCTTACAATTTTACTGAAGAACTCATGCGAACTAAGAGTGGCTGCCAGAGTGACATCAGTCTGGACTACACTCGCTTGTTCGCACCTTGAGCCAAATTCAGACAGTATCGTCCAATCAGATTTATTTATTTCAGTGATGCATGTAAAACGAAGGAGCTCATTGGTCACCCATCATTTTGAACGGAATAAAGTTCTCACACTTCAAATAAACAGTTCAGTGTTTCGCTTTTGGATTCTGTAGACATTTTTTTATGATTTTCAGTCCCCTATGATATTTTTCTTCATAAGCAGCCATATTTGTTTCGATATGGACGAACCATACGTGTCCCTGATTGGCTAATCCACCTGTCAATCACACTCCTCTGAACTCTGGGAGGGTCACAGATGACCAGACTCACATCATCGTAAAGTACTGGAGAAATGTGTATTCTGGATCTCAGGCAACATGGTCACTGTTATAATATTAATTCTTTCTTTCTCTTGTCTCGACGTCACACACAGCAGATTTCTGTGTTTTCTCTGCCCCTCCTCCTCCACACACTGTCATCTCACTCTTGTGTTTATACGTTTGGTTTAGAAACGCCAAAGATCCGCGTTCCTCGTCATCTTCGCTCCAAACTCATCACTCGAGTCGGAGAGAAGGTCAACATCGTCATCCCCTTCCAGGTGAGTGGCTCTGTCTGCTGCAGGATCAATACACAACGACCACACACATTACAATCAGATACGCAACAACCAGACACAGTACAAACAGATAAGCAACAATCAGATACACAACAAACACATACACAACAACCAAATGCACAACATTCAGATACGAAACAATCAGACACACAACAATCAGATACACAACAATCAGACACATTACAAACAGATAAGCAACAATCAGATACACAACAAACACATACACAACAACCAGATGCACAACATTCAGATACGCAACAATCAGATACACAACAAACACATACAGAACAACCAGATACACAACAATCAGATACGAAACAATCTGATACAAAACAATCAGATACACAACAATCAGACACATTACAAACAGATAAGCAACAATCAGATAAACAACAAACACATACACAACAACCAGATACGGAACAAACAGATATGCAACAATCAGTTACACAATGAGATACACACATTCAGACAGACAACAGATACGCAACAATTAGATACTCAACAATCAGACACACAACAGTGAGATACGCAACAATTAAACACACACAATCAGACACGCAACAATCAGACACACAACAATCTGAGACACACATAGTGAGAATACAGGAGCACTATCAGAGAGGTAATACAGTTTGGTAATAAAAATCAGATTGGGATTCTTGACTCGATTCTCATAGTAGGGAAGTTGTGGGTTCAATTCCCTGTTGTGTGGATGTGGAGTTTGCATGTTCTGCCTGTTTCTGGGTTCTTGTTCTGAACTTAAAAAAAGCACAACCCAAAACATACACCATAGGTAAAATCCTCCCGCCAAGGTAGTTCTGACCAAGACTAGCTCAAGATCTGGAGATGGGTCCCAGGCGTGGGTCAAATGCAGAGGACAAATTGGAGATAATAAAGACTAACCTTAACTTTAACAACAGATGAATCCTTCAGATAGATACTCTTCATCATGATCAAATGAAATGATTAAAAAAAAGAAATAAATGTAATAAACTTTGTGGAGTTAACACGTTCTTTCTGTTTGCTGGGTTCTTGTTCTGAGTTTAAAAAAAGTGCTTCAGCTAGGTACTCTTCAACAAGATCCTGACTCAGGTCTGGAACAAAAATGAACATGAAAATGGTGACCTTGTTACAGATCTCATGAGGATGCAGGACCAGCAGCTTATGGTAACATTACATAAATAGCACTGGTTCCAATCGTCTAAAGACCTTCTGAATAAATAATGCCTCTGTAGTGAGTCAGTGTTTGACAGTGGACCCTCACAGCTCCTCTCCAGGTTTCTTTTATTGGCAGAAATCTCTATAGGCCCTGACACTGGGGTTCCAACTTGTTTAAAGTCTCCAAAGAGGAAAACTTAAGTGGATTTGTAGAATGAGCCCCACTGAGCAGATTAAAGACTGTGTAAAATACATCTGAACTCAAGTCAATGGGAGCAGCTTCAGGGACCGAATCCTCAAAACTCACCCCTCTGTACTTTAAACCGAGAGAAGTTTGTGTTTGAAAGTTGTTTTTATTGATCTGTGAATATCTTGTTTCACATACATTTCTAAAAGGTGCATTGTGTAACTTTTCTGGTGGAGGGTTTGCCAAATGCTTTTCGGATATGTTATTGCTTTGTCTGGAATTGTGACAAAGTGGGCCTTTGTCCCTATTTCAGTTCACACATTTGTTGAATTCTCCATAACCATCTAAACTGTGAAATAAACTATCCCGGGTTTGTTTTATTTAGTTTGTTTAGTTCCTTTAATATAACACAACACACTCAAGTTAATTTAAATGTATTTTATTTGGTTAAACATGTCACTTACCCACTTACCTGCTGCTCCACCTGGTCTGGAGACAAAAGAGGATGTACCCTGAGACGGACATATTTAAAGCCTTTGGGGGAAGTTTTGGGACAGACCATGTGGAGGAGAATTGGTTTCAGTTCCTTTTTGTTTGTTGGTTTTGTATATTTGATTTGGTTGTTTTAGTGTTTATAGATTATGTTAAACACTTTAAGTTAAAGGGGACTTAGGTCCATGTTGTAGAGGAGAGGTAAGTCTAGAGGAAAATGAAGTTGCCTTACAGCCAACCTGATGAGGGATCTTAGAATTACCTGGAGGGAGGAGCTTCCTGTGGGTCGGACTATAAAAGCAGGTCAGCTCAGCCTCTCGGGAAACATCAGTGTAGCCGGGTACACGTGGGCTTTTCCTTAGTTTCATTAGTTTCTGTTGCTTTTGCCTAAGTTTGAGCACAGTTATTTTTTTTGTAAATATGTAATTTTTTTGTTGTGTTTGCCACGATACCACGGTGAATTTTCTGAATAAATTTTGGGACAACAGAAAATTTTCAGAGTCTGCCTCCTACTTGAGACAACTTTGGCCAGGAATGTTTCACAGTTTTGAGCTCTAAAACCACCTGTAATTGAATACATGTAAAGTAGAGCTGTTTAATGTCATACTGTGGAACATTCTAGGCAGAGCAATGCCAACAAGCAGACAACGGATCCACAGTGAAAAAGTTACACAGTGCAACTTTAAACCAAGAGAAGGCTCAGAACGCAAATGTGAAGTTTGTGTTTGAAAGTTGTTTTTATTTATTTGAAAAGATTCTGTTTCACATAGATTTCTTAAGGCGTTAGAATCCAAATCCAATGTGGACTGACACTGTTAAAAAGAAAAGCCACATTTGGGCAGCTGAAATAACGCAGTCATGAAAAATACTGCATACAGTGTAAACTCATTCTTTACTAGAGCTAAGACTAAACTAAAGGACGACACACACTACAGGAGAATTTGCCCGAAAACGGAGCGTCAGGAGCAGACGGAGAGACGCAAGATACAAACTCGGGATATAGCGAAAATAATGAGAAGACTTCATTACTCTTAAAGTGCAGCATCTCATCCACATTATCCATAGACTTTGTCCTCTACCACAATGACACAGTCCACAAAACCGCGCTGTTAATCCAGTTTGAGGCGTTCTTTGAAAGTAAAACGGCCAGAGTAGCTCCTCACGTGTGTCTGTTTACATCCACACAGCGAGCGGATCAGGCTGAAGCTGCAGATTAGCTAGAAGTGCAATGCTCTGATCGTTTGAACACTTAAAAGTCTCAGCGCAGGTGGTTTTACTGTAGACAGGAAACAGCTGACACGATCGCACTCACAGTTTTGTCGCCTGTGGTCTGCAGACATGTCCCGCTGCAGTCTTTGCAATCGGAGATTTAAAATCTAATCTCCTTGTGTCTGTGGTGTGCGCTTTTTGTCGCACGTTTAAAAATCGTTTAAGACCGAAAAATCCTGTTGTGTGTGGCGGCCTTATGACTAAAAGTGAACTTAACGAGGACTAAATAGTTGGACTCAGTAAGAAATAAAACCGAACAAAGCCAGGGATAAAGCAGGTTAAGAGTAGCTTTAACTTTACACCAGTCAAAAGTTTGGACACGCCATCTCATTCAGTGTTTTTTCTTTGTTTACTACTTTTGATATTATGCCATAGAAATTAACAATTTAAAACAAAAACAAAAAGAATCCTCAAAATTTCAAAGGTTTCTTGGTTTATACTGGTTTTTGCGTTGCGTGTTGTGGTTCTTGGTTCATCACAGGAACACAGAGGCTCGCCACATCTCACGCTGACGTCTGAATAATGACATTAAACAGGCCGTACAGAGGGAGCTAAATAAGAGCAGACAGGCCAAAGGGAGCCGCGGCCATCTTGTCTTTTGAAGAAGAAACATTGCTGGAGGGGAGAGGAGGAGGAAGAGGAGGAAGCGGAGGAGTTGGAAGAGGAGGAGGAGGGCAGGGCAGTCTCATGGGACAGGGGCAAAACTCTATGTGATCTAACAAGTGGAGTGAACCTACAGAGAAGAGAGCAGACTCGATCTTCTACAGCTTTAAACACTGGTTTAAAGACGGGTTTTAAGGATCTAAGATGTCTAACAGAGAAGCTAAAGTGAAAACTACATGCTACGAACTCTACTGATGCTTTTAATACAGCGTCGATAGACGAGCGAGTACAGAACTGTTCTGAGCGAGTTTTAAAATAGAACATTTCAAAGGCTATTTCAAACATTTGCCAAATTTGCAACATTATTGCAAAGACCTCATGTATTGTACTACTACTACTACTACTACTACTGCTACTACTACTGCTACTACTACTGCTACTACTGCTCCTACTACTGCTACTACTGCTCCTACTGCTGCTGCTGCTGCTGCTGCTACTACTACTACTACTACTACTACTACTAGTACTGCTGCTACTACTACTACTGCTGCTGTTACTACTACTACTACTACTACGACTACTACTACTGCTACTGCTGCAACTACTACTGCTGCTACTACTACTACTACTACTACTACTACTACTACTACTACTACTACTACTACTGCTACTCCACTACTGCTACTACTAATACGATTACTACCACTACTGCTACTGCTACTACTGATTTTACTACCACTACTGCTGCTACTACTACTAATGCTACTGCTACTACTACTACTACTACTTCTACTGCTACTACTACCACTTCTACCACTGCGACTACTACTACTACTGCTACTACTGCTACTGCGACTATGCCCACTACTGCTACTTCTACTGCTACCATTACTTCTACTGCTACTGTTACTATTACTACTTCTACTACTACTACTGCTCTTATTACTACTGCTACTACGACCACGACTACTACTACTACTACTACTACTACTACTACTGCTGCTACTACTACTATTACTACTACTACTACTACCACTACTACTACTACCACTACCACTACTGCTACTGCTACTACTACTTCTACTACCGCTTCTACTACTACTACTACTACTACTACTACTACTACTACTACTACTGCTACTACTACCACCACTGCTACTGCTACTACTACTACTACTTCTACTGCTATTACTACTGCTACTACTACTGCCACTATTACTACTACTACTAATACTACTACTACTACTACTACTTCTACTACTACCACTACTTCTACTGCTACTGCTACTATTACTACTTCTACTACTACTACTGCTCTTATTACTACTGCTACTACGACCACGACTACTACTACTACTACTACTACTACTACTACTGCTGCTACTACTACTATTACTACTACTACTACTACCACTACTACTACTACCACTACCACTACTGCTACTGCTACTACTACTTCTACTACCGCTTCTACTACTACTACTACTACTACTACTACTGCTACTTCTACTACCGCTACTGCTACTACAACTACTACTACTACTATTACCACTACTACTGCTACTACTGCTACTACTACTACTACTACTACTACTACTACTG
>CM057101.1:5564329-5729329 GCA_029959045.1 Taenioides sp. WSHXM2023
ACGAGTCGTGGCACATTCCCGATAAAACAAAAACATCTCCATGGACGGACTCTCCAGCAGAAAAGTTCCACAGTGCAGCTTTAAGTAACAAAATGGAAGTACCGCTGCTGTCATGTGACCTCCCCCTCCCTCTCTCTTTCTCTCCGTAGGGTAAGCCTCGTCCTGTGGTGACCTGGTTCAAAGACGGAGTCCCTCTGGAGGACCGCTCCGTGGGGATCAGGACCAGTGAGGTGGACTCCATCCTCTTCATCCGCTCCTCGGAGAGAGTCCACTCCGGGATTTACACCCTCAACGTGAAGATCGAAAACATGGAAGACAACGCTGACATTCACATCCAGGTCGTAGGTCAGTCTGGCTCTCACTCAGGTCAAAATCATGGATCTATAAGAGCCGGATAAGTCCATAAGAGCGTCCACAGTTTTCACAAAGGACAGGTTTTGTAGGATTCCTATGTATTTTTACGATATGAACTTTGAAGAATTTTGTTAATCGTCAAAGCATTTAAAAGTTGGCATTGTAAGATTTAACCTCCACGCCGCTCTAGCAGCTAGGACTCTGATTGGTCAGAACTGCGGATTTGTGATGCCAGGCCAGTATTCAGGTAGTAATGCCAAAGTAAAAAACAAGGAGCCATTTTACAGAGTTACAGAGTGGAGGGAACAATGTAAAGCCCCACCATGTAACTTTCTAGCCAACATGTATCCTAGTCCTAGACTGGGCTTGCATCTTTGAGAGAAAAACTCTTGTTACACTTCACTTTCCGGGCAAAGCAAAATCATCTCCATGGAGACAAAACAAGCAGTATACTCCATCAGAAAAGTTACATCGTGCGCCTTCAAATGTGTATCGATACTTTGCAGCTGACGTCATGATGCTAACTGTAGGCACTGCTCTGTCTGAAGCTCTAAGCTAGGTTTAAACACAATCTGAAAAAAAGAGCAGATTTAGCAGGTGAGATGATGTTGAACAAGTCTCTTTCAAATACAAGGAACACTACAGTCACATGCTTGTTTTTTGCTCATCTTTGCATTGTGTCACCATGGTAACTGATGAATATTCTGCCATAGATATACATGCAGAACACCCCCAGCGCGATGTCACTTAAAAGTATCAGTCTGACCTTTAATATTCTGCCTGTTTGATGTATATTTTGTGAATAGATGATTTTCCTTCCAAAGAAAAAAAACCTTAATCCAGTGAGTTTTTAGTCCCTAGTTTCAGATTAAGGACAGGTCTAGATGTTTGTGTTGAGCCGTTTTTGAAGATGAGATTAGACTGTGACGGTGCTTCTCTCCTCATTCCTAATAACTCATTTGGAAAAGAGGATGAGTCTAATTCTCCCTCAAACGGAGCGGTCTAATTCCTGGGATGTGTGGTCTGCTCTCGCTCAGATGGCACGGTGTAATTCCTGGGTGTGTGATTGGACTCCTGCAGCTTTGATCACCCTGATCCTTGTCTCGTAAGACTCACAGGGCTGCACTGCTAAACTAATATTTCTTTACACGAGTTTAAAGTAAAAATGTAGGGATGCATTAATCTGATACAGAAAAATTAACTGAATCGGATATCAGCTTCCAAATTTAGGTTTAGCTGATATAGTCGTAGTTGGTCCAGAAAGTCTTGTAATGTTTGAATTTTTATCTCTACAAAACTGTTATGTAGTTACTTGAGAGATAAATAACAGTTACATAACATAACAAACTTTGGATCAGTTCTGTTTATTTTTTTAATTTAGGTTTTAAGGAAAATGCTGGGATTGCCTGATACTTAAAGCTGTAGTATTGGAATCATTATCGGAACTGAAAAAACTGGATCGGTGCATCCTTAGGTTACGACTATATATATTATACTTAAGATTTTACTAAAAGTTAAGTTTATAACGTTACTTCCTGGTTGGACAATGGCAGCAGATGATTATAGATTATAAAACATTTTCTTGTATTTGGCAGTATTTATGTTTTGCACCTTATTTCAAATGACTGTAAATTACAAAATAAGATAAACCTTTATTTGTCTCACAATTGGGAAATTCCATAGTTTAAGTGCGAAGTTAAAGACCAGCAGGAGAATAGAAAGATGCAATCAAACCAAGACAAATAACTATTAAAACCGACTTAAATAGCAGCTTTGTAAACAATCGGTTAAGAAGACTCTGCTAATTTAAAGATAACATTTCTTACTTCTAAAACTTGGGTCTTCAAATTGTGAAAGCAGTTGTCCCCTAGTAAATTCATGTATATAAATGGACATAGCTAACCCTCTAGCCGCGGCGTTCCAAATAGGAAGTGACCATTGGGGTGCTTCGGTCTCCACTGACTCTCCAATTCACTTTCTATGGAAACATCGTCACCTCTCTCTATAATTGCTGCTGTGAGCCTTGTCATTTTGGTCTTAAAATGTTCGTATTAACCCGCGCTACATGATCCTGGTGTTTTTATTTCGCTATTTTGTCCGGTAATAAAATCCTATTCCTAGCATGCAACTCCACGCCGAATTCACCCCTATAACTGCAGCCTCAGTGAGCTTCATTTGACTGGAGCCGAACGCAATGGGAGACATCACACTCCCTTAGTCCGCTTCTTTATACATTTATGTTATTAGGTTCTTTTTTCAGACCAAGAGTTTGTTTTCGACTGCTCACTAGCGGTCTTCCTCAGAGTCACGTGATGTTGCTGTAATGTGTCCGGTCAGCTGATTTATGGTTTTGGCGCTGTCTTTCTACCGGTGGATCCAGGACGACAGCGCCATCTGCAGTCCGACTTTCTCTGGACTAAAGAGGCAATCAAAATACGGAAACGTGCCCATGGGACTGTAAACTGGGACGAGGGGACTTTTTTACTCTCACACACCTGGGATACTGTCTGAAAAAAGAACCTAATACCATAAATTATCGGAAGACCAAATAAACCATTGGACACTTCTTTATACAGTCTATGATTTAAAAATAGGCAAAATTAATCACAACATGATACATTTATACAACTAATTTGACCTCTCTTAGATTTTCATTTTTTGCAGAGCGTAGAGCAGCAGGAGATACCGGCATGGCTCCTCTGGATTACAGCTCCGTACATGGGGATTTGACCTGGATTTAAAGGGACACTCTGTCACTTTTCGGCAGTCGCGGTAATGAGCAGTTCCTATATGTTGTGTCAGGGCTGTATTTAGGTTAGGTCAGGATTAGAATGTCATTTCCCATAATCACCTATAGCGTATTACCGGGGTTCTGATCATATTACGGTCCATAAGCTCAGAGTGTTAAATGGCTCATGTTACAGGATTTGATTAGGTTTGAATTTCAGATGGAGAGCAGAGGCCAATATTTCTCTGTCTGTGAAATCCAAAACTTAAACAAGTTTACCAAATAATTTTGACTGGTGATTCGCAATTAAAGAGGGAGTATTACACTTCTAGGGGGATTAACTGCCTTTAGATCACCAAGTTGTGGCCATACCGGCTTGTCAGCAGGGCCAGGCCTGGTTAGTACTTATGGGAGACACTGGGAAAATCAGGTGCCACAGGGGGGCGCCAGTTGCAAAAACATTGTCATTGTGTCCTTAAGCAAGGCACTTCACCCACATTGCCTAGTATGAAAGTCGAGTGTGCGTGAGTGTTGGTGGTGGCCGGAGGGGCCGATGGCCCAGATTGGCAGCTGCGCTTCCGTCAGTATGCCCCAGGGCAGCTGTGGCTACAATATTAGCTTATCACCACCTGGTATGGAGTGAATGAATAATGATCTGTAAAGTGTCTTTGTGACATTGTCTGTGAAAAGCGTTATATAAATAAAAACGTACTTACTAGCTTTTATTGTTTTCAAAAAGCTATATTCACCCAAAACAACGTATTAACATGTTTTATTAGTTTCATTTTTGTTTTTTTGATCTCCCTTTGCTCTTTGTGCTAAGTCACTCCCCCTTCAAAGCGCTATCACAATCAGTGTGTATTCCGCTTATGAAACTGCTGTACATTGCATCAGGTTTGTGAAGGTGCTGTGTACAGTTTTGTATCTTATTTTATATTTTTTTTTATCATTTTTATATTTTTTATGATATCATATTTATGTATATTTATGGATAATTGTCATGTGGGAGCATGGGTGATGTAGGCTTACAGCTAACCATAAAGAGGGTTTGAATAGGGCCCGGGAGAGATTGCTAAATTACTCAAACATATATGCAAAAAAGATATACATATATATGTAGACATTTCAAAAATACTCCACATTTGTTGAGTATTTAAAATCAGGATGGTGTTAAACCTCATTATCTCCATGGAGAAAAACAGGTAACACAACCAGACCAAGTCACAGGTCAGATCTGTGGAGATGCTAGCCCGTAAATGTAAAAATAATAACACTTGGATTTGCATAAATGCAACATAGATACATTTAATGCCATACTGTGAAACATTCTGGGTCGGTTCTCCTTTAAAATAATTGCAGACATTAATTTTTTTCAGTGTATAGGCTATAGTGTTTGGAGATTGAGAATATAACTCTGGCCTCCTTCTTGTTTTGCCCCGGTCTCTCACTCATTTGCCCCTGTGTCTCTGCCCCTCACAGATCTACCAGGCCCCCCGGTGGCCATACATGTCACAGACGTCTGGGGCTTTAACGCTGCTCTCGAGTGGAAACCGCCGAAAGACGACGGAAACTGTGACATCATCGGATACACAGTGCAGAAAGCAGATATGAAGACTAAGGTGCACAAGCATTTATTCTCTAGTCCTCATCTAGACCTGGCTCAGTCCTGGTTTAGTTCTGGTTTAGTTGTGGTTTAGTTCTGGTTTAGTCATCCAAGCAGCTTCTTCAGTTCTGGTCACATTGCTGCCTCATATCTGCCTGAAGGGAGAAGCTAACTACACTGAAACTTACACATCTATTGCTATGTCTGAATGTCCCCCCAGTCCCTAACCCCCTAATTCCCTACATAGTCCCTCACTCTTTAGCGCCCTCTACAGTGCACTCATTCACAGAGCGATTCGAGCGATTTTTTAGTTTTTTGTCTGAAATGTGGAAATTATCGCTCTTTTAACAGCTGATGCTAAGGTAAGCAGTTAACGCTAGCACCTTTACATATGAACGATTTATTTAGTCGTGTTTTATTCAGAATCAGGATCTACAGAGCCATAAACCAGAGCTTTTATCTGCTTCGTTCAGTCGGGTTGTGTCCAGTTAAACACCTGTACGCCGTTGTTTTCCCAACTCTCGCAATGCATTGTGGGAAATTTTGAGTGCTCTACTTTTTCACTCACTGTACATTCGGACACCCCTGAAATGGCGTGACCCCTAATAGTGCACTAAGTAGGGAATAGCGTGGATATTCGGACATGTGTTTACAGTTTCTGTTTGTTGGCTCGGTCTGTTGAACTCTTGTCTATGTGGACTGTCCCTGAGTCACATTTAACATTATTGTTCGGGCCCCTATTTTTTCTATTGACATGGCTCATTCCTGGACAACTGAGGGATTAACCAGACATTTACTAAGTGGATTTATTTTATTGAAAACTACTAGTATGTATTTCCAAATGGTACCTTTTCATACAAATAGTGACAAAATGGTATGACTGAAACAAAAAGCTTTGAGAGTGGCCGGGTCAGACCTGACTCCTGTAGCGCACAGACTGTGAGGTCCCAAAGCACTAATCAGCTTAAACTCAAACTAAAACTGTGCTTCATTATGGGCTCTGCTTTAGGCTCCGTAACATGGGGCAGGTTACAGTATATGGCCCAGATTTCATTAGGTTTAATATACAGTTTATACAAGTGTACCTGTCAGGCTGTGATTTAAAAAGGCTCTCATATTAAATGGTCAGTATGAATTGGACTGTGTGAAATGGCCTGTCCAGATACTGAGGATAAGTGTCCTCTCTCTGCAGGTTTAGGCCCAGGTGCAGTTGTGATTTTACCCTTTTATAAACTGTGAGAGTGCAGGATACAGACAGTTCTTTATTAACTAACTTACTTATTAAATTAACAACATAATTACATAAATATCCTCTCACTCCTCTTTCTCGCTCTCCTTTCTTTCTTCTCTCCTCCTCCTCCCCATCCCCCTCTACCAATTCTCAATCTCTCCTCCTCCTCTCTCCCCCTTTCCTCTCTCTCTCTCCTACTCCTCCTTCACTCTCTCTCCTCCTTCTCTCACCCTCCTTCACCTCCTCTCTCTCTTCTTCCTTTACTCCCTCTCTCATCCTCCTCTGTCTCCCATCTCTCTCCTCCTCCTTCTCTCTCTCTCCTCTTCCTCTCTCTCTCTCTCTGTCTCAAATCTCTTTCTCTCTCTTCTACTCCTCCTCCACTCTCTCTCCTCCTCTCTTGCTCATTCCTCGACTCCCTCTCTCTCCCATCTCTCCTCCTCTCTCTCTTTCTCCCTCTTCTCCCTCTCTCTCTCTCCTCATCTCTCTCTCTCTATCTCCCATCTCTTTCTCTCCTACTCCTCCTCCACTCTCTTCACATTCTCTTTCCCCCTTCTCCTCTCGCTCCTTACACTACTCCCTCTCCCATCCTCCTCTCTCTCTCTCTCTCCTCTTCCTCTCTCTCCCTCTCTGCCGCCCATCTCTCCCTCTGTTCTCCTGTCTCTCCACCTCCTCTCTCCCTTTAACCCCCCTCTCTCTCCCTTTTTCCTCCGTTTCCCTCTCTCCTTATCTCATTCCTCACCTCTCTCTCTCTTCCGCCCCTCTCTCCCCCATCTCCCATCTCTTCTCTCTCTCTCTCTCTCCTCTCTCTCCCCTATCTCACCATTTCCCCCATTCTCCTTCTCCCCTCGCTCTCATCTTTCCCATCATCCCCCTCCTCTCTCTCCTCTTCCTCTGTCTCTCCTCCGGTGCCCCCTCTCTCCTCCCTCGCTCCTCCCCCCTTCTTCTCCTCCCTCCTCTGTTTCTCAGGAGTGGTTCACTGTGTTTGAGCATAACCGCAGACCCAGCTGTACAGTGTCAGACCTGGTGATGGGAAACGAGTATTCCTTCAGAATCTTCAGTGAGAACATCTGTGGACTGAGCCAGGAGCCGGGAGTCAGCAAGAACACGGCTGTCATCACCAAATCAGGTCCAAACACAACACAAAACACACTAAAACATACCAAAACATACCAGAACCTACCAAAACATACCAAAACACACCAAAACATACCAGAACCTACAAAAACTACTAAAACATACTAAAACACAACACAAAACATACCAAAACACAACACAAAACATACCAAAACACACTAAAACACAACACAAAACATACTAAAACACAACACAAAACATACCAAAACACAACACAAAACATACCAAAACACACTAAAACACAACACAAAACATACCAAAACATACTAAAACATACTAAAACACAGCACAAAACATACCAAAACATACTAAAACACAACACAAAACATACCAAAACATACTCAAACACAGCACAAAACATACCAAAACATACTAAAACACAACACAAAACATACCAAAACATACTAAAACATACTAAACACAGCACAAAACATACCAAAACATACTAAAACACAACACAAAACATACCAAAACATACTAAAACACAACACAAAACATACCAAAAACATACTAAAACACAACACAAAACACACCAAAACACAACACAAAATATACCAAAACACACCGAAATATACCAAAACATCCAAAATAATACTTACAAAACAGGAGAAAAACAATGTAATAGAACTTAACAGTCTTGCCCACTTTAAAATTGTTCCTGAAGTAAATTTTCCATTCATTTTCCCCATTCCCATTTAATCTAATCTAATAATAAAGCAAAATTTTAATATTAAACAGCCAATATTACGTGATTTTCTCATCTATGTTATAATGTAGTTTCCTCATCACAAACAGTGTGTTCTGTTTGTTTCATTCACACGTTTAACACACAAACTCTGCAGATTTAGGCTGAGTTCTTTCAAACAGAAAACACTGTTCCACCTTGTGATGTCATGTGGTAAAACTCCATACACCTTCACTAGAATTATTTGGATAATTTCATCCTGGAATTGCCAATCTGTTCATTTGAAAACTTCTGCATCATGACATCACAAGGTGGAACAGAGCATTTTGAGAGATTAAAGGAGATAAAGATACATACTGTATGTGTGAAAAACAAAAAACAAACAAAAAAAAAAAACCTCCAGCTAACTAGAGGCTCTGATCTGTCTAAAGCTCTGTTACTCAAGTTAGACTTTAATCTGAGCTTTATTTTAACACAATTTGACCATAAAGACCTGACTGATGGAGCTACAACAGGTGAGCTCAGTTAGTCACTCTCACCTTTTTCATCAATTTTGTATTTTATCTTTAACTTATCAGGCTCTGTTTGCTAATGATTGAACATTCCTCCATAGACATACATGCAGAATACACCCAGCATGACGTCACTCCAAAGTATGAATAAAATAAAACAGCCTTCCAAACACAATATAAACAAACTGAGCTGAACCCTTTCTGTCCTTGGTAAGTATGGAGCTGTTTACGGACATTTGAACTTATTTTTCCATAATTAAAGTGCGATTCTCACCTTTTACTGAAAACATAATAGTTGTTATAATGGTAAATACTGTATAATTATTTCACTTGGACCAGAGTTTAAAAACAGAAGAAATCACCACCTGCTTGCAGCCAAATACAGCAGTGCTTTTGTTGATTTTGTCTGAGCTCCAAGTAACAAAAACTGGCAGAAGACCAGGAAGCTTTTTGGTCCAGTCTGGCTTTAAAAACAGAGATTTCTAAAAACGAAGCTGCCCTTGTGATGAAACGGTGATCTGCGAAAGAAAGAAGCTATTTTAGAAGCCGAGAAAGAGGCACAAATACGACATTTATTTGCACAATTAGCGAGGTACTTAGAGCTGCGAGCAGCCAGATTTTAACTGTGAATTTTGTCGAGAACACCATGAGACCATCCATTTAAATTAGCCAAACATATGAACACGCTGTGCTTTTCGCTGTTAATACTTTGCAGCTGATGTCGTCAACGTTCCCTGGGGGTGCAATGCTAACTGTAGGCGCTGCTCTGTCTAAAGCTCAAGTTAGTCTTTAATCTGAGCTTTGTTTTAACACAATCTGAACATAAAGAACTGACTTATCTGGAACTACAACCGGAGAGCTGTCACAATCAAACTCCTAAACAGGACTATGAACTTTGACAGTTTGCTAATGTGTGCATTGTGTCTCTATAGTAACTGCTGAACACTCCACCATAGAGGTACATGTAGAACACCCCCAGTGTGATGTCATTGCAAAGTACAGTATCATTGGTCTGATTCCAAACCCTCCTGCATTCAAACGCAAAGTAGTCGGGAAAGAAGGGGAATGGTTTCGATCCCAGCTTTGACTAGTGTGTAATTTTGCTGTGTCCTTTGGCAAGACACTTCACCCATCTGACCTGTGCATGAGTGTGATGTATGTGTGATCAGATGGTCAGAAAGCCTATTTTCATTTCATTTTTTTCAGTTAGCGATTGTAGTTTACCAGAGAGTGAATGAAGAGAGTGAGAGTACCTTTGTTCATCTTCAAATTCCCTAAAGGAGACTAAAAATGTTTTGGTTTTAGACATGATCTTTGTCTTCATTTAATTTAGTCTAAATATGTGGCTTCTGGTTTAGATTTTTTATTTTATTTTTTCTGTAGTTTAAAGGTGTCTTGTGTAACTTGTGGTGGAGGGCCCATCAAATGCTTTTCTACATGGAGATGTTATTGCTTCACAGTATCATATTAAACCTTTCTATCTTCATGGAGACCAAACCAAACCAAGTTGCAGGTCAGATCTGTGGAGAGGTGACCCCACTCACAGTCAGAATGTCTGTTTTTCTAGGTATTTTTGAGCTATAAAACCACCTGTAATTGAATACATGTGGAACATTCTGGGCAGAGGAATGACGTATCCATAGAAACAAGCAGGTGATGGACCCCCAACCAAAAAGTTACACAATGCACCTTTGAGTGTGCCACCTTCATAAATGAAACAGAATTATACTAACTAAATGACCTTGTGTTGTTTCAGGTTTGGAGTTTAACCCTCGTCCGTTCAGAGAGATGGACATGAGCCACTCGCCCAAGTTCACAGCGCCCCTAGTGGACAGGACTGTGGTGGCAGGTTACACCACGGCCATCAGCTGCGCCGTACGCGGATATCCCCGGGTAAGAAACACATATGTCTGTGGATCTATGTGTAGTGTGGTGAGAGGGTAGAAAAGTTAGACATGAGTTTTAAAGGTCCTATATTACAGAAAAAAAATGATTCTTGTGAACTTTAAGCCATGTTATAATGTTATTACCTCCTCAAAAACAGACCTGGGGTTGTGTTTTGTTTCATTCACACAGTCTGTTTACATCTCCTAAACTCAAATGCTGTGTTCCAACTTGTGATGTCATGTAGTGGTAATGTTCAAGTTAACGGCTACCTTTTACCGTAAAGATTGGCAATTCCACGACTCAAATTATCTAAATGAAGAATACTGTTTATGCTTTAATGAAAGTGTTACTCAAGTAGGAGTAAAAGTATGCTGCAAGAAAAGTTTTTCAAGTAAACATAACTGAGTCTTCCTCTTGTTCTTCTCTGAGCGTCACAGAGGAGACAGAGGCTCCATGATCAGAGGGCGGGTCTTTCTTCTCTCTCTTTGCAGCAGGAACTGTTTTAAATTCCACTTTTTTCCACGAATCTGAGGCATTTTGTCAGGTCCACGCTCTGACCTGGATTCTGTTTCCTCCAGACACCACTGCAGCTGGATCTCCAGAGGATTAAGTCTATGGAAAACTTAGAGAAGTTTCAATAGAGTTTGGGACTGAACATCAAAAACAATATTAGCAAAATGCACCGTTGTTTGTTTGTTGAGTATTAAATCCCCGTTGTTTCAGAATTAGATTAACTGATTAACTTAACCATTTCATTATACCCATCATTTTCAGTTTGTCTCATTCTCTGGAGCTCAAACACTCCGTTCCACCTGCTGATGTCGTTACGTGATGCCCTTCTTTTCCGGGAAGTGTTACTCTGTGTTATTAAAGTCTATAGAGCTTTTTTGGACTTGCATTCTTTGTTTCTCTATGTTCTAATGTTCAACACGCAAATCCTGTGTATTTAGGGTTCTTCTCTCAAACTGAAACCTCTGTTCCACCTTGTGACGTCATGTGGTAATACAGGAAGTGCTCCACTGTGTTTCTAAACTCCATACACCTTCACTAGAATCATTCTGATAATCTCAGCTATGGAATTGCCTCTCTCTACTGAACTAAAAATAAAAAGCTGTTAAGCTGAAATCGCTTCATGACATCACAAGGTGGAGCAGAGCATTTTGAGCTTTGGAGATGTAGACAGACTGATAATGCAGGATTACTCAAACATGTGTGAATGAAAAGCTCCCATGGGTCAGTTCTGTAATATAAGCCTTTAAACCTTTAAAATACTGAGTTATTTGTAGGTGTTTTTTAATACTTTTAAACATAAATAATAAAAACTTTAATTAAACTGTTTGCAGCATCCTAATTTTTGACCGCAATGAGTTTATAAGCATGTTTCACACTGGGGCAAAACGCCATTTTCTCAGCTACATGGTAAAGAACCCTTAAATCCGAGAAATAAAACTTCCCCTTTGCTCTTCTCTCTTTTTCTTCTTTTGTCCTTCAGCCAAAGATTGTGTGGATGAAAAACAATATGATTATCGGGGAGGACCCAAAGTTCCTGATGCAGAATAACCAGGGGGTCCTGACTCTGAGGATCCGTAAACCGAGTCTGTTCGACGGAGGGAGGTACGTCTGCCGCGCCATCAATGACCTGGGCCAGGATGAGGTCGAGTGCAAGCTGGAGGTCAGAGGTGAGAATTATGGGTAAACTGAGGAACATGCATTGGGAAGTGGTTAGTGGGAATATTAAAGTGGAACTAAACACTAAATCAGCTTTTTAGTCATACTAAACTGTGTATAGATATCGGTGTTTAAAACGAATTATACCACGGTGAGTGAGAATTCCAATGGCTAACTGCGCTGTATTAATACTGCATAACTCACAAGTACTCAGCCAAATCACTGTTCTATATCACTGCTCTGCGACCATCACCATGACATCACTATAGCAACGGGTAAACAAACGCTCAACTGCAGGAACTAGCTTCATTTAAAACACTGAAATAACCGACATTTGGGACATTTACAGACCACGAACAGCCACAGTACAGTAAAAACACATCAAACTTCTTGTGACATGACTTTAGTAACATACACGAAATACACGAAAATGGAAGAAGTTTTCAATACTGTTGCCAACTCATAATGTGCAGCTTATTCCGGAAGTTGCCGTGGGCGCCGCCATTGTCATTTGAGGTTGTATTATTTTGTATGGGGCTGCTGATCTTCACAGTAAATAAATTCTGTACGGACTACAAAGCTGTTTTAAAGCCTCCAGAGAATCGGTGCAGTGTGACTCATGAAGATTGGATATTTTACACAAATCTACCTACTTTATATCAGATTTTAGTGGGGAAACGTTTCAAATTCTTCATTTAAATGAATGAGATTTTAACCAGAAGTACCACCACAAGCGCCGCTTAGTTAAGGTGACACCCCCGGTTTGTGGTGGTTGGTAATAATAAAATTGTGAAATGAGTGCATAATTAAGGAAAATTGCTCTGCACTCGGCCCATTCATGATTAACACGTGAATTAATATAGTCACATTTTCTTTCTTGTTTTGGTCATTTTTAAGAAGCTTTTCTGTATTTTACCTAAACAAATGACAATGTATGTCTCTTTACTGTTGGCAGGGATCAAAGTGGTCAAAAATAGGGACATCTGGGACATGTCTTGTATAAAACTGGGATAAATCAGTGGTTTTGGGTCTTAAAACTAGGACTATCCTGGTTAAATAGGGACATTTGGTCACCCTTTTTTATTAAAATCGTGTAACATAATATAAACCTATTCAAATCCATTAAAATAAAGACTAACCTAGTGGAGGACTAAGTGTCCTCCGCTGATGTATTCAATTTGTTTGTGTACTTTTTAATATCTTATCAGTGACGTCCACCCGCAGCTCCCTGTTCACTGCCTTATCTTTAAATATTTATTCATTTTAGCACGACTCAGCAAAAAAACCAGGACATAAAACTGGACAGGAAGTAGTGACGCGAATAGTGAGGTTGCCAGGTGCTATGGGTTCTACGCTTACGTCACAAAACCAGAAGACGTTTAGAAACATACAGATGACGACTTCCTCTGGGCTCTGCTGGCGATAGGAACTGACAAAATGTAGGAAAACTGAGAAAATGGCCCAGTTTTCTTCATCTAAACGTCATTGTAATTCTTTCCTTTTTCCTTTCATAAATCGCCTATTCATTTGTGTATTATAATTTGTCTAACTTAATAAAAATAAATAAAAAAGACATCACTGTAGATGTGAAGATGCGATTAGAGTCCCGTCCCTCATGGAAAGCTTTGGCAGGTTTTGAAGACGCTGCTGTTGAATCCACGGTTTGATCACATGTCCAGTGCCGAAAACTACACCGGAAGTCGTCACCCACATGTTTCCAAACGTCTTCTGGTAAATGTGAATAGAGCCGAATGTGCACAGAGCCTGTTATGTGTCCTTCATTTCAAATACGTTGCCATTTTGTAAATTATCATTATACAGATTCCCACCACGAGGAGTAAAGGCTTCAGTTCAGTAGCTGTGCCCCAGTGTCAAAAATGTTATTTCTGAGGAAAATCTCCTCGCTTGGTTCTTAAGTTTAACCTCAAACACCGTCAGAGTCTTTACCACGTCCTCTGGTTTAGTCTAATCTGCAGTGTGTGGCTCTGGGGTTAACTAAAGCTCCCTCTGGAACATTTCCGTCTCAGCTTATTCACACATCTGCACTTAGAGCTTAACCCAGTCAATGTGCAGCCCCCCGAGACGCTCCTGACCTTCACCCATTTGAATAAAGATTTACATTTTGAACAGGGGTAGGGTGAGGTAATGCCACAGTGTTAGCTAACCTCCATTTAAAGGTGCTGCACCTGATTTTTTTTTACTGTTTTAGTTCATTTTAAACAGTTTGCAGTGGTCTAAAGTTATTCCTCACTTACCTCATGCATTCAGAGCATCCTAATTACTCACCACAAAGTTTATAAGCGCTTTTACACACACACACATATATATATATATTTTAGTTTTGCTATCACAGTAACAACAAATCGGACAGTAAATGCTTTCTAATTAGAGGAAGATAGCACTAGTGTTGTCACGATACTAAAATTTCAAACTCGATTTCTATACAAAGACTCAATATTCGATACTGATTAAAAACACTCTTCCTTTAGACAGTAGAATGTGATTTTCAACATTATTGTAGTACTTTCTTTTATTTTAAGTTATTTATGGTCTTATATGTGTGTACTTCCTCAGTGGTCCTGTAGGTTCCATAGTGCTCCATGGGCGTATACTAGTCTATGTGCTCTTATACTTGTTCTGATACAGCTCAAGATCATTCTAAAGACATTCAAGAAAGGTTCATTTCTGTCCTAAAATGTGACGTTTTTAGTATTGATACCTGCTCAAATGAGTACCTAGTTCCGACACTAGTTTTAGTATTGATTAGAATCTGATTTTCGGTACTTTTGACAATCCAAGACACCACGCACTTGACTTATTTTGACCTCAAGTGCTGCTTACGCATTATATCTGTACTGGGGCAAGAGGAATTTAGCTCAGATTCATGGGAAGAGATTGGTTACAGACCTTTTTATATCTTTTCAATGTCTTTTTCTCTTCTTTCAGTTGTTCAAGAGAAGGAAGAAGTGAAAGCAAAATAAGTCTTCAAGCATCAACACATCTCGGATCCTGATTAAAAACAAAAACAGCAGCTTAAATCAATAAAACCTGTTTGCAATAAAGGTGCACTGTGTAACTTTTTGGTTGGGGGTCCTTCATTTGCTTGTTTCCATGGATATGTCATTTCTCTGCCTGGAATGTTCCACAGTATGACATTAAACAGCTCTACTTTACATTTATTCAGTTACAGGTGGTTTTATAGCTCAAAAATACCTAGAAAAACAGGCATTCTGACAGTGACCAGGGTCGCCTCTCCACAGATCTGACCTGTAACATGGTCTGGTTTGGTCTCCATGAAGATAGAAAGGTTTAATGCCATACTGTGAAACATTCCAGACAAAGCAATAACATCTGCATGGATAAAAGCATCTGACAGACCCTCCTCCAGAAAAGTTACACAATGCACCTTTAAGAATAACACTGATTAGACTAGGGCCTGTAGTTCCTCTTGTTCTCCATGACATCTGTAATAAATCGTCCTCAGAGCTGGAGGTGCAGGCTGCGCTGGTCTGAACAGTCTTGTCTATCATTGAGTGCATTATAAAACAGGCTCTCATCCATTATGGCCCCTGTGTCGTGGTGCGTTTATGGGACGGAGGAATTTATGATTGCGATAAAGACGGACAAAGAGAACGCACGAACGGTCCAGGGGAAGGAGTCACTGGAAAAAAAAAACATAAAAAATAAAATACAATGACGAGATACTTAAAGATTCTATATCATGTAAAATTAACTCTTGTGAGCTTTTAGCCATGTTAGAATGTTGTTACGTCATCAAAAACAGACCTGGAGTTGTGTTTTGTTTCATTCACACATGTCTGAGTAACGCTTTATTACTAGTCTGTCTACATCAGGGGTCTCCAACCTTTTTATCCCGTGAGCTACCTTTAAAAAAAAAAAAAAAAAAATGCCAGAGAGTTATCAATTTCAGCAGTCGCAAAGAAACTGCGTAAATATAAGAGCCACGACGAGCCTTAGATGAGGAACAGTTAGATCAGACCTGGGCATTGTCCAGCTCCCGGGCCACACACTGCCCTTTGGACGACTCTGACCGGCCCGTTTAAGCTCATTTGGAATTACAAAATAAACCTATTTTATCATTTTACCTCATGCATGGACTAAAGCTGCATTCCTATTATCTTAGAGGTGTTTCTTTAAATGACATTTTTTGTAAGGCATCCTCACTTTTTCATTACTTAGTCATAACAGAAACTCTTACCAGTCTTAAAGAAATATCGTTAATATTATGCAGAATTGAGTTAAGCATTTTGGTCCGGCCCTCCACAATATTTTCTGTTTCTCATGTGGCTCCATGGAAAGAAGAATTGCCCACCCCTGAGTTAGATGGTAATAAAACATAAACCATTATCCATTTATCGGTGCACCAAGTCAGGCATGAAAATGATTTACATTTACAATAGTAGTTCATCAAATTTTACTTATTATCCACAATACATAGAATTCAGAAATCCCTTGGCGAGCTACTTGGAAGGTGCTGGAGAGCCAGTGATAGCTCCTGAGCTACAGGTTGGAGATCCCTGGTCTACATCTCCAAAGCTCAAAATGCTCTGTTGCACCTTGTGATGTCATGAAGTGGGAGTTTTTAAGTTAACAGCTACATTTTACCTTTTGTTCAGAAGAAATGGGAAATGTCAGGTCTGAAATGATCTAAATGATTCTAGTGAAGGTGTGTAGAGTTTAAAAACCACAGTGGAGCACTTCCTGTATTACCACATGACATCACAAGGTGGAACAGAGTGTTTTCAGTTTAAGAGAAGAACTCTAAATGTGCAGGGTTTGTGTGAATGAAACAAAACACAACTCCAGGTCTGTTGTTATAGTCTGTGTGTGGGGTTTAGCTACTCTCCCTCCACTCTTAGCATTTAGCTCCTTGAACCTTGACAATACCAGTGGGGGAATTGAACCCTCTCGCACTTCCTGGTTGTATGGCGTGACCTCCAGTGTTAGAGACCCGCTCCTAACATCATGCTAACACACTGTATGAATCAGGGCCTTGTTAGCCGCGCTCACTGGAGGCTAATTAATGCGCCCATCATCACTGGCCTGATTAGCTCCCACGCGGCATTATGAGCTCGCCAATTAGCGCTAATGCTTCAAGGCGCTACACAAACACGCCGCCGATCTGGAGGGAAAAGCAAATCAAGAGGCTGACGCTGTCCCATGTGACCCAAGCTCCGCCCCCGTCATCGCTATCGGACATCCCATAATACAATAATATAACAGGTAAGGAGTAGAAGAAGAAGAGAGGTCGAGTTGGTGACAGACCAGGTTCATTTTAAGACGAAAGACAAAAATAAAAGACTCATATGAAAAGACATGACAGAATGCACACACTGTATACAAAATACATACTGTACAATAATGAAACTAAACGCAGTCTAACTAATCGCATTTGCTTTGGATCAACATAAAATAATGACATAATAAAATTGAAAGAACACAGCATCACAGCAATAACTACCAAAAAGGTTTTAAGATTGTCTGAAAACTCCAGAAGAAATTCAAAATGGATCACGGATTATGGCTAAATGGCACATTTTCAAGAGCCTGTGATTTCTTTCTTTCTCTTTCTGATTGTGTTAAAACAAAGCTCAAATTACATCGAACTTGAGTCACAGAGCTTCAGACAGAGCAGTGCCTACGGTTAGCACCACACCCCCAGGGAAAGCTGATGACGTATAATAACGCCTATAATCCATGACTTTGATTTCACATCTCAAGTCCAACACCAAATGAACTCCGTCTCTTACTCTCGTATTCTTTCAAATGTCTTTAACTGGTTTGATCAGAGGTTCCCCCAGTGGCCCCCGTGTCCCCTGGTGGACATCTGAGGCACTGCAAGGGCCCTTAAGGTTATTATAATTATAAACCCTTTATTGGTCTTCAGAAGACGTCACAGGATCCTTTAGGCTGAGTCGTTTTAATACAAACGGAGAAGCTAAATGGTGATTTATAGAGTCTAGTCACTAATATAGGCTAAAAGATCAGGTTCAGTTTCCCCCGTAACTATTATTAATGAGAATACGATATAATCAATAGGGAAAGCTGTCTCCTGCCCCGTCTTTGAGGATTACATCAGAACATTCTATGGCTACAGTTAAAACACACAGACTTTATAATGTCATTCATGGATAAATCGACTGGGTTTTCAAAGGTTATTTGAACTTGAATGCATTATGTCCAGTTGTGTTCCTGGTCCCCGGAGTGTCCAGCAGAGGGGGTCAGAGCTCAGTGCAGACTCACACTGACCTTTATCTGGCCTGTAAAGAGATTGAGGCTATTATTTTGTTGTTTATTCTAGAGACATGTTTTATTCACTATTTTAAAGACTTAAACGAGGGGAAAAAACTGAAACGTGACGTTTTGTGAAGTATCGTCAGGTGCACCGTGTAACTTCCAAGGTGGAGGGTCTGTTACTTGCTTGTCTCCATGGCGATGTTCCACAGTAGGGCATTAAACATATCTCCCTTGCTTTGTTCAATTACATGTGTTTAATAGCTTAAAAATACCTTAAAAAAAAAAAAAAAAACACAAATTCTTGCCATGTGCAGGCTCGCTTCTCCATAGATCTGACCATTAACCTGTCTCCATTGTGAACTTTATTTCCATACTCATGGAGACAAGCAGCTCCACCAGCTCCACCTTTAACTTAGGATGTAGAGTGGTCAGCCTCTTTCTCCACTCTTTCATTCTATCCACATGTTACAATACTTTTCCTTATACTCTACAACAGCAGCAGGACCATCAGCCTCCTCAGCTTCTCCAACTCCTCCTCTTCACTGCTGCTTTTTCCACACATTTTTACATTTTACACATTTAAAAAACTCAAAATGCTCTGTTCATGTCATGACGTGGCAGTTTTTAAGTTAACAGCTACGTTTTCCCTTTAGTTCAGTAGAGATTGGCAATTCCAGGGCTGAAATCATCCAAATGATTCTAGTGAAGGTGCACAGAGTTTAAAAACACAGTGGAGCACTTCCTGTATTACCACATGACATCACAAGGTGGAACAGTTTGAGAGAAGAGCAGTTTTGCGTCCTGAGTACAGTTGCATATTTTTGTTGTAGAACCTATACTTCCCCAACCTCTTAATTACTGCAAACTCCTAATGGATATTCTGCTAGTCGTAATAGTTTCCCCAAAGTACTTTTGAACTCTTTCTTGACACTACTTTGTACTTCTACATCAGTAATATTATTCTGAAGTAACAGTCCTCTAACTTCAGTACTATTTTTGTCTCTACACACCTGTTTCAGTCCCTTGTGATTAAAATACTCAAATGACTTTGTAAGTGTGTAGAAATCCTGCAGCAGTCCCTCACCTGTGTGCACCTCTGCTGTTTCAAACCTCATGCATTTCTCTATACCCCAGGGACCCAAACCCCAAACACTTCTACACCTTCCTGTTCTCCGCTCTCCTCTCCTCTCCTCTCTTCTCTTCTCTTCTCTTCTCACCTCCTCTCTTTTCCTCTCTCCTTTCTCCTCTCCTCTTCCCTCTTCTTCTCCTCTCTTCTCCTCTCCCCTCTCATCTCCTTTCCCCTCCTCTCCTCTCTCTTCCTCCTCTCTTCTCCTCTCCTCTCTCCTCTCTTCTCCTCTCCCTTCTTCTCCTCTCTTCTCCCCTCCCCTCGTCTCCTCTCTTTTCCTCTCCCCTTTTCTCCTCTCTTTTCCTCTCTTCTCCCCTCTCTTCTCCCCTCCTCTCCTTTCCTTTCTTCTCCTCGCCTGTCCCCTCCTTTCTCCTCCTCTCCTCTCCTCTCCTCTCTTCTCCTCTCTCCTTTCTCCTCTCCTCTTCCCTCTTCTTCTCTTCTCCTCTCTTCTCTCTTCTCCTTTCCTTTCCTCTCCTCTCTTTTCCTCTCTCCTCTTCTCCTCTCCCCTCTTCTCCTCTACTCTCTCCTCCCCTCCTCTCTTTTCCTCTCCCCTCCTCTCCTCTCTCCTCTCCTCTCTTTTCCTCTCCCCTCCTCTCTCCTCTCCTCTCTTTTCCTCTCCTCTTTTCCTCTCTTCTTTTCTCATCTCCCCTCTTCTCCTCTCTCCCCTCCTCTCATCTCCTTCCCCCTCCTCTCCTCTCTTCTCCTCTCCTCTTCTCCGCTCAGAGCAGCAGAATTGGGGAGCCGTGTCCGGATAAAGAAGGAAAATCCTTTGCTTCAGTGAAAGTAGGCCACCTCTGCACAGACCTGCACTGATCCAGGAAGCCCCATGTTCAACCCCAGAGTCTAAAGGGCTGGAGATCCAAGACAAGATCCTTTATAGAGCTGCTGGACTTTCATATCAACTTCATTTGAACCAATTTGGATTTATAAAAGATCTTGGACGTAGTAGTGAGTATTTATCCAATTAATTCAACTTTATTTATACAGCACATTTTACCTACACAAAGTCTCCAATGTGCTGCACAGCGTAGGCACAATATAAATTAACACATTAAATAAAATAAAGCATAAAATAAATAAGAAAGTCAATAAAAAAACATTAAAAAAAATAACATTTGCAAATAGAAAAATAGCAAATATCAAACAATAAAAGACAGTCAGAGGACCACACAGTTCTCACGCCGCGTTAAAAGGCGGTGAGTAAAAGTGTGTTTTTAAACGAGACTTAAAAGAATCGACTGAAGGGGCGGTCTTGATGTGAGGAGGCACAGAAAAGGCTCGATCTTTTGAGCTTTTGAGTCTCGTTTTTGGGACGACAAGTTGGAGCTGGCCCTCAGACCTCAGAGCGCATGAAAGAGTGTAAGGAACAGTGAGGTCTGAAAAAACTGACCTCAAGCCAGGCTCACATTGACCTAAACGAACGGTTCTCACCTATGAATCCCCCATGATGTACAAACTCCACAGAGAAGAATATGAAAATCAAAGGCACAATTAGGCTGCGTCCCATTACTCTGTCTTACCCCTTCCCCTACCCCTTTATCTACGTCTTTGTCTTGCCCCTCGATACCGAGCTGTGAGGGCTCGGGGTACGAATGTTCCCCTAAGAAATGGGACTCCACTCGATTACCGTTTGCTTCTGTTAAGCAAATTGACTTCACACTGATTTCACCTTAAAAGTGCCACGTCAAGGATTCTCGGGTACCTCAGCTCGACAAAAAACATATATACATGAAAGTTCGATGAAAACGATAACGTCGGCTAAACAGACATTACTACAATTAAAACCGCAACAACAGTTCACTAAAAGTAACGCAGAACATAAGCTTCATAATTGTAAACCTGCTAAACTGTTAATTGATAGTTACAACTGCTGAAAATACTTACATTTATGAGACTCCTTGGCTGGTCGATGTGACGCTCCATCCTGATCCCAACACCTGCCTGAGCTCGTAGGCCGACCCCTTCGTTTCAAGTCTGGTTGAGAGCTTACTTCGTTTCAAGGGGTATGTAGCTGTAGGTCGTGGCCCTAGCCCTTGATCAGAATTAGAATCGAGTCACCCCTTGCCCTCACATGAACGCGCAAAACCAAGGGGTAGGGGTAAGACGAACGGGTAAGACAGAGGAATGGGACGCAAGCCTTACATGCTGATCCAAACGTTGTTATTCCTTAAATGCAGTTTGGGAGTACGTGGCAGGCTTTGTTTCACTTTCTGCTGTATGTTCGCTGTAGTTGCCTTGCACCGGTGATGTGCGTACACCTTTTATGACACTCTTCCACCATATACAAACTCTCGAGCTCACAGGACGGGGAGGTTCCTTACAGCGTTCTTAATGTTCGTGTGACGTGTGCCAAGTTCTGATGATTCTCTAATCTTGACTTAATCTGGTGGGTAAATACCTGTTGTAAATATAAATGATAGTTTTACGCCAATCAAGAAGCAATTTGTGATAAATATGTTGAAGGAAGTAGAGCATTCTGTTTTAGAGGGTCCCATGTTGATGACGTCACACTATAGGCAGAATTTTGTTTAAAAGTTAGACACTATTTACACTTACGAAACGCATTTTTCTGATATTTTAAACATAATTTCAACTAAGTAAAGGCATTTTTTTACAGGCATTTTTTTTTCCGCATGAGAGTTTGCTTGGCCGAGCACAAATATGCGAACAGAGTAAAGAAACAGGACTACCCAATGGTTCGACATTTTTATGAAAATCATAATAGCAACGACACTCTGCTTCTCATTAAAGGTATTGAACATGTGAAACCACTGGCGCGAGGTGGGGACAGACTTCACGAATGAAACCAAAGTGAAGCTTTCTGGATTCACAAATGAAGAGCATGTGAACATCCTGGTCTGAACGAGGACTTTGATTGGTCACGTTTTTAATAAATGTAATATGTATATTTTTGCATTATTTGTATTGTTAAATTATGTCTTTTTTTTTTTTTTTTCTTCTAATTTTTTTCTCTAATCAACATCTGTCCTTACTATTGGTTGGTGTGTTTTCTTAAAGGCCACGCTCATGCTTCAGTTTTTAACGTTTAAATAAAAGCCTTTTAACTATACTTTTCCTTGTGCGACTTTCACTTTTCTAGAGTGCCTGAATTTTGTTTTTTTCTAAAGTTTTGGTCCTTTTTTTCCAAGAGCGCCCTCTACCTGTTCTCACTGATTGGAACACCTACAGCAAACAGTCACATTTTTGCGTTTCGTGTTTGGATGACCGCACCTTAAACCGTCCCCACATTCTTTTAACATGTTGTCAGGAATATATTCATTTGTAACTCACTCTCCACTGGTTTATAAAGGTGCACTGCACAACTTTTCTGGTGGAAGGTCCGCTACCTGCTTGTCTCCATGGAGATGTTATTACTTTGTCTGGACTGTTCCACGGTATGACTTTAAACATTTCCATCTCACATTTATTCATTACAGGTGTTTCTGTTGCTCAAAAATACAATAATTCCATCTGTGAATAGGGGCGACTCTCCACAGATCTGAACTGTAATGTAGCGTAGTGCTGTAACCTGCTCGTCCTCCTCATGATAGACAAGTTTAATCTATACTGTGGAACATTCTAGACAAAGCAATAGTATTTCTATGGAGACAAGCAGGTTTCGGACCCTTCACTAGTATAAATGTTACGCAGTGCACCTTTAAGTAGGCTTTTTCAGAGACAGGACAAGATGTATCCACGGTAACTCTTCTAGTGACTGTATCGAATCGCCTTATTGTGATTCTGATAATTAAACTTGTGATTTCCAGCTCTAGTATTTTTTTATGTGTTGGAGCTGTTTATCTTTGTTTAGTTAAAATATATTTTGTTTTTTTTTCTCATTTTATTATTTCCTTTTTATTACTTTAGTCCAGAGCTGTACTTATTTTTGTTAATTAAATGGATCCTTGGAAAGCTGCTGTTTTCAGAGGGTCTAAACTCTGTGAGGATTGTGCGTATTTTTATTGTGTTCGACTGGACCTGGTACTGCGCTGACTGACACATGAAAGAATGTGAAAATATGAGAGAGAGAGAGTGAATGAAAGAGGGAGGGAGAGAGAGAGGGAGAGAGAGAGTGGGAGAGAAAGAGAGTAAGAGACAGAGAGCAATAGAAAAAGAGAGTAAGAGACAGAGAGGGAGAGAGAGTAAGAGACAGAGAGGGAGAGACGGTAAGAGACAGAGGGAGAGAGAGTAAGAGACAGGGAGAAAAAGAGAGAGTAAGAGACAGAGAGGGAGAGAGAGAAAGAGACAGAGGGAGAGAAAGAGTAAGAGGCAGAAAGGGAGAGAAAGAGTGTAAGAGACAGAGAGGGAGAGAGTAAGAGACAGAGGGAGAGAGTAAGACAGAGAGGGAGAGAGAAAAAGAGTAAGAGACAGAGGGAGAGAGTAAGACAGAGAGGGAGAGAGAAAAAGAGTAAGCGGCAGAGGGAAATAGAAAGAGAGACAGAGAGGGAGGGAGGGAGAGAGAGAGTAAGTGATAAGATAAGATAAGATAAGATAAGATAAGATAAGATAATCCTTTATTTGTCCCACAATGGGGAAAGTGATGGGGGGGAGAAAGAGAGACTAAGAGACAGAGAGGAAGAGAGAGAAAGAGAGACAGAGAGACAGAGAGAAGAAGAAGAAGTATCCTGCCCCCTTCAGCAGACTGTTGTGTTGTGCTTCAGCAGGATAATTGTATTTACGGCGACGGTCTAAAATATGAGTTAACATGCATCTCTCCTTATCTCACAAAAACACCGGCTTTTTCACTTATGTTTTTTAGATTGAAAAGATTTTTTATTTCATGCATGAGTCAAAACAAATACACTTAAAGGTGTACTGTGAAACTTTTCTGCTGAGAGGTCTGTCAAATGTCTCCATGGAGATCACTTTACCTGTAATTTTCCACAAAATGGCATTAAAGTTACATATTTTCAGTTTACATTTTATTCAGTTGCCGGTGGTTTTATTGCTAAATATAATAGCTTGAAGTCATGTATTCTTATTGTGAGCTGGGTCGCCTCTCCACAGACCTTACCTGTAATTAGGCCCGGTGGGGTCAGCTGCTTGTCTCCATCTACATAAATAAGTTCAGTGCCGTACTGTGGAACATTCTAGACAAAACAGAAACTTCTCGGTACAATTCCAGCTCCTACAGATGAATACTGTTGTCGTGTCCTTGGGCAAGACACTTAGCCCACCTCGCCCCCAGTGTGGGTGTACACTGGTGTATGAATGGGTGAGTGGTTTCTTCATGTAAAAGCTTTGAGTGCCTTGAAGGTGAAAAAGTGCTGTATAAAAATATGATTATTTACTGCGATACCTTCCACCAGAAAAGTGACATAGTGCAGCTTTACTTTAACATCTGATTGTCTCTATGCAACAGTTTCTTCATAAATCCGTTCAGCCATGTTAACTGTATCAAGCTCTGTATGACAGTGGCCTGGATTAGATCAGTCCATTGTCTCAGATACAGAGACAGACAAAAGGCAGTGACAGGGCCAAGATTTAGAGTGAGCGACAGGAGAAAAGACATGAGAAGAGACAGGAGAAGAGACAGGAGCACTGACAGGGGGAGAGGACGGGAGCAGAGGCAGGCCAAGATTTAAAGTGAGCAACTGGAGCAGCGACAGGAGCAGAGACAGGAGCAGAGACAAGAGAAGAGACAAGCAGAGATGTGGGAAAAGGACAGAAGCAGAGACAGGGGAGAGGACAGAAGCAGAGATGGGAGAGAGGACAGAAGCAGAGACAGAAGCAGAGACAGAAGCAGAGATGGGGGAGAGGACAGAAGCAGAGACGGGGGGAGAGGACAGAAGCAGAGACGGGGGAGAGGACAGAAGCAGAGACGGGGGGAGAGGACAGGAGCAGAGACGGGGGGAGAGGACAGAAGCAGAGATGGGAGAGAGGACAGAAGCAGAGACAGAAGCAGAGACAGAAGCAGAGATGGGGGAGAGGACAGAAGCAGAGACGGGGGGAGAGGACAGAAGCAGAGACGGGGGAGAGGACAGAAGCAGAGACGGGGGGAGAGGACAGGAGCAGAGACGGGGGGAGAGGACAGAAGCAGAGACGGGGGAGAGGACAAAAGACGGGGGAGAGGACAAAAGCAGAGACGGGGGGAGAGGACAGGAGCAGAGACGGGGGAGAGGACAGGAGCAGAGACGGGGGAGAGGACAGGAGCAGAGACGGGGGAGAGGACAGGAGCAGAGACGGGGGGAGAGGACAGGAGCAGAATCAGGGCCAAGATTTCGAGTGAGTGACAGGAGCAGAAGGAGCAGCCCTGCGTGTCCCAAAATACTCCGACAGGCTCGGCGCTCCCGCCGAAACTGTAATTATTCCTCTAATTATACATGAAATCTGGAGTTTTGAGAGAAGCCGACGAGACGGAGAGAGGAGAGAGAAGAACGGGGATGTGATGGAGGGAGGGGAAGAGAAAAAACAGGATAAAGAGAAAGGAGAAAGTGAAGAAAGGAGGAGAGCAAAGGGAGAGAGGAAGAGCAAGAGATATAAGGGTGGAGAGGGGGGAGAAGGGAGGAAGAATAGAGAGAAAAGGAGGAGGAAGAGGAGATCAGAAAGAGTGGGAAAAGAGAGAGAAGAGGTCAGAAACGGAGAGAAAAGGGGAGTAGAGAGGGAAAGAAAGAGAAGTGGAGAGATGGAGATGGGGATGTGAGAGGAAGAGAGAGAAAAAAGAGGAGGAAGAGACAGGAAAGAGAAAGGAGGTGAGGTATGGTGAGAGAGGAAGAGGAGATAGAGAGGGCAGAGGAGCAGTAAAAGAAAGAGTGGAGAGAGAAGGAAAGAAGATGAAAGAAGGAGAGAGGAAGGTGAAGAAGAGAGTAAGAATAAGGGAGAAAGGGAGTGCGAGAGGGGGACAAAAAGTAAGAAACTGGTAAGGGGGAGGAGAGATGAGAAGAAAGGATGAGAGGGGTAGTGAGAGATGGAGAGAGAGAAGAAGGTATGAAGACAGGAAGAGAGAGGAAAGAGAGAGAGAGTGAGGCGTGTGATTACAGTGCAGGATCAGAATTGAATGTTTGTCTAAAACAGCAGAGAAAAATGATGCTCAAATAGAAATGAAGGAAGAGAAAGAGAAAGAGAAAGAAAGAAACAGCCAGTGAGAGTGAATTTAACCGTAAATGTTTAGTTTTTTTAAAATGTGTGTTAGAATACATCTTTAAAAGGCCCATATTCGGCTTTTTTCTGATCTACTAGTATGTTATAATGTTGAAAACACCTTGTGATGTCATGTGGCAGTACAGGAAGTGCTCCACTGTGTTTTTAAACTCCACACACCTTCACTAGAATCATTCGGATGATTTCAGCTCTGGAATTCCTCATCTCTCAACAGATCCTAAAGATTCAGAGACTTTTGGCCAAAGAGCCAAAGTCTCATCACTGATACTGGTGATGAGACTGTCAGGATTATTGTTGCTAAGAATCATGGGAAACAACTGCCCGACACGTTCCCAGACAGACGGCTAAGTGGGCGGGGTTAAAGGTCAAACTAAAACATGGTCCTGACTCATGGTTTGAAATCAGGATCTTTAAAGCTTAAGCAGGACAAGCACCTTTAACTACTGCACCTTTAACACTCGTTCATATTTTAACAAGTGAAAAGAGTGATTGAAACACTGAGTACCTCATGTGCCCTCTCCTCTCATTCTCATTCTCTCTCTCATACACTCTCTTTCTCTCCCTTCCTCTCTCTCTCTCTCTCTCTCTCTTATTCCCCCTCTCCTCACTCTCATTGAGTCTCTCCTCATTATTGAGTCCCCCCCTCTGTCTCTCTCCTTCTCTCTCTCCCTCCCTCTCATTTCCCCTCTCTCTCATTGAGTCATTGAGTCTCACCTCTCCCTCTCTCACCCCCCTCTTTCATTATTGAGTGCTTCCTCTCTCTCTCTTCCTCTCTCTCTCTCTCTCTCGCTCGCTCTTCTCTCTCTCTCCCTCTCTCTCTTATTCCCCCTCTCTCTCATTGAGTCTCTCCTCTCACTCTCTCCCTCTCTCACCCCCCTCTTACATTATTGAGTCTTTCCTTTCTCTCTCTCTCTCTCTCACTCTCTCTCTTTGTTCACTCCCTCTCTCTTTCTCTCTCCCTCTCTCTTTGTTCACTCCCTCTCTCCGTCTCTCTCTAATACTCTCTCGACTCTCCCTCCTCGGTGTTTTTTCTGTTTTTATGTTTCCATGGCGATGAGTGTGCAGTGACTTATGTGGCGTGTCAGAGCGATCATTGATTAAAGAGCCTCTGGACTCACCGCCCGATAACGACAGGGCGCCCGGCGTAAAACTCAGGGACTCACCACAACTCACCACATGACAACTTCATAAGGGACAGGGCAGGAGCAGACAGGGGCAGACAGGAGCAGACAGGAACGAGGGAGAGGACAGGAGCAGACAGGAGCAGGGGTAAAGAGCCATTCGGTTTTACAGTGAACAAAATGTAAAATATTGGTTGAAATAGTACAAGTGGTTACCATTTTGACCTATAATTGTTTGATTTAATTACATACTTGTTGATTATTTTACTTTTTGTTATTAATGTGCTCATTTTTAAAGACAGTGCATCATTTTATATCACTATTATAAAGAAAATGTGAAGTCTGCATGTTTTTCATATTCGTTCTTTATGTTCAGACAAGAAAATGTATGTACCGAGTCAGATTTGCATAATGTGTTGGACTAAACATCGTTTGTGCAGAGAGAAGTGTTTTAGTGGATGTTTGGGTCCCGGGGCAGTTCAGAGCTACAGGAGGAAAAGGAACAAGATTCAGACTAAGTCGTGATTTGGTTTGGCCCTGGTTTAGTCCTGATTCCTGGTTTAGTCTCGTTTTAGTCCTGGTTCAATCCTGGTTTGGCCCTTGTTCAGTTCTGGTTCAGTCCCAGTTCAGTCCTGGTATAATCCTGGTTCAGTCCTGGTTTAGTCCTGGTTCAGTCCCGATTTAGTCCTGTTTTAATCCTGGTTCAGTCCTGGTTTACTCCTGGTATAGTATTGGTATAGTCCTGGTTTAGTCCTGGTTCAGTCCTGGTTTAGTCCTGGTTTAGTCCTGGTTCAGTCCTGGTTCAGTCCCGATTTAGTCCTGTTTTAATCCTGGTTCAGTCCTGGTTTAGTTCCATGCTGGTTCTCCACAGTTCGCGGTTGGTGACCCCTGTGTTTGTGAAGGGCTCCTCTTCCTCTCTGCGGGAGGAAGACTACAATACTGTCTGTACACAAGCCCCAGGCACCAGAGCAGAGAAGAAGAAGGGATCAGAGGAGAGAGAGAAGGAGAGAGCAAGAGGGAGGGAGGGAGAGAGCAGAGGAGGAGAAGAGGGAGGCAAAGAGAGAGGGGGAGAGAGCGAGAGAGGAGTACCCTGTGTGAAGAAGGGCTCAGAGGAGGAGAAGAGGGAGGGGGAGAGAGAGAGAGAGAGAGAGAGAGAGAGAGAGAGAGAGAGAGCCCTGTCTAAAGAAGGGATCAGAGGAAGATAGGGGAGGGAGAGAGGAGAGCCTTGTGTGAAGAAGAAATCAGAGGAGGAAGGAGGGGAGGAGAGAGAGAAAGAGGCAAAGAGAGAGTGAGGGAGGGAGAGAAAAGGAGGAAGAGAAACTGAGAGAAAGGGAGGAAGGGAGAGAGAGAGAGGTGGCGAGGAAAGAGAGACAGAGAAGGACAGAGAGAGTAAAGAGAGAGAGAGAGAAAAAAGAACTGCCCTGGTCTAAAGAAGGGATCAAAGGAAGAGAGGGGAGAGAGGAGAGCCTTGAGTGAAGACGGGATCCGAGGAGGAGGGAGAGGAGGAGAGAGAGAAAGAGGCAGAGAGAGAGAGAGCGAGGGAGGGAGAGAAAAGGAGGAAGAGAGGGTGGGAGAGACAAGGAGGAAGGGAGAGAGAGGGAGAGAGAGGGAGTTAGAAGAGAGGATCAGAGGGAAGGAGGGAGCGAGAGAGGTCTGAAAGAGAAAGAGCGATACACAAACACAGAAAAGAGGGAGAGGAGAGAGAGAAGCGAAACCTCGGACATAAAATGGAGAGGAAATAGGTCAAATGATAATGACGAGCTGCATTTCAGTACATTACAGTGTGTTTATTTGGACTGAATTGATTACAGAAGGTTGGCCTTTCATCCCTGATACAGACGCTGTTGTTGTGTCCTTAGGCAACACATTTCATCCACTGTGTATGTATGTGTATGTATGAATGTGCTAGGGTGCATTCAAGTGTTAAATTATATAAAGTACAAATTAAAAATATTTATTATATTTATATTATACACTTTTGTTTGTAACTAAATCTAGTCAAGTTACCTCCTCAAACTTTTACATTAAAGGTTCAATGTGTAACCTTTCTTGTGGAGGGTGAACCAGCTTGTTGCTATGGTGCCATGGTATAGGTCATTTATTATTTCAAAGTATGGTATTAAATTCTGTGTCTGTGTTGCTAAAAATGACCTTGAAAAACTAAAGCATCCTTACTGAGCAGGGTCACCTCTCCACAGACCTGACCTGTAACTAGCGTGGTCGTGTCACCTGCGTGTCTCCAAGGAGATGGAAGTCCATGCATTTTAGTGTGTGTGGAATATTCTAGACAAAGCAACTCCGTGGAGACAAATGCTGAACTCCCAACCTGAAAGTTACACAGGGTACCTTTAATTAATGAGTCCTGCATAGACTTTAAAAACATGGAGGAGCTTCATGGATTATCACAAGATGACGTAAATTTACCAGAGAGAGACAGATTTCGGAATTTTCTACAACTAAACACAACTCAAGTTTATTTTTGAAAAGGATCCAAGATTAAAACACACTTCAGCATAACAGTTTTAAATAATAAAACTTAAAGGTGCATTGCGTAACTTTTCTGGTGGACCGTACGTCACCTTCTTGTGTCCATGGAGATATTTATTGTATTTATTTGACCTCCATTAGCGATGCTTCCACACAGATATTCTGTTTTACCTGGAGTGTTCCGCAGTTTGGCATTAAACGTATGTATCTCCATGGAGACAAGCCTCCGATGCCACCAAGTTACGTTACAGATCAGATCTGTGGAGAGAAGATAGTAAGAATGTATGTTTTCAAGATGTTTTCAAGATGTTTTTAGCGACAAAAACACCAGTAAAACTTTAAAGGGCCAAATATGACGCTATTTTCTGATATAATGTAGTTTCCTCGTCAAAAACAGAAAACACTCTGTTCCACCTTGTGATGTCATGTGGTAATACAGGAAGTGCTCCACTGTGTTTTTAAACTCCATACATACACCTTCACTAGAATCATTTGGATCATTTCAGGCCTAGAATGCCCAATCTCTACTGAACTAAAGGTGAACGGTCGCGTTAACGTGAACGTGACCACTTCATGACATCACAAGGTGGAACAGAGCATTTTGAGCTTTGGAAATGTAGACAGACTAATAATAAAGAGTTACTCAAACATGAATAAAACAAACACAACTCCAGGTCTGTTTTTGAGCCGGTAAAAACATTATAAAAAGGCGAAAAAGAGTCCATTTAGTGTAATATAGGACCTTTAATGCCGTACTGTGGAACATTCAAGTCGAAGCAATACCATCTTTTTGAACCCCCTGTACCAGAAAAGTTACAGAGTGAACCTTTAACACTCCATTTCAGCAGCTCTGAACTCAACCTAACCCATCGCGGGGTCGTTCAGGACAGCACACGCACCATAGCGCCCCCTTAAGTCCAAACCCAACCCCCCCCTCGTTTCCCCTATTACGCTCCATCAACGCGCTAACTGCTAACGGCTAACTGACCACCACCACAACTGTCAACAAACCGGGGAGGGGGGGCTAGACACTGCGGTACCCAGGAACGGTGAGAGGCGGCCGGGGGAGCGATCTGTCAGCGGGAGGGGGCGCATCCTGGTGATAACGAGGAGGTATAAAGAAGCGTAGAGGGAGGAGAAAATAGCGTCGTTTTTTTAGAGGGTGGAAGACGGCAAGGACAGGAGGATGACAAGAGACTATTGAGGTGTGCGGAGGGAACAGAGCAAGAAGCGAGGGAGCGAGGGAGGGAGGAGGAGAGGAGGAGAGGAGGGAGGGATATCCACTGCACTGCTGTGTGACTGGAAATTTAATAGAGAAGAAGCGAGTGAGGGAGAGGAGAGGGAGAGGAAAGAGAGAGGGAGGGAGAGAGACGCAATGCCAAAAACAGACACAAGCCGGGGTTGTTGGAGAGATGAGATGTACACAAGCAAAGCACAGACCTGAGAATATGTGGGTTAGGGAATTAAAGGTGCGCTGTGGGACTTTTTCAGTGGAGGGTCTGCCACCTGCTTGGAATGTTTGGCAGTAGGGCATTAAACGGATGTATCTCGCATTTGTTCACAGACAGGTGTTTTTATTGCGAAAAATACCTAGAAAAACAGGCGTTCTGACTGTGAGCGGGGTCGCCTCTCCACAGATCTGACCTGTAACTTGGTCTGGTGAAACATTCCAGACAAAGCAATGACAACTTCACCTGCTTGGAATGTTTGGAAGTGTGGCATTAAACTGATCTATCTCGCATTTGTTCACATACGGGTGTTTTTATTGCAAAAACCCCCAAAAAACAACAAAATGTATTTTTAAAGTGAGCTTGCTTCTCCAGAAATCTGATGACAAATTTGGCTACTTGTTTCCATGGAAATAGTAGGTCTTTTTAGTGGTTTCAGGTAAATAATTCCTTCCTGATTTGAACGATTTTGTGAGGACCCTTCGCCACCTTACATTTATTCAATTACAGGTTGTTTTATTGCTCAAAAATACCTAGAAAAACAGGCGTTCTGACTGTGAGCGGGGTCGCCTGTCCACAGATCTGACCTGTAATTTGGACTGGTGAAACATTAACAACTCCACCTACTTGGAATGTTTGACAGCAGGGTATTAAACTGATCTATCTATCTTGCATGAGTTCATGTACAGGTGTTTTTATTGTGGAAAAAAACCCCAAAATGTATACTAAAAATGAGCTCGCTTCTCCAGAGATCTGACAAGAAATTTGGCTTAGTGGAGTCACCTGCTTGTTTCCATGGAAATAGGTCTGTTTATGGGTTCAGGTAAATTACTCCTTCCTGATTTGAGGGATATTGTGAGGACCTTTTCCCATTTAAAAGATAGAATATTTTCTAATATTTTCTCAGACCAAATTACAGGTCAGATCTGAGGAAAGGCGACCCCCACAGTCTGAATACATGTTTTTCTTGGTGTTTTTGAGCTATAAAACTACTTGTAATTGGATAAATGTAAAGTAGAGCTGTTTAATGTCATACTGTGGAACATTCCAGGCAGAGCGATGACATCTCCATAGAAACAAGCAGGTGATGGACCCCCAAACAAAAAGTTACACAATGCACCTTTAATATACCCCAATACAAAAGTCCAGGTGGGTGGAGAGTCCTTGAATCAAGTGGAGGAGTTCAAGTATCTCGGGGTTTTGTTCACGAGTGAGGGGAAGATGGAGCGTGAGATTGACAGGCGGATCGGTGCAGCGTCGGCAGTGATGTGGTCGCTGTATTGGACCGTTGTGGTGAAGAGGGAGCTGAGCCGAAAGGCAAAGCTCTTGATTTACCGTCAATCTACGTTCCTCCACTCACCTATGGTCATGAGCTTTGGGTAATGACCGAAACGACAAGATCGCGGATACAAGCGGCCGAAATGAGTTTCCTCCGCAGAGTGGCTGGGCGCTCCCTTAGAGACAGGGTGAGGAGCTCAGTCACACGGGAGGAGCTTGGAGTAGAGCTGCTGCTCCTCCACGTCAAGAGGAGCCAGCTGAGGTGGGTCAGGCATCTTTTCCGGATGTCTCCTGGACGCTTACCTCGGGAGGTGTTCCGGGCATGTCCCACCGGGAGGAGGCCCCGGGGAAGACCCAGGACACGCTGGAGGGACTATGTCTCTCGGCTGGCCTGGGAACACCTTGGGGTCCCCCCGGAGGAACTGGAGGAAGTGTCCGGGGTGAGGAAAGTCTGGGAGTCCCTGTTTAGACTGTTGCCCTGGGTGTTTTTATTGCTAAAAAAAACCCCAAAATGCATTCATAAAGTGAGCTCGCTTCTCCAGAGATCTGACGAGAAATTTGGCTTAGTGGTGTCACCGGCTTGTTTCCATGCAAATAGATGTTTAATGGTTTCAAGTAAATGATTCCCCATTTACTTTCCCCATTCAAAAGATACAATATTTTGATTTAAAGGACCAACGAAGGACCGTTGCCACAGCTTGAAGCCCATGAATACTGTTTATACATTCAACGCAAAAGGAATAACATCTCCATGGAGACAAGCGGTACAACCTCCACTAGAAAAGTTCCATAGTGCAACAAACAATGCTCTAGAATGTATTTGCATGGATTTAAAAGGGATTTATGGAGTACTTTGTAACTTTTTGGTGGGGGGTCACCTGCTTGTTTCTATGGATATTGTTTCTGCCTGGAATGTTCCACAGTATGACATTAAACAGCTCTACTGTGATTATTTTTACTTTAGCATTCTTTTTTTTTTTTTTTTTTTGGCTCTTTTTGTATTCATAGTTTTATTCAGTGTGCCACTAGTGACACACCAATCTCCATCAACCAGACAAACATCAACACAACACACCAAACAATGAACACAAATATAAAAAAACAACAACAATATCCAACAGAAAGGAGTCAAAACACAACACACACACACACGCACGCACGCACACACACACACACACACACACACACACACACACACACACAAAAAGTGAGTTAAACTTTATTATTGTTGTATACTAACAAAACTGTGACGTGCTTTTCTCACTCACGTCACAACTTGGCACATCAGGTATTCACTCCTCAGGCCAGGTGGGTGAAGTGTCTTGCCCAAGGACACAACAACAGTATGAACAGGCTGTGGGATTTTAACCATCAGTCTCGTTTTAGGATGCCTTGCTACTGTCACATCTGTACACCCCGACTTCATGAACCCATTTTTATATTTATCTATATCATCTACATCTCCAAAGCTCAAAATGCTCTGTTCCACCTTGTGATGTCACAAAGTGGTAGTTTTCAAGTGAACAGCTCCTTTTTTTTTTACCTTTAGTTCCGTATAGATTGGCAGTTCCAGGGCTGAAATCATCCAAGTGATTTTAGTGAAGGTGTGTGGAGTTTAAAAACACAGTGGAGCACTTCCTGTATTGCCACATGACATCACAAGGTGGAACAGAGTGTTTTCTGTTTGAGAGAAGAACTCAGCCTAAATGTGCAGGGTTTGTGTGTTAAAATGTGTGATTAAACTATAGCCTTAATTAAATGAAACAAATCTTGTGAATAAAAGATTATCACAAAAATAATCAAAACAACTGAATTTAGTTTTAATTATAGTTAAAAAAGAAAACATTAAAGCTGCGTTGTGTAACTTTTCTGGTGGAGAGTCCGTCAAATGCTTATAGAGATGTTATTGTTTTGTCTGGAATGTTTCACAGTATGGCATTAAACCTTTCTATCTTCATGGAGACCAAACCAGACCAAGTTACAGGTCAGATCTGTGGAGAGGCGACCCCGCTCACAGTCAGAATCCCTGTTTTTGTATTTTTGAGCTATAAAAGCATCGGTAACTGAATAAATGTAGAGGTGTTTAATGTCAAACTGTGGAACATTCCACATCTCAACATCTCCATAGAAACAAGCAGGTGACGGACCCCAACCAAAAAGTTACGTAGTGCATCTTCAGTATTGTCTGGAACACATTTTCAGGAACTTGTGAACAAAACGAGCGTTCATGATCCAGAAAGAGAGAGAGAGAGAAAAAAAAGAGCAGTGCTTACAGTTAGCATCACACCCCAGGGACTGTTGATGACACTAGATGACAGCAGTAGCAGATAGGTGGCGCTGTTGCAGTCTGAATCCCACAGTGCGATGGGACACGTGTTCAGCTCGTCCATGTGCGCAGACCACCAGATCGTCCAGATACAGAACCTTATCAATCCAACGCTAATCACCCAGACCCCTCCTCTCCTCCTCCTCTTCATCCTCCCCTCTTTTGTTCATGCCATCTCTCCTCTCCTCTCCTATCCTTTTACGTTCCCTCTTTCCATTCCCCCCTCCTCTCTCTCTCTCTCTCTCGCTCTCCCACTCCTGTTCCCTCTCCCACACTCCCTCTTTCTCTCCCCTCCTCACTCCTCGTCACTTCCTCTCCCTCGCCTCCTCCTCCTCCTCTTTCCTCCTCCTTTACCCTTTCTTTCACTCTGCTCCTCTCCCTCCTCTGCCTTCTCTTTCTCTCTCCACCCCTTTTTTCTCTCCCCTTCTCTCTACTCTTCCCTCTCTCACCCATCCACAACGTTCCTTCTCTCCTCTCCCCCCTCACTCCTCCTACCCTCTCCTCCTCTCTCTCTTCCCCACTCTCTCCTTCTATTCTCTCCCCTCCTCACTCCTCTCCTCCTCTTTTCTCTCCATCCTCTCTCCACCCCTACTCCCCCCCCACTCCTTTAGCCAAAGTGATGGACCACCTCTCCTCCCCATCTCTCCCTCTCCTCTATCTCTTCCTCTCTTTTTTCCATCTTCCCCTCTCTCCTCCTCTCCTCCCCCCTCCACCCTAACCAAAGTGACAGACCACTCCTCCTCCTCCTCTCTCTCCTCTTCCTCTCCTTCTCTTCTACTCTCTCCCCCACTTTCTTTTCCATCTCTCCCTCTCCTCTTCTCCCCATCTCTCTCCCCTCTCCTCCACCCTCCCCCTCTCTTTTTTCCATCTCTCCTCCCTCCTTCCTCTCATCTCCTCCTTTCTCTCTCCCACTCCCCCCCTTCAGCCAAAGCGATGGACCACCTCTCCCCAACTCTCTCGCTCCTCTTCCTCGCCTTCTCTCCCCCTCCTCCATCCTCCCTCTATCCCTCCTCTCTCTCCTTTTCCTCCCTCTCTCTATTTCCATCTCCCCTCTCCCCCTCATCTCCCCTTCTTTCTTTCCTCTCTCCCCGTCCTCCCTCCTTTCCAACCAAAGTGACAGACCCCCCCCTCCCTCCACCTCCTATCACCTTTCCAGCAAAAGTGAGGGACCACCTCTCCTCCTCTCTTTCCCCATCTCTCCCTCTCCTTTTTCCACCCCCTCCCTGCCCTTGACCATAATGAAGGACCACCTCTCCCCCACACTCTCCCCCCTCTTCATCTCTCCCCTTCCTCTCCCTCTCTTTTTTCCTCCCTCTCCCTTCCTCCTGTGGCCATAGTGCCGGACCACCTATCCCCCACTCACTCCTCTCCTTCTCCCTCTCTCTCCCATCTCGCCCTCTTCCTCTCTCTCCTCTTCACCTCTCCCCTTCCTCCCCCTCTCTCTTTTACACCCGCCCCTCCCCTTGGCCATAGTGACAGACCTCCTCTCCCCCTCTCTCCCTCATTCTCTTTCTCTTTTCCCTCTCTCCCTTTCCTCCCTCTCTTTACCCCCCCTCCCCCTCTCTCTTCTTCTCCCCCTCCCCTCCCCCTGTGGCCGTAGCGACGGACGCCGTGGCCACCCACCGCTGAGCAGATGTGTTAATGGGCGCTGATGACTGTGATGCATGGAGCGAGATGGGGAAAAATACAGGGGCAAAGCCGAGGGCGAGAGAGGCTCCATCGCTATAGAGACGCACTCGGCAACTGTTGCTAGGCTGCGGCGGTGCTCTGGACGTTAGCAAAACATCAGGAAATGGATGAAATGACACAGACTGAAGGAGAGATGGACGGACGCTTAACAAAGAAGGACAGACTCATGTTGTATTCTTATTACTATGAAAAGGCTGGATTTAAACTCAACTTTACATGGGACTTTTAACGGGATTAGGGCTGTCAAAAGAATCGAAAATCAGATACTAATCGATACTAAAACTAGTATTGAAACTAGATACTCATTTGAGCAGGTATCGATACTAAAAAAGCACGTTCACAGGACCGAAATGAAGCTTTCCTGAATGTCTTTAGAATGAACTTGAGCTGTATCAGAACAAGAGTATAAGTATATCTGGACATACTGTGTGTCCTCTGCATTTGACCCGTCCTTTATTGCTGCTGTGGCAACCTGGTAACCCATCTCTAGATCCAAATGATTAAAGATGCACTATGTAACTTTTCTATTGGTCCAAAACCTCCTGTTCCAATGGAGACGCTCTTGCTTTGCCAAGTGGAAGATTTGAGACATTTTCACGAGATCAGAAGGTGCTCTAGGGACTAAGAAGACGTCAAGGATAAATTTTATTAAAGACAAGATTATACAGTAATATGTCACAGTACAGTACTCTATAAGGTAAAGTCACTGCTCTACAAAGTAAAAAGGAGGGTAGAGTATCCAAAAACTCAATTACTCTTTTAACTTTACTTTAACTTTCAACTCAATTAACTTTACTTCTCTGGACTGTATATATAAATGGACAAAGCTAACACGCTAGTCGTCACGTTCCAAGGGGCATGGGGGCACTTCCGGTGCCATCGATTCTGGCTCCAACTGACTTAACATTGAAAAATTGTCACCTCTCTCTGTAACTTTGGTCTTAAAATGTTCGTATTAACCCGCTCTACATGATCCTGGTGTTTTTATTTCACTATTTTGTCCTTAAATAAATTCCTTTTCCTAAATTCCTATTCCTAATATGGAAACTGACTCCAAATTCCAGTAAGTGCCAGCCTCGGTGAGCTTCATTTGACTGGAGCCGAACGCTATGGGCGACGTCACACTCCTTTAATCCGCTTCTTCGTCTGTGGTTACTTCAAAATAATAATACTCAAGTAGAAGTACAAAGTAGTGCTCCAAGAAATACACAAGTAAGAGAAAACAAGTATTTAGAAAAAATACTACACCAAGTAAGAGAAACTGTTGAAAAGTAAATGCACAAATCAGGTATTTTCAAAGGATAGACACAAAAATGAGAAAAACGGAATTATATCTGAAGGAGTAGCGCATGAAACAAATGCTCAGATCACTTCATATTGTCAACATAAAGCTTTTGTAACTCGTAGACTTACTTACAATGGAAAACGTAACCAAAACTTTTACTCAAATAAGAGTATTGTTACTTCTGTTACTAGAAAAGTCCAATTTCTTAAAACATGAAACTGAGTAAATGTTATTGAGTACTACCCACAATACATAAAATCAAACTGAAAAGATTTTAAAGGTGTTTTAGTAAAGTGAGTGGTCCTGACTGCCATAGGCCCATTAACCCGGCCTCTTTAAACCCACATTTACAGTGTCCAGAAATACACTTTCATTATTAATTTCAGAGTGCCAGTGTTCACCAGCCCTGCCTATACTATAGTGTGTCCTAACCTCTCCATTATTAATATCCACAACTAAAACTGTACCACAATCATTACTACAAAAATGACTTTCTCATTCGCTATGTGGTTACTCAAATATTTGCAAATTAAAAGTAAAAAATGTATTAAAAGTCAGAGGTGAAAACATTAAAGAAGTGCCTATGACAAGTTGAACTGCTCATTTTACTAAAACACACAAAGATCATTATATTTAAGGTTTTACTAAAAAAAAAACAAAGTGGTGGACACCTCTCCTACTCTTTCTCACTCCTCTTCCTTTTTCTTTTCCATTCCCCCTTTTCAGCCAAAACTGATGGACCTCCTCTTCTGCTTGCTGTCCTCTTCCTCTTCCTCTCCTCCCCCCTCTCTCTGCTTCCATCTCCCCCTCTCCTCCTCTCTCTCTTCTATATCTCCTCTTCATCTCTCCTCTCCTCCCTCCTCTCCCTCTGTAACCCTGTGAAACTGTAACTAAATCATTTCTACAAAAGTGACGTTCTCGTTCGATATTGTGGTTACCCAAATATATGTTATTAGGTTCTTTTTTCAGACCAAGAGTTTGTTTTCGACTGCTCACTAACAGAGTCACGTGGTGTTGCTGTGACATGTCTTATCAGTTGATTTATGCAGGTTTTGGCGCTGTCTTCCTACCGGTGGAGGCAGGACGACAGCGCCATCTGCAGTCCTACTTCCTCAGGACGTATCCCAGGTGTGTGGGGTACAACCCTTATTCCGACATACCACCGCTCCGACAGACCCCCACCCCGACATTCCGTCATTCCGACATGCCCCCATTCTGACACTTTTTGATGCCACCATTCTGACAACCTACTCATAGTTTGGAGGGTCACCTTTTTTGCCTGAACCAGGACTAAACCAGGACTAAACCAGGTCTAAACCAGGACTAAACCAGGACTAAACCAGGTCTAAACCAGGTCTAAACCAGGTCTAAACCGGAACTGAACCAGGACTGAGTGTCGGGATGGGCTCAGAGGTGCACCCACGTAGACTGTCGGGTGACCGCAGGTGAAAGGACCAGCGCAGCCGTCGCCCGATCGCACTTTGTGGACACCCTGCTTCACGGGCTCGGGGTTCTTTCTCTCTCTCTCTCTCAAGTCCAAGATCAGTCCTGGTTTAGTCCTGGTTCATTCCTGGTTTAGTCCTGGTTTAGTCCTGGTTCATTCCTGGTTTAGTCCTGGTTCAGTCTTGGTTTAGTCCTGGTTTAGTCCTATTTTAGTCCTAGTTTAGTCCTGTTTTAGTCCTGGTTTAGTCCGTATGCGGCACAAAAGTCCGGCATCTCGCTTGATGTTTCTTCTGCTCAATAAATAACGCCTGTGAAGTGAAGAGATGTATTTTTGACAGTCGCGTCTGTGAATTTGTATTTGTACTGAAGAAAATGTAATCGCAAATTTTCATTTCGTGATTGTAATTCTTGATGTCGTAACTTTTTAGATTCGTATTCTGATGGATAAAATACAAACAATACATTTTATGTACAACTGGACTCATTCGAGAGTTTACGAATATTTATTTTATGCTTAACTACAGCCAATTATGCAGGATTTTTAATAATTACCTTGTTTGTCGGAATGGCAGAATGTTGAAAAAAAAATGCTTAAATGCTGCCACTCCGACCAAGGAAAAAAAAATGTTGGAGTGCAGGACGTTTGAGAAAAAATGGAAATGCCTCCACTCCAACAATTAGACGTCAGTGTCAGAGTGGCGGTATGTCGGAAGGCAGCATGTAACCCAGGTGTGTGAGAGTAAAAAATCCCCTTCGTCCCGGTTTATAGTCCCGTGGGCATGTTTCATGTTTGTTGTCTTCTGTCCCAGTGATGTTTTCTTCATCCTGGTCCATAATGTGGTTCTCTCTTTTACAGCGGTCAGAAATGGCCGATTTGAGTTGTTCCTGTTCTACTTTGTGTTTCGTTGCTCGTGTGCACGCCTTCGCTGTTTCCTTCTCGTAATCTGTCCTATGTTCCTTTTTACGTGAACTGAATGCCCTTCCTGTTTACATTTATGCCCCGGTTCTGTTTTATCTTTATGGTAAAATGGTAATGTTACCTACCTGCCAACCTTTTAAGTAAAAGCTTAAAAAAAGTATTTACTGAAGGTCAGAGGTGAAAACATTAAAGTGCCTTTGACAAGATGGACTACTCATTTTACTAAAACACAGTAAAGATCATTATATTATATTTTTACTAAAAAAAAGTCAAGTCAATTTTGGCCATTTTTTTAATTCCAGATTTTGTTTTTGGAAATCATGACATCATTCTGGGGAATTTCTTAACTGTTACCTAGCAACCATTTTGTACACTGGGCCAAAACTCCTCTAATCGACACAGAAATTATAATATGACAAATAAAATTAAAAACCCTTTATTGTTTAAAATATCATAAAAGAAAATAAAAAATGTGTGTAAATTGTGTCAACATTTTGGATAGAATTCTCCTCAGTGTGATGTCATGAATATGGGATTCTCTACAGTAGAACTCTGTACTTCCTGTAATAAATATTTTTCTACTTTTCTTCAGAAATTGCTTCTTGATTGGTGTAAAACTAGCATTTATATTTAGGTACAAGGTATTTTTTACGCCAAATTAAGACAAAATTAGAGAATAATCAAAAACAGTTATATGCACTTGAATTTCAATCTCCCCACCTTATACCAAGAAATCAAGCACTTTCCAAATCGTTGCTGTTTTTTTCTAAGTGTGTAACTGGCTGTGTTCACTCTTGTACTGGTTTGGTCCTGTCTGAGTCCAGTTTAGTCCTGATATAGACCTTGTTTGGTACTGCTCATGTTCTGATCCAGTCCAGGTCTAGTCCGGGGTTAAATCCAGGTTTAGTCCCATTTAGTTTTAGTTTTATTTATTTATTTATTTATTTTATTTTTGGTATTTGTGCGAATAAGTGTGAAGTCAACCTTAGACTTCAGAGGTGAGCGTGTTGACAAAACAAAGCTACTTTTATTCATTCTCTTTTTATTTGTTTATTAATGGGTTTCAGAGTAATGATACAAATCTCTTTTAAATAGTGAAAAGTCCTCAAAATGTCACCTATAAACAAGAAGCTAAAACCCATGAATGAGTGTATGCTGTGGAAGTCTGAAGTCGTATTTTATTAATTATTTATTTAAAGCAGCACTGTGTAATATTCCTGGTGATGGACCCAACACCTGCAGGTTTCCATGGAGACAGAAAGTTAAACTCAAACTTTGGAACATTCTGCATGGAGATAGATCATTTTTATGGCACTTTTTGGAATCTTACGACCAAGAAAATCCCCATGGAGACGAGCAGGTGGCTCTGTGACGAGGCGAGCCCGCTATGTGTTAGGATCATAGACGGTATATATAAATGGACATAGCTAACCCGCTAGCCGCCGCATTCCAAACAGGAAGTTCACATGCGGCTCTGACTCTGGCTCCCATTACATTGGAATATTGTGGCTCCTGTCTCTGTACCTGCTGCTGAGAGCCTCGTCATTTTGGTCTTAACATGTTTGTATCAACCCGCTCTACATGATCCTGTTGTTTTTTTTCCGTAATTTTGTTCATTTAAAAAAATCCTATTCATAATCTAGAGTCTGGCTCCAAATTCGCCCTGTAACCGTTTGCATCGCGAGCTTCATTTCAGTGGAGCCGAACGCTTCAGTCTAGGATACATTTTTCTTCAGGCATTTTAGTGAAATAAAAAATACGCTTTTGATTTTGTTTATTCTTTGGCAGAAATGTTACACGGTGGGGCTTTATAGGGCCCATATTACACTATTTTTTGATCTATGTTATAATATTTCCTCATCACAAACAGACCTGAAGTTGTGTTTTGTTTCATTCACACGTTTAACACACAAACCCTGCTTATTTAGGCTGAGTTCTTCTCTTAAAAAGAAAACACTCAGTTCCACCTTGTACACAATACAGGAAATGGACCACTGCATTTTTAAACTTCATTAGAATAATTTGGATAATTTCAGCCCTGGAATTGCCAAACTCTACTGCACAAAAAGTAAAAGGAGTTGTTAACTTGAAAACTACCGCTTCATGACATCACAAGGTGGAACAGAGCATTTTGAGCTTTGGAGAAGTAGACAGTCTAATAAACCAGGATTACTCAAACACGTGTGAATGAAACAAAACACAACTCCAGGTCTGTTTTTGAGGCACAACAACAATATAACACGATTTAAAGCTCATAAGAGTCAGTTTTATGTAATAGTGTAAAAGTTCCTTCTGTAAATCTCTCTTATCCAGACCACACACCTGTCGTCATTTGAGCACCAACAAAAAAAAAAACATGTTCTGATCCACGTGCTGCAGTAACCTCTTATGAACCTCCATTTTGTCTCTCTCCTCTGTCTCCATCCGACCTGCCACATAACCGATTTATCTTGGTTAAAACCTGGTTTAAAGCTTGTTCAGATTTTCTTTAGTGCAGCGTTAATCCTGGTTTAATCCTACCTGTAATGCTCCCTTAGATTAGGTATAGTCCTGGTTTAGACCTGGTGTAGTCCTGGTTTAGACCTGGTGTAGTCCTGGTTTAGACCTGGTGTAGTCCTGGTTTAGACCTGGTGTAGTCCTGCTTTAGACCTGCTTTAATCCTATCTGTTCTGCGTCCTTACATTAGGCATGGTCCTGGTTTAGTCCTAATTTAGTCCTGGTTTAGACCTAGTTTAGCCCTAGTTTAGATTAGGTAAAATTCTGGTTTAGACCTCATTTAGACCTGGTTTAGACCTGGTTTAGACCTGGTTTAGTCCTGGTTTAGACCTGGTTCAGAACTGTTTTAGTCCTGGTTTAGACCTGGTTTAGTCCTGGTTTAGACTTTGTTTAGTCCTGGTTCAGACCTGGTTCAGATCTGGTTCAGATCTGGTTCAGACCTGTTTTAGTCCTGGTTTAGACCTGGTTTAGTCCTGGTTTAGATCTTGTTTAGTCCTGGTTCAGACCTGGTTTAGACCTGTTTCAGACCAGGTTCAGACCTGTTTTAATCCTGGTTTAGACCTGGTTCAGACCTGTTTTAATCCTGGTTCAGACCTGGTTTAGTCCTACCTGCTCTGCGCCCTTATAGCTCCCACTCTGAGTCTATAATAACAAGAGCTCCTGAGATGGCTACTGCAGTGAGCACAGGCAGCAGACTTGGGTACAGGTGGGGCTTACGAAGGACGGAGTGTGCCGGAGTTGCCAAGGGAACGGGCCAAGCAGCAAATGTTCCCTGTAACAAGTTGTAAACACCAGCATCATCGCATTATAGGGATTATAGGACCATATGGATGAAAAATCTCTGTCAAAACACACAATAACATCAATATGTATGATGTGGTGTCAATGTCAAAGCTAAAGGGGCGCTGTGGAACTTTTCTCCTGCCTGTTTCCATGGAGATGTGGGGTTAGTGCTTTGGCCTGGAATGTTCCGCATTATGCCTCTCCATGGAGACAAGCTAGGCATGAAACTAAGTCAAGTTACAGGTCGGATCTGTGGAGAGGAGACTCCACTCATAGTAAAAATACATGTTTTTAAATGGGTTTTTGTTGCATTAAAAACACCTGTAGATGCAAGGGAGAAGTTAATGCAGCACTGTGGAACATTCCAGACAAAGCAATGGCATCTCTGTGGAGACGAGGAGGTAATGGGCAAGACCTCGCACCAGAGAAAGTTACACAAAGTCTTCAATTTATGTCTAACCAGGATATCGGCTTCAGTTTTGGTGCTGATATCCTACACCAGTATCAGCGCATCCCTAATCCACATTTCTGTCGACATTATAGACCTGATTATAGACAATGATGAAGTTTTGGCTGAATTATATAAGTAAACCTGTATATTTTTGATACTTCATTGGTATCTATGGCAACCTAAGGGCAGGTATCTGTTTACAAAAATGATGGATTAAGAATTATGAATGGACATGTATTGTGGAACATTTTAAAGTGTAGGATAGCTATCAGTGTTAATGTATTATCAGGAAAAGGGGCAGAAGATTTAAGATTTAAGATCGGTCTTCTGTCGTTCATGTTTGTGCAGCTTATGTTTAACGAACTGACGCTAACTAAACTGCCATCCAAATAAATGAATACATGAAGAAATAAATACAGTCTGTTTGTCATTTGGACTTTTCTAGTGTCAAGAAATGAAAATTACCTGATTTTTTTTTAAATTGTCAATGTCAACATAGTATATAGCCTATTATACATATACAATACATAAATACATAAACGATATATAAATAAATACAAATACATTTTATTAAAATAAATAAAATGTATTTATTTGAACAGAACTTGAACAGAAATGGGGGTCTCAGACATCATTTGTCTCCCATCTATAACTCTATCCTCAAACCTAAATCTAAACAAACTGGGAAAACAATGGGACTAGCCAGGACATGTACAGAGGTGTGAAAACACCCATCATGGCCCTGAATGGATATGCTAACTACTCCCCCACTCCCACTCCATATTGAATAGACTCACATGACTAACAGAAACTGTTAACAACTCCATATTGTATCACCTGATCAACTGAAACTGTATTTAAATATGTGTTGTCTCAGAGTAATTTTCATTGTAATTAAGCTCCTCCCTTCAAGCAGATATAAAGCAGTGTCCGCCAGCATCTGACCAGAACTGAGGAAGCAGCTTGGATGAGCTGCGAAACGTATTCAACCAAATAAACTATGTCCAGTTGACAAATTAAATTTTCTCCTTTTTTTGCCAAAAATAAATAAAAATAAAATAAACCTTTGCTTCCAAATTGCAACACGAAGACCTTGAGAGAAATCATCAATAAAAAGGGGTTTCTTACGGTGTATTTTTGTCTTTGGAAACAGACGCCTCAGAACAGAGTACACGGTACTACAGTATATCAGAACAGAGTACACGGTACTACAGTATATCAGAACAGAGTACACGGTACTACAGTATATCAGAACAGAGTACACGGTACTACAGTATATCGACTGATAAAGCACGTACAGCACTACTTGTACATCTTTCCACCTGAAGATTTTTGGAGACTATCCCCATTAGCGGGCCAAATCAATCAAGAAGCAGCGAGCGCGCGGAGAGGGGAGGAGGAGGAGGAGGAGGAGGAGAGGAGGAAGAGAGGAGGGGTGAGAGCGGTAGAGCGCGCGAGAAAAAGAGAGGGGAGAGGAAAGAGAGAGAGAGAGAGAGAGGAGCTGGAGAGGAGACAGCGTCGGTGGGAGCTCTGCAGTACGATACGGCGGGATTTCAGACACGTTGTTGCGCTTTGTCTCGGACTTTTACGTATGCCGTGGAGCGATACCTTTTGGATCCGCGAACGATGTGACTCGGCGAAGCTCACGGTAAGGTGTCCGTTCATTTTTCGCTCGTGATCCCGTTTACAGATGCTCGGTGTTTGCGTGCGTGCGTGCGCGTGTGTGTGCGCAGTCTATGTGGCGGTGGAGCTCATTTGGATGCACGCGTGAGCGCGAATGGGAGAACAAGAAGCGTCTCTGTCTACGTAGGATCTTTTCGGACCAAAGCACGGATGCGCATTCACGATCCGAAATGAACCGACCTCGAATACCTTGGGAGTATAGGGCTGCACAGTATTGCCAAAGTATCGATAACGCAATATTGGCGAACGCAATAATCATGTCGCAACAAACTATGTATATATCGCAAGGACCTCAATCTGGCAGAAATTTAGTTTTTTTAATTAAAACATCAAAACGTGTGAGTTTATTGCATATTTTCAGTATTTAATCCATTATTAACATTGATTTAGTCATAGGTATTGGCTCCGTAAAGTTGGTTAACGTAATAATCGACGTCGCAACTAACTAAATACATCGTTATACCATCAAGGACAAAACATTAAAAATGTTCCTTAATTTTGCGTATTGAATCCGAATATTAACCTTGATCTAGTCTTGTTTTTTTGTCTGTTTTTTTATTTTTTTTATTTTTTATTTTCTTTGACTACTAAATTCACGTTTTAGTTTTAACTGAAATTATTGCGTCAAAATTCCATTAAAATATCGCAATTATACATATCACTATACTAAATAGCCATTTTGCATTTTTTTAAACCAATATCGTGCAGCCCTACTGGGGAGGATGACACATCTAAAAATACACACACTCATTTATAACACTATCATGTCCACGTTACGGAACTTTTCTAGCTTCATGGTTTCTGTTTTTGGGCTGATTTGCGCAAAAAATCCTGATCATCTGTTGACACGACACGCCATATCTCTCCAATCAACGTCCAGCGTCTCCTTAGTGTTCATTTGAAGTGTTCACAAGCAGGGCCGTACGTGGAATTTTTGGAATACTGAGACTTATAATGCAAGTTTTAGTCCTGGTTTAGTCCTGGTTTAGTCCTGGTTTGGTCCTGTCTTAAATCTAGTCCTCTAATCTCATTGTTGTCCAAGTTCAGGCCTGATTTAGTCTAAAGATCTGGTTTAGTCCTAGTTCCGAGACTTAGCTGTGCATTCCTGGTTTGGTCCTGGTTTGGTCCTGGTTTAGTCCTGGTTTAGATCTAGTCCTCTAGTCTCATTGTGGTCGAAGTTCAGCCCTGATTTAGTTCTAAGATCTGGTTTAGTCCTGGTTTACTTGGATTGGTTCTAGTTTAAACCTTATGGAAGGAGTTTTATCTTGGACCTGTTTTATGTTCCTGGTTTAGTCCTGGTTCAGACCTGGATTGTTCATGGTTACCCAATGTAGTCCCGGTTTAGACTTGGTTTAGTCTTTTTATATACCCTTGTTCTGATTTGGATCTGGTACTTAGTGGTACTAGTTTAGATTTGGAATTCATCATGTTTAAAACCTAATCCTTGTTCAGAATTGATTTAGTCCTGGTTTAATCCTGGTTCAGTCCTGGTTTGTTTCTGGTTTAAACCTGGTTTATTCATGTTTGGTGTAATCCAGATTGCCTTTAGTCACCTTGTATGGTCCTGGTTTTGACCTGGTTTTATCCATCCAGACCAGATTAAGTTCTTTTTTAATCCTGGTTCAGTCCTGAATTGGTACTTTCACTATCTAGATTTGGTTTAGTTAGGACTTTAAACCTGGTTTAGACTTGGTTTAATCCTAGTTCAGATCTGATTTGATCTGTTTAACCTTGTTGAAGTTTTTACATAAACTCATTACATATACATACATACATACATATATTTAGAAAATACCCAAAATACACACACTTGCTGGTTTGGTATTGACTTAGTCCTAATACAGGTTTAGGCCTGCTCTAGTCCGAGTTTAGTCCTGGTTTAGTTCTGGTTTAGTCCTGGTTTAGTTCTAGTTTAGTCCTGGTTTAGTTCAGGTTTCAGTCTAGCCCCAATTTTTATGTAATCTATGTTCAAGCATGAACCCACTTTGTCATTACGATTCACCACCAGAGCACAGACATAGTTTTGTACTCGACCTCACATGTACCACGTTATGTAAAGAAAAAAAAATAATAATAAAGTCTTGCAGCTGTACAAACTAGTACTGTCAAGTTACTAAAATTTCAAACTTGATTTTGATACTATAAAGAAATGATTTGATACTCAATACCGATTCTGATACCACAATAATAATAAAAACACTTTATTTCTTTAGACAATAGAATGTAAGTTTCATCATCATTGTGTAACTTTTCTGATGAAGGGTCTGCCATTTTTCTGATTTTTCTGCTTTATCTGAAATGTTCCACAGTAGCATTAAACTTATTTATCTTGCATTTATTCAGTTACAGTCTGTGTACTCCCTCAGTGGTCCTGTAGGTTCCGTACTTTTCTAGCGTCATGGTTTCTGTTTTTGGGGTGATCCGATCGTCAACAAATCCCGATCATCTGTGGACACGACTCTGCCATGTCTCTCCATCCGACCGTCTCCTTAGTGTTCATTTGAAGCGTTCACAAGCAGGGCCGTTCGTGGAATTTTTGGAATACTAGGCCTATAATGCAAGTTTTAGTCCTGGTTTGGTCCTGGTTTAGTCTTGGTTTATTGTTGTCCAAGTTCAGGCCTGATTTAGTCTTAAGATCTGGTTTAGTCCTGGTTCAGAGACATAGCTGTGTATTCCTGGTTTGGTCCTGGTTTGGTCCTGGTTTGGTTCTGGTTTAGTCTTGGTTTGGGCCTGGTTTGGTCCTGGTTTGGTCCTGGTTTAGTCCTGGTTTGGTCCTGGTTTAGTCCTGGTTTGGTCCTGGTTTGGTCCTAGTTACAGTTGGTGGTCCATGGGTGTATATTAATCTTTGTGCTCTCATACTTGTCCTGATCCAGCTCAAAATCATTCAGGAAAGCTTCATTTTTGTCCTGTGAATGACTTTTTCAGTATCGATACCTGCTCAAATGAGTATCAAGTTTCGATACTGGTTTTAATATCGATTTATGTCCGATTTCCGATACTTTTGACAGTCCAGTGCAGTACAGGCCGATTATAACAGTGACACGTACGGATCAGCTCCTTTCTTCAACACAATGGGGTTTTACGAGGGGATTTAAATGCAAATATAACGCCGTTTGAACTTTCGTACTCCGAGCTTCAGCGTTGGTGTTTTCGGTAGACGGTTGCCGCGGCGATCAAGTTTGGTGTTATAGATGAGATGAGTTATTATTAATGCGGGTTTGGAGGGGGAAATGGGGCAGTAGGGCAGAGGAGGGGTGAGTGGCGTGGGCAGATGGGGCAAGAACAGAGACATAAGAGCGCTTCGCCTTCGGGGTGGAGGGTTTTTACTGATTTGTTTTCAGATATTTTAGCTTTTGTAATTTGTTTGTTGCTAATTTTGCTTGCTAATTTCGGTATTTTGCTTTTCGCTTTTGTTTTTGTAATCACTGCACGGAGAGTTTGAAAATTACTCGGATTTTTTTCATCAAAATTCAATGTACTCAAATACTTAATATGATTTATTTTTAAAGCTACAACATGTAACTTTTAGGAGGTGGCACGTCATGGAAATAAAAAATTAAAGGGCCCATATTACGCTATTTTCTGATCTGTGTTCTAATGTTGTTTCCTCATCACAAACAGACCTGGAGTTGCGTTTTGTTTCATTCTCACATGTTTATTTAGGCTAGTTAGTTCTTCCCTCACATGGACAACACTCTGTTCCACCTTATGATGTCATGTGGTAATACAGGAAGTGCTCCACTGTGTTTTTAAACTCCACACACCTTCACAAGAATCATTTGGATCATTTCAGCTCTGGAAAGGAGCTGTTAACTTGAAAACTACCGCTTCATGACATCACAAGGTGGAACAGAGCGTTTAAAGCTTTGGAGATGTAAACAGATTAATAATAAAGAGTTACTCAAACATGTGAATGAAACAAAACACAACTCCAGGTCTGTTTTTGAGGAGGAAACATTACAACATGTCTTAAAACTCCCAAGAATTCATTTTGTCTAATACTGAACCATTAATTCAAGGTAGATTCAATTTGAAATATCATAATAATCATAATATAAAACATTTGTCACTTTTAGACCAGGTCACCACCTTTAACAGCCAAAAACGTTGACTTTAAGTTTTATTGTTACTTCAAAATATGATTACTCAAATACACGCAGATAGTTGTCATGTTTAACTCCAGATTTGTGTTGCTGTTGTTGTGTTTAGAGGCTCAGACTTCTGTCACGCTCATGAACAAGTCACTGACACCACTTTAATCTGACTCCCACTGAAACTACAGACACACACAGAGCTGTTAGTGTCAACCAGCGCACAAACCCGGGTTAAAGGCGCTGTACCTGATTTTGACGTCAAAAAACCCCAGAACAAATTTATTTAAAACAAAAAAAAACTTATCTTATGCATTCAGAGCGTCCTAATTATTCACCCTGATGAGTTTATAAGAGCTTTTCTCAACTTTCAGAGGCCAGAGCCGAGTTTACTTTAATAAACTCTGAAAAAATCAAGAATTACTCCTGTTTTAAACTGCAACCAAAATGCCACACTGGGTTAGCTCCCTGTATATGTGTTACCCAAGACCTGCTTTAGACCGGGTTTAAGACCTGGTTAAGTCCTGGTTTAGTTCTGTTTAAGTCCTGATTTAAGTCCTGGTTTAGTTCTGTTTAAGTCCTAGTTAAGTCCTGGTTTAGCTTTTCTCAACTTTCAGAGGCCAGAGCGGAGTTTTGCCGTCACAGTAATTGTAACAATAACTAGCATGCTAACACACTTCCTGATTACTGGACAATACAATGCTTTCTAACTAACAAAATAAACTAACACACACACACACACACAAAAATAGAACATGCAAATTCAACTCTGCAGGTCCTGTATCTTTGAGGGAATTGAACCCAGGACCCTTTTGTTGTGAGGCGAGTGCTGTGCTAACTACTCTAACTACTCCACCATGGCCTTGACTTGACGGTCGGTTTACAGATGCACTATGTAACTTTTTTGTTGGAAAGTCTGCCCGCTGCTTGTCTCCAAGGTGATGTTATTACGTTACCTGGAATGCCACAGTAAGGCAAGCAGGGGACACCACCAGGTTATGTTACAGATCAGATCTGTGGAAATGCAAGCCCACTCACAGTAAGAATATATGTTTTTCAAGTGTTTTTTTTAACCGACAAAAAAATCTGTAATTAAAAAAATAAAAGACATACCCAAACATTCCAGTGGCAAGGCTTTAACATCTCCATGGAGACAAGCACACCAGAAAAGTTACATAATGAACCTTTAAACTTGCTTTACTGTTTTAGGCCTGGTTTAGTGGTTCTGATGCGTTACATTATGGTTTTAAGTATTTCTCAAAACCAAATTAATAAACAAATGAAAAAAAGAAAGTAAAAAAGTCTACACCACATGAATAATATAAAGATAAAATAACATGTGCGCAGTGGAGAATTCTAAACACTGTGAAGGCTGGTGACTGCAGGGTCCGCTAACATTTAATATAAGCTTTAAAACAATGTATTTTTGTTCAGAAATCCCATTAAAGGGCCTCACAAGCGCAGAGGTCTGGTTCAGGAGCAGCTTGTCTCCTGATATCACATTTAAAGGGACGGTCCCACAGCCCGCGGCAACTCTGAAAAAATCAAGAATTACTCCTGTTTTAAACTGCAACCAAAATGCCACACTGGGTTAGCTCCCTGTATATGTGTTACCCAAGACCTGCTTTAGACCGGGCTTAAGACCTGGTTAAGATCTGTCTAAGTCCTGGTTTAAGTCCTGGTTAAGTTCTGGTTATGTCCTAGTTAAGTCCTGGTTAATTCCTAGTTTAGTTCTGTTTAAGTCCTGGTTTAACTTCTGGTTAAGTCCTGGTTTAGTTCTGTTTAAGTCTTGGTTATGTCCTAGTTAAGTCCCAGTTTAGTTCTGTTTGAGTCCTGGTTAAGTCCTGTTTAGTTCTTTTTAAGTCCTGATTTAAGTCCTGGTTAAGTTCTGGTTTAGTGCTGTTTAAGTCCTGGTTTAAGTCTGGGTTAAGTCCTAGTTAAGTTCTGGTTTAGTTCTGTTTAAGTCCTGGTTTAAGTCCTGGTTATGTCCTAGTTAAGTCCTGGTTAAGTTCTGGTTTAATTCTGTTTAAGTCCTGGTTAAGTCCTAGTTAAGTCCTGTTTAAGTCCTGGTTTTAGTTCTGGTTAACACATGTTTGAGTAATCCTGCATTTTTAGTCTGTCTACATCTCCAAAGCTCAAAATGCTCTGTTCCACCTTGTGATGTCATGACGATGGTTTTCAAGTTGACAGACATCCAAATGATTCTAGTGAAGGTGTGTGGAGTTTAAAAACACAGTGGAGCACTCCCTGTATTACCACATGACATCACAAGGTGGAACAGAGAGCTTTAAATTAGAATAATGTACATGTCGAACAATTCTAACACTTTCTTTTACTAGTAGAAATGAACTGAAACCAAGCTCAAAATATATGTAAAATTTCAAACTCGATTTCAGTACTAAGAAATGGGCTTAATACTGATTCAGATGCCACAATGATGATAAAAAACACTCTTTCTTTAGACAATAGAATGTGATTTTCAACATTAAATCGTAGTTTCTTGTACTTTCGTGCTCCATGGTCCAAAATCAAATATAACAGATCAAATTTTCGTCATATAAGAAATAATCTAACAACAAACTCTGCAGTTGTGTATTTAAAGTCAATGATTTTGCCGCACCTAAATTATTGCATTACCAGTTGGACTCTGACAAGCAAAACTACTTTTAAATTATCTAAATCTATTTATAAAAAAGCACTTAAAGTATTAGACAAAAAGCCCACTAATTATCACTACTGCAGAATACTTGACAAATACAAATGTCTTAATTGGGACAACACAATTAAATATGCAGATTTAATTTGAGTATACAAAGTTTTTAATAGTCTTGCTCCACCTCCTCTAAAAGAGTTTGTGAAAAGAAATTCAAATCGCACAACGAGAGCAGGTTTTAGAGGTGAGGCTGTGTGGCGTTTAGGAAAAGTGCTTTTGGACACTTCTGTTTCGCTTATCGAGCAGGTCAAACATGGACCACAGAGCAGCTTATAAACGAGAGCATTTTCTAAAGATTTAAAACAACAAATATGTCACGTGTTTTGTACTTTTGTGTGATTGTTGCTGCACTTTTCCCTGTCCCGCATATGATTTGACATCAACCTGCCGAGGGACTGAAGATGGAAATGAGCCACGCTGGTTTTAATTTGAATTGTTCATTAATATGCGCTGCCTCTTTCCAAATAAAAAAGAAAAATACATAAAAATAGATAAATAAAGCTACTCAGGAAAGCTTCATTTCTGTCCTGTGAATGTGACTTTTTTTTGTATCGATTAGTGTCTGATTTTTGATATTTTTGACAGCCTCCGAATTCAGATTTTGCTGGAAAAAACTCGCTCAGTCCGAATAACAAACGTGTTTGTCTCCCTCAAAGCTCATGAGTTTCTCCAGTCGTTTGAAGGTAGTGGAAAAAGTCACATTCGATTTTGTTCAATAACGGACTACAATGCAGCTTTATTCCTGTTTTATTGGTCTGGGTCAAATGCATTAGCCCTGATTTTGACCCATTGACCTTAAGGTTAAATTCAACTCCACTTTTTTTATGGAAATGTGTTCGGAGCCCCTGACCCATCCATCAATGACACCGAGACCCTGACAGAAGTAAGCAAGGACCACCGCGCTGTAGTTCAAAGTGGATTTGTCAGAGAAATCAACCAAAAACTAAAAATGTCAGAAATTTCAAACTTGATTTTGATACTAAAGAATCGACTCGATACTCGATATAGATTTTGATACACAAATGATCATTTTAAAGGGCTCACATTACACTGTTTCTCTGTTATAAAGTTGTTTCCTCACCATAAACGCACCTGGAGTTGTGTTTTGTTTCATTCACACATGTTTAACACACAAACGGAAAACACTCTGTTGCACCTTGTGATGTCATGTGGTGTTACAGGAAGTGCTCCAGTGTGTTTTTAAACTCCACACACCTTCACTAGAATCATTCATACAATTTCAGATCTGGAATTATCAATCTATCCTGAACAAAAGGTAAGTATTAACTCGAAAACTTCCACTTCATGACATCACAAGGTGGAACAGAGCGTTTTGAGCTTTGGAGATGTTTTTAATGAGGAAAGGACATTATAACATAAATCAGAAAAGAGTGTAATATGAGCCCTTTAATCTCCCACGTCCTGGACTAAGTGTGAATCCCGGTTTAGGTGCGGCTCCTTTTCCTTTTATGGAGCGTTGTTTCTGTCCAAATGTTTAAAGTGGGCCAGGTTAGCCAAGGCAGCTATTTGTGAGTGTGCACCCAATTTATGAGAGAGGGAGAGAGGGAAGAGAGAGGGAGAGAGGGAAAGAGGGGAGGGGGGCATAGGGAGGGAGAGAGGGAGAGAGAAAGAGAGGGAAGGAGGGGAGGGGGTGCATAGGGAGGGAGAGAGGGAAGAGAGAGAAAGAGCGAAGGAAAGAAGATGGGAGGGAGAGAGGGAGGGGGCACAGACAGAGAAAGGTAAAGAGGTAGAGGAGAGGGCTAAAGAGGAAAATGGAGAGAGGAGGAAGGAGGGAGAGAGAGAAGGAGGGGGACAGACAAAAAGGTAGAGGTAGGGGAGAGGGCTAAAGAGCAAGATGGAGAGAGGAGGAAGAGAGAGAGAGGGAGAAAAATAGGGAAAGAAGGAGAGGGAGAGAGAGAGGGATGGAAGGAGGGTGGTAGTGAGAGGGGGAAAGGGAGAGAGAGAGAGGGTGAGAAAGAGAGAGGGAGAAGGGAGAGAGAAGTAGAGGAGAGGGCTAAAAGAGGAAGATGGAAAGAGAGGAGGAGAGAGACAGTGAGAGGAAGGGAGAGAGGGAGAAAAAGAGGGAAAAAAGGAGAGAAAAGAGAGAGAGCAGAGGGGGAAAAAAAAACAAGTAAGTGATTTATTCTGTGAGTGTGATGTGATTTTCTGGCTCGGAGACCGTGGACCGCTCGGCTCTGTCTGGGGAATCTGGTGGCAGCAAAACGGATTCGGGGACACGGCACGTTGCCTCGGTAACCACCAAAAACAGGAGGGGGGGAGGGGGGCTGGGGGGCAGGTAGAAGGCCAGGGGAGGGGCTCTATACGTGTGTGGGCAGGTATTTATCACACAATGGGGACCTGCCTTTCTTAGGAGGAAAAAGTCTTGTTATTGCAATTCCAGCGTAACCTGACGGACAAACTTCACACTGTTTTAGCTTTGTGAAAAAACGTGTAGAAGGGGAGCTGTCTAGATGTAAGAACAAAAGTTTGAATTTTCGGTTTGTTCCGCTGTTGTGACGCTTGATTTGAAAATTGAGTTTACATTATACTGTGTGCTCCCTTTAGACATGGGGTAAAGCAGGTTAGGGTTTAGGCTCAGCTTATACAAGTAGTGACTGAACTCATGTTTAGCACTGTGCAGGAAATGAATGGAAGTCAATGTAATGTCCCCAAGAAGCCTGGAAACACGACCTATGTGTGTGTGTGTGTGTGTGTTTGTGTGTGTATGGTGTGTGTGTGTGTGTGTGTGTGTATGATGTGTGTGTCTGTGTGTGTATGATGTGTGTGTCTGTATGTGTATGATGTATGTATGATGTGTGTGTGTGTGTGTTTGTGTGTGTATGATGTGTGTGTCTGTGTGTGTATGATGCGTGTGTCTGTATGTATGTGTATGATGTGTGTGTGTCTGTGTGTGTATGATGTGTGTGTGTGTGTGTGTGGGGGGGGTGTGCCTGTGTGTATGAGGTGTGTGTGTGTGTGTGTGTATGTATGGTGTGGGTGTGTGTGTACCTGTGTGTATGAGGTGTGTGTGTGTGTGTATGATGTGTGTGTGTCTGTGTGTGTATGATGTGTGTGTGTGTATGTATGTATGTATGATGTGTGTGTCTGTATGTGTATGATGTGTGTGTGTGTGCCTGTGTGTATGAGGTGTGTGTGTGTGTGTGTGTGTGTATGATGTGTGTGTGTGTATGATGGTTTTGTGTGTGTGTGTGTGTGTGTGTATGACTGTGTGTGTCTGTATGTGTATGATGTATGTGTGTGTGTGTGTGTGTGATGTGTGCATGTATGATGGTTTTGTGTGTGTGTATATGTATGATGTGTGTGTGTGTGTGTGTGTGTATGATGTGTGTGTGTGTGTATGATGGTTGTGTGTATGTGTGTGTATGGTGCGTGTGTGTGTATTTACGTGAGGGCAAAGTGGGAAAGGTTAATCATGACTCTTCAATGACCTGGATTCAGATTGACACTTGAACTTAAAGAGGCAACGCAACACACTGAAGAACATACAACCAGTCAAAACCACACAAATATTATGACAAATTCAGATTTTTACTTTCTTTTTTTTGGCGATCAGTTTTTTAAATTTGTAACCAGATACCAAAATCAATTTACATTTAAAATTTTCCCCCAAAATCCCTAAAAATCCTTTTCATTTTAAACAGTTTGCAGTGGTCCAAAGTTATTCAGAGCATCCTAAGTATTCACCAAGATGAGTTTTTAAGCACTTTTCACAACTGTCAGAGACTAGAGCAGAGTTTTGCTTGGACGACGAAGATAACAACAAGTAGCATGCTAATAACGCACTTCCTGATTATCCTTTCTTGGATGCAGAGCTGCTTATACAACATATCTGTAGTGGGAGAAGACAAATGTTGCTCAGATACATGGGGAATAAAATCAGGCACAGGCCCCTAAAGCTGTTTTAGATCAATATTGCAATTTACAGGGAATAACATGAACAATAGTAAATCTATGTATGTGTATTTTAAAGCGGACCTATTATGCAAAATCGACTTTTCAGAGCTTTTAAGCATGCTATAGTTGTTTCCCCTCGAAGTTGTATTTGGAGTGATTCGTGCATGTTTGAGTCGTCTTTATTCTCCTGTATTCAAGGCCCTGTTTTCACACGCCGATGCTCTCAACTTTCTTCGTTCTCCAGTTTTATTTTCTTAATCATATACACGTAGGATTCGGCAGTGTCAAGTAGTCATTTTTAGTACGAATGAAAAAAAATGCTACTTCCTTTTTACCCTGATCTGCAGCTATCCATCGTAGGTGCCGACTCTTTGTTGCGATGACGTTTACAGCGATGCCACTGCGCTCTACTTTCTTCTTTCACCAGTTTTGTTTTCTTAATCGTATACACCTACGATTCGGCAGCGTCAAGTAGTCATTTTTGTACGAATGAAAACAAAAAATGCTACTTCCTCTTTACCATGAGCTGGAGTTATCCGTGAGAGGTGCAGACTCACGGTGACGATTTTATTAAGTCGTTTTAGATGAATATTGCGATTGAAAATGTCAAAATTGCGACTTAAAGAATGTAAAGATTCACAGGTGTCAGAGATCGTAACTATAAGCAGACACAAGCACTATATGCCTTCTTTTATACGAAGTAACAGGGATGGTACAAGATCTTGTGAGACAAATTTGCCACAAGATCGTGCGCACAAGAGAAAAATGATCTTGTGAGATTTTTTTCCACCTTTACATTTAGAACGGACAAAAAAGGGTTACGCGTTGGTGAGTTATATCTCTTTAAAAGTTCCAAAAAGCAATACTAGAATGGAAACAAAACAAAATGATGAATAATAACAAAATTGTGAGGCCAAAATTGGAAACCGAACTGTGAAATGTATATATTAGGAATTATGTTAAAATCTCGTCTTGTCTCGTTCTCGTGGACCCAATCTCGTATCTCGTCTCGTCTTGTGGAAATTTTGTCTCGTCCCATCCCTAAGAAGTAACAGAAAAAGCATCATCTCTCATCTTTTTCATCGTTTGTCTATCTTGAAACTGTGGTATATTGCTGAAGTAAATATAGATGATAAACGATAATACTGAAACTAAACTATGCCACTGAAAACTATTCAAAAGCTTGTTTCTATGGAGATGTCATTGCTCTGCCTGGAATGTCCCACAGTATGACATTAAACAGCTCCGTTTTACATTTATTCAATTACAGGTGGTTTTATTCTGACTGTGAGCAGGGTCGCCTCACCACAGATCTGACCTGTAACTTGACCTGGTGTCATCCCCTGCTAGACTCCATGGAGATCCATACCGCGGAACATTCCAGGCCAAAGCACTAACCCAACATCTCTATGGAAACAAGCAGGAGAGAAGACATTGACACCACAGCATGAATATTGACGGTTTTTTCATCCATCCGTTTCATTGGTTTTATAGCGCAAAAATACCTAGAAAAACAGGCATTCTGACTGTGAGCAGGGTTGCATTTCCACAGATCTGACCTGTAACTTGGTCTGGTTCGGTCTCCGTGAAGATAGAAAGGTTTCATGCCATATTGGGAAACATTCCCGACAAAGCAATAAAAAAAAAAAAAAAAAGAAATGACCAGAAAAGTTACACAGTGCACCTTTGCTTCAACCTTTTGCGGCTTAAATATTATCGTATAGCCAAAAATTACCAAAAAATTCTCAGTAGCGCAAAGAAAATATCCACAGGGTAACTATGGACTCGCCAAAATTATTGTCTCACCTTGCTAATGCTAATTGCTAATGCTAATGCTAATTGCTAATGCTGATGCTAATTTCCGTTACCTTTATTCAGCATTAGCGTCATGCACCATAAACAGTGGGGCAGTAGCTCCTCTCCCGGTATCTGTTGGCAGCAGTGGATTTAAGTGGGATGCACAGGCCGTGAGTGATCACTGCAGCGTTGTCCGCTCCAGCCAAACGACATGCACTGAGGGATTATGGGTAAGCACCGAAATAAACACAGACAATACAAGTTAACGTCCCGTCACGGCGCCACAGAGGGCATCGACGTGGGCGGAGTTTATGTGGCGATCACAGAATACACTCGCGCAGATGTTTGGACACGGGGAGTTAAAAATCATTCAACCACAGACAGAGCGAGAGAGATAACCACTGTTGGGAAAAAAAAAATCTATACGTCGTGTTTACGTTTTACAATTTCAGATGGAGACTGGGGCCTATATAACTCTACGGGAGAATGTTTTTCATAGAAGTAACGACAAAAATAATTTCACAAATGTTGAATCGTTATTTGTTGTTTTTTGTTGTTATTTAATTGGCTCCACAAACGTGTCATTTTAATCTTTTATTTAAGGTTTAAAGTCCTTTTAACTGACAACAGGCGTTTAAAAGCACCATTTTCTGAAGCTATTGTGGGGATAAAATCTTTTGTACACACTGGGCGATTGCAATTTTAATCGATTTTAAGCAAAGTCAGAGCAGGGGCTTCTCGTCTTTCAAACGGCGTAAACTCCGTATAGTTTCAGTCTTACTACAGCTGGGATGAGATAAGACGCGAGACTGGATCTACGAGAATGAGACAAGACGAGATTTTGACATTATTTAGTTTTTGAATTGACTTTATTTCATATTTTCGCTGTAGCGCTGCATTTTGCGACCACAGCTTCTCAAAAAATACATCTCGCCGGTACTTAACTTTTTATCCAATCCAAACGTGAAAACATGCAGAAAAATTTCACGAGATCATTTTCAGCGTGTGTGCACAATTTTGTCTCGCGAGATTTCGTCCCATTCCTGATTCTTCCTGTTTGCTGTTACTTAAGAAATTGTAAACCTAAACGTACATTACATTTGTACAGAAAATCTTCATAAGTAAGAAATGCAGGTGTAAACTTGTTTTAAAATAATCGTCGATTTCACAGTTTTGCAATTTTTCAATGTCTTGATCATTAAAACAAAAGTATTTATTTGTTTTATGGGTCCTCTGTCGGTAAAACGTGTGGTTTGGAGTTCAGACAAAAATCTGTATTAATGTTCAGAAAATGAAATGAAAAGTGAAAGGTAAATACTTTTTGCTTTTAAGAAAACTAAATTAAACTGAATCATATAGGAGGCAAAAACTTCCAATCTCCGACCTCTAACCCTAATCCATTTTTTTCTGTATTTATAATTTTAAAGTAATCTGTTGTAAAGTGCATTCAAATTTCACCTCAGCTCCCCCAATGTCACATCTCTGTATTAAAGCACAGCGTCAGTCAAACCTGTGCACATTTAAGCTGGATGCCCTAAATCTGCTGCCTCTGCGTGCACCGAGAGAGAGGAGGAGGGAGAGGAGGAGAGAGTGTGAGGAGGAGGAAGGAGAGGACAGTGGGAGAGGAGGAAGAGGGAAAAGAGGACGGCAGAAGAGGAAAGAAGGACGAGAGAAGGAGGGAGAAGAAGAGGGGAGCGGGAAGACGAGGCAGAGGACGAGGGTGACAAAGAGAGAGAGGGAGGCGAGGAGGAGAGAGCAAAAGGAGGAGGGACAGGCAGAAGAGAGAGAGGAAGAGGAGAGAGAGGAGGAGGAGAGAGGGAGAGAAGACGTGTGTTTGTAGAAAGCACAGGACAGGCGTTATAGATGACCTCGATCGGTGCTAATCGGAGCAGGGCACATCTCTTCATCTGGAGCAGAGTCAGAGACGGATGGACACAAACTCTGCTGAGGTCTGCAGGTTTGAGAGAGGGAAGAGAGGGAGGAGAGGAGGGGCGAAGAGAGGGAGAGGAAAGAGAAGGAGGAGAGCGAAGAGGGAGAGGAGAGGTGGAGCGAGAGAAGAGAGGAAAGAGGGGGGCGAGATCAGAGAGAGAGAGAGACAGAGAGAGAGAAGAGAGACAAGCGATGGAGGAGAGTGAGGAGAGGAGAGCAAGGAGAGAAGAAGGAGGAGAGAGAGAGGGAAGAGAGTGAGGGGAGCAAGCGAAGAACAGAAAGGGAGGAGGAAAGAGGCAGAAGACAGAGGGAGAGATGGAGAGGTGAATAAAGACGTACGATGGTATAGGTTGCGTTCACATTCTAGAGTGTAATGATATGGTCATTTGAGGAAGAGGGCAGGGGCCTGTGTGACTCTGTAGAGCTGTTCACTCATAATATCACCTCTGCGTCCAAACTGAAACTTCACACATGATTTTTAGCTTTTTAGCCCAAAACAAGAGACACTTACGTCTCACAACGTGTGTGTAACCAAGTTGTATCCGATATGTCAATAATATTGTAATCAGATCATGGTTAGGGGGTGAAAAAATGTGTAAAACTGTCGATTTTTTGTTGATGTTTGAATTTAATATTACAAATGATGAGAGTCAAAATCCTGGACCCAAAAGGAGGATGTGGGAAATAAAAGACGTCTGGTCACCCAAGTATTTGCACATTAAATTGAATTACCAGTGTGTTAAAGTTGCTGTAAACTAACTTAATTTGAACCGATATCTTGGAACCGATATCAGATCCATCAAATGCTTCATTATCTGCGCCGATATCTGATCCCAGTGCCATATCAGTGCATCATAGTGTTTTCCATCTGCAGGTGAACTCACTGTAACTCGGGTTAAGTTGTGATTGTGAGACCTTTGTTAAAACGTTAAAAGCGCGGGCTACGTACAGCTCCTTTAACATCTGGCGGTTTTCATCAGTCGAATGTTCCTCGCCTCTGTTTCCTTTGTGTTGTGACCTGAAGCTCAGACTGCAGCGGCTGGAGGACTCAGAGGTGTTTGTGCAGAGGAAGAGAAGGCTCTCGGGGAGAAGTTCAGAGAAGAGCTTTGTTCTATAGTCAGTGTATGGTCCTCCTGCAGTCTCCTGAGCTTCAAACAGGTGAGAGAGAGAGAGAAAAGAGAGAAGAAGGACAGGGAGAGGGAAAGATAGTGAGTTTAAGGTCCTCCTGCAGCCTCCAGAGCTTCAAACAGGTGAGAGAGAGGACGGGGAGAAAGGGAGGGAGAGAGAGGGGGGATAGATGGAAAGAAAGAGAGAGGGAGAGAGAGACAGAAAGGGAGAAAGAGAAAGGGTGGATGAGGGAGAAAGAGAGAGGGAGAGAGTGGAGAAAGGGCCGGTGGCAGAGAGAGAAAGAGAGAGAGATAGAGAATGAAGGAATAGATAGAGATAGATAGATAGATAGATAGATAGATAGATAGATAGAGAGAGAGAGAGAGAGAGAGAGAGGCAGAGACAGAGAGGGAGAGAGGCGTTAGATGGAGAGAAAAAGAGAAGGAGCAAAAGAGAGATAGAGAATGAAGGAATAGATAGATAGATAGATAGACAGACAGACAGACAGACAGATAGATAGATAGATAGATAGATAGATAGATAGATAGATAGATAGAGACAGAAAGGGAGGGAGAGAGTGAGAGGGAAAGAGAGAGGTGGTAGATGGAGAGAAAAAGAGAGAAGGAGCAAGAGAGAGAGAGAGAGGTGGGAGAGAGAAAAAGAGAGAGGTGAAAGAGAGAGAGTTCACCTGTGATGTTTTAGGGTTGGGAGAAGTGTCTTTAAATAATCGAAGTGAAACGAAAACAGGTTTTAAAGGCACTGGACCTGACTTTTTTTTGTACGAGCAGCTCTCGAGGTCAAAATAAGTCCACTCTGTAGGTCTGCTGTCTTCTGAAAGTTGTGAAAACTGTTGTTGTGTCCCTAGGCAAGACACTTCACCCACTTTGCTTAGTATGAAAGTGGCGTGTGTGTGTGTGTGTGTGACTTCAAGCTTTATTCATTAGTTTGAGCTTCCTGTTATATTCCCATTCAAATTATACGATTATTTTATATTATATTAGTATTTTGTTTGTTGTTCATCACCACGGCAACGATTTTAAAACGAATGCATTATATTATTACGCATTATTGATTAACCAAATAATCTTGACATCCCAACTTAGAACAAACAAAAGGTCAAATTTTCATAGTATACGATATTTTGCAACACTCACAATTTTTTATTTCGTTTTTACATTTTTGAAATTTAAAGGTGCATTGTGTAACTTTTCTAGTAAAGGGACCGTCAAATGCTTTTCTCCATGGAAAGGTTTTTGCTTTGTCTGGAATGTTTCACAGTATGGCATTAAACCTTTCTATCTTCATGGAGACCAAACCAGACCAAGTTACAGGTCAGATCTGTGGAGAGGCGACCCCGCTCACAGTCAGAATGCCTGTTTCTGAGCTATAAAACCACCTGTAATTGAATAAATGTAAAGCAGAGCTGTTTAATGTCATACTGTGGAGTATTCCAGGCAAAGCAATGACGTATCCATAGAAACAAGGAGGTGATGTAACATTATACGCAACCGAAAAGTTACACAGTGCACCTTTAACTCTACATCCCAGGCACTTCCCCTCCTCTGTGTGTGAGACAGTGCCCATTATCATCTGTGATTGGCCTGAGCGCGTTATCCCCTGCGTCTGCCTCCAGGGGGCGCTGTCTCTGTCCTGACAGGGAGAAACCAGAGCTAATGACGCCAAAAGAACGCTCAAACCTCCGCTCTGACATATTTAGGGACAGTGAGATTTCCCCGAGGATCACGTCCCAGGGAGGAGAACGGACGGCGGACATTTATCCTCCCACTGCGCCTCCTCCTGACCGTGTGAGGTCTGTCGAAATGACCCCAGTGGAACAACACGGTGCAAAATGACTTAATCTGTTTTAATCTGTAGTGTTATGTTCGTTTCGTAATGAGTCGTTTTCGGATTCAGGACTGGAGGGATTTCTTTGTTAATGGGGCAGTAGCCGTTATTGTTATATGGATAAAGAGACGTCATAATTCAAATTGTGTTTCGATTAGTGGGAGTAAAATGCGTAGTGATTTTGTGATTATTCACTATTTGAATTTGATACCATGGCAACTGGGAAATCATCACTTTCATTGACATTGGCTAATTGATCATGACCAGATTTGTAATAAAACTCTCTGTGTTAAATAAACCGCAAGGTCTAAAGCACTATATATTTTACTTTTTTTGAAGTATAGACCTAATTTTGCCCCAAAAATGGTCAATTACATATATACACTACTAGTCAAAAGTGTTAATTCAATTTTTTTCTCTTTATTTTTACTACTTTCTACATTTTGGATACATACAACCTCAAATTTATGACGTAAAAAATAGAATGTACGGGAAAAAAAAGAGCAACTCAACTAAATATTTTTTGACAAAACAAATATTGGCTACTTTGAGGATTTTAATATAAAATATATATATAAAAAAATACGGCCTGGTTGCATCACTTGCTTGTCTCCATGCAGATAGTAAAGCAGACCCTACCCTTGAAAAGTGACGTAATCCAACTTTAAAGGTCCTGTATTATGCTAAATTGAATCTTCTGAGCTTTCGTAGCCATGTTAAAATGTTGTTTCCTCCTCAAAAACAGACCTGGAGTTGTGTTTTATTTCATTCACACATGTTTGAGTAATCAGGTATTATTAATCTGCCAACATCTCAAAATCTAACAATGCTCTGTGCCACTTTGTGATGTCATGAAGCCGTAGATTTCAAGTTAACAACTCCTTTTACCTTGTCAGTAAAAATCTCAGTAGAGATCAGCAATTCCAGGTGTATGGAGTTTGAAACGCAGTGGAGCACTTCCTGTATTACCACATGACATCACAAGGTGGAACAGAGTGTTTTCAGTTTAAGAGAAGAACTCAGCCTTAATATGCAGGTGTTTGTGTGTTAAACATGTGTGAATGAAACAAAACAAAACTCCAGGTGTGTCTGTGATGAGGAAACAACATTAGAACAGATCAGAAAATAGTGTAATATGGGTCCTTTAATGAAGCCGACCATGGACTCCCATGAATTCACAATGGGAAACTTAAATGACTAAATTACATACACTTCCATTAGTCTGTGTTTGAATCCTCTTTAACACTAATTACTGAGTTTTCCATATAAAAATGGTGTTCCAAGTCTTTTATTCCAGGAGCTGTTGTGTATTTAAATGTCCATAAGGGAGTTTTAACGCTCTTTTGGCAGTCTTCATATGCATGCATTATTTATTAAGTCTATTCCACTGAGATCTTATGTTATCTGCCCACAACCACTCATTTCATTTCTGCTTATCTGTTATGGGTGACTGCTGTGGCCCATCCGAGTGGCTTTAATTAGAGGGGAGGGGTGAGGGGTGGGAAGGGTCAGGGGTGAGGGGAGGGGTGAGGGGAGAGAGGGGTCAGGGGTAGAGCTGCAACGATTCGTTGACGTAATCAATGACGCTGACTCGGAAAATACGTCTGCGGCTGTAGATGTGACGCCTTTAGAGTTGAGTCTTTTAATGTGTCAGATACAATAGGAAGAAGCTCTGAACATTCGCGCTGTATTTCCACACAAAGCAGCAGTGCACGTGCAATAGTAGCACTGCGGACTGTACGGGCGCAGTGTGGACTATACAGGCGCGTGGCACCTCACAAACCTGGTGCAATGTGCAGTAATTTCATTAGTGGGATGCACACTGATTGTGTTGTGATAGCGCTCTGAAGGGGGAGGCAGGGGAGACTCAGAGTTTCAAAAATAAGAGTGAAACTTGTTAAACATGTTAATATGTTGTAGCATTTCAAAACAATAAAAGGTAACAGGGTGACCTAAATATGTCATGTTTTAGCAGTTAGTACCCCATAAAACTAAAATACTCCATTTTAATTCTAATTAATTGCTATTAGGGTTGTCAGAAGTAGCGAAAATCGAATACTAATCGATACTCAAACTAGTATCGAAACTAGATACTCATTTATTATCATTGTGGTATCAGAATCAGTCTTGAGTATCGAGACTTTAATATAGAAATCAAGTTCCTGCATTGTTAACATAGCAATTACTAAAAATACATTTGCAATGCAGTTTTTTCATCCCCATTAAATGAATGCATATGACCTTTCCAGAGCCTATACATTCAGTATTACCACACATGCCTTGGTCCTTATGGCGTTGCCGATGTTTGCTCCCTAAATCCGACACTGACACTGAATCCCGCCTGACGCTAACGCAGGCTGAAGCTCACAGCGTGACAATATCCGTCGTGTCCAATTGATAAACCTGAGTCATGAAGCAGTGGCCCACAGATAATGAGTGCGTGAGCGTGAGTGACGGAGGCAGCTTGGTCCTCACATGCACCACGCAGCCGTCCAGACCAAAATGAAGTCCACTCATGAGGACACACCATGCAGCTGTACAGACCAAATCATAATCCAGGGTATGAGGAGGAGGCAACATTCGTCTAGAGACTAGAGCCTGAACCAAAGTCTGCTAATATGAAGAGGACACACCATGTCCAGACCAGCGGCTAAAGTCCACTCATAAGGACAGACCATGCAGTTGTACAGACCAGAGCCTAACCTGGAGTCCAGTCTAAACCACAGTGGGCTTAATGTGAGGAGGAGGCACCATGCAGCCGTCCAGACCACAGCATACAACGTCCACTCTCGAGGACAGACCATGGAGATGAACAGACCAGAGGCTGATCCAAAATGCACGCATAAAGACATGCCATGCAGCTATCCAGACCAAATTCTAATCCAGGGTCTGAGAATTACACACCATGCAGTTGTACAGACCAGAACCTAAACCAAAGTCAGCTTATGTGGAGCTGTCCAGACCAGAGCTTAACCCAGGCTCAGCTCATGTTTGGAGGACGAACCATGCAGCTGTTCAGACCAGATCATAACCCAAAGTGTGCTTAATGTGTCTGAACCAAAGTGTGGTCATGTGTGGAGGGTGCACCATGCAGCTGTACAGAACTTACCCAACGTCCGGACCAGAGCCTAACACTGTGTCAGCTGTAAAACGCACAATTCAAAGTCCAATCATGTGAGGAGGACATTTTATGAAGACGTCTGGAGTCTAATAAGGGTCTTATAAGGACACACTACTCAGCGTACAGAACCTAAACCCAACTCAGAGAAGGAGGGCGAAGTTTATACCTTTAACTGACTTGAATTCAGAACATTACAGGTTTGAGTAGTTTGTCCAGTTTACTAGTAGTTGTATTACTCTCCCTGAATTGTTGTTTTTTTTCTCCTTTGTCTGATTATGTCATAAGAAAATTTCAAGATCATTACTATCCAACCAGATTTGTTCAATACGACTTGTTTTTTTTTTAAACGAAATCCCATATTTACTCCAAACCAATATGCAAATAATGTTTAATTTATGCAAAAAAGGTGAGAAAGCTGATCTAATAATACTGTATACAAGCAGGGGCATTTCAGACACTGTGAAGATGAGCACGGGTTTGCAGTACTTCCTCTTCCTACTGTATGTATTTTTAGTATTAGTGAATGCAATGAGGTAATAATGGCAGTATAGGCTTGAGTGACCAGCTTGCCTATAGCACCCGTGGGTCCTCTTCCGTCCGGGGGGAGTTTTCTTCAGATCAGTGGTGTAGAAGCAGATAGAGTTCTCTCAATAATACTGTGGGCCGTCACAATGTACTGAATTATAAACTTCTTTTGCATAAATTCATTCTTTTGTTGCAGCAGCGGCTAAAAAACAGCGTAAACTACATAGACCATGATCCTTTGCTCCATTTCAATGCAGACAGTATAGAAGTATATAAGAAATCATTGTTTTTTTTAGCCTAATTCTTTGGACTATGACAGTAATACAGTATCAAAGGCGTGTCAAGGATTTTTAAAAGGAAAAGGTATTATTTTTTCAATTCTCGTTGCATATCGTAACAGTATCGTACCATTTGCAAATCGTTGTGACCAGGGCTAACCACTCTGCCACTGTATAAGCATGCATGAAAAAAAAACAAAAACAGATTTACCCAGATATTAATCAATACTAAAACTAGTATCAAAACTATCCTCATTTGTACAAGTGTCAGTGCTGAGTGACGTTCACATTGGTCCATTCGCTTGGTCCTCGTTTGTACCCTGTTTGGTCCGGATGTAGACCTGGTTCTAGTCTTGGTTTCAGTCCTGGTCTAGTCCAGTTTTAGTTCCAGGTTTAGTTTAGTTAATTGTCTATTACTTAATGTTGAAAATTACATTCAGTTGTATAAAAAGTGTTTTTTTTTTATATATCATTTTGAAATCGTTTTGAAATCAGGTACTGAGCATTTTCCTTAAAGCACTTTGTAACTTTTTGCTTGCAGATCCGTCACCTGCTTGTTTCTATGGAGATGCCATTGCTCTGCCTGGAATGTTCCACAGTGTGACATTAAACAACACTACTTTACATTTATTAAATCAAATGTGGTTTTATAGCCTAAAAATACCTCGAAAAACAGGCATTCTGACTGTGAGCGGGGTCGCCTCTACACAGATCTGACCTGTAACTTGGTCTGTTTTGGTCTCCATGAAGATAGAAAGGTTTAATGCCATACTGTGGAACATTCCAGACAAAGCAAGAACATCTCCATGAAGAAAAGCATTTGACGAGGAAGAGGAAGCAACATTATAACATGGTTGAAAGCTCCAAGAAGCTGATTTAGAATAAAACCGCCTCCTTTTTAATATAAAAACGAAAGTCTTAAATAAGGTAGATAAACGTCCAGATTTTCATGTGCAGATCTGGATTCTCTGTGTGTTTTTGTGTTTGTGGAGGCACTAGATCTAAACTAAAGGGACTGTCTCTGGACCGTCCCTGGAGACGACTGCAGACTGGGCCCACATACGCCGCCCGAGCACAGCAGTTATAAATGAACCCGGAGGCAGGCATTACTCTTGTGTTTCCCATGATCCTTTGCATGTTCGCTCCCTGCACCCACACATGTGCAAAGTGTTGACTCAGGGTTTCTGTGTTTAGCTCAACCCTATTGTACTTTTGTCACTAAAGTAAAGGACAGCCAGGTTCAAATATACTTTATGTACGGGACAATATACACGGACATGAGATTTGATTCTTAAAGGGCCAGCGCCTGATTTTGTTCTCATGTTTTTAAGCAAAATTAGTCTGGTATTTTGTATAAGCAGCTCTTGTAGTCATTTACGCAAGGGAGTCGACAGAAAGGGGGGCAAAGGGGTCTGTTATCCCGGGCACCAGGGTGTAAGGGGCCCAGAATTGGACACCCGTGGGTCCCGTGGGTTCTCCGTGGGTCCTCTTCTGTCCGGAGGGAGTTCTCTTCGGGTCAGTGGTGTAGAAGCAGATAGAGTTCTCGCAATAATATCGTGGGCCGTCACAATGTACATTTATAAACTTCTTTTGCTTAACTTCATTCTTTTGTTGCAGCAGCAGCTAAAAAACGGAGTAAACTACATAGACCATGATCCTTTGCTCCATTTCAATGCAAACAGTATAGAAGTATATAAGAAATCATTGTTTTTTTAGCTTAATTCTTTGGACTAAGACAGTAATACAGTACCAAAAGGAAAAAGGTATCATTTTTTAAATTCTCGTAGCATATCGTAACAGTATCGTACCATTTGCAAATCGTTGTGACCAGGGCTAACCACTCTGCCACTGTATAAACATGAATATTGATGGAGATATGACAGAATTGGAACCTCTGCCTTTTAATTTATATTAGAGGGGGGCCTATATAAGCTTATTTGCCCCCAAATTCACAGTGCGTTATTCATTCACTCCATATTTGGTGGGGGTAATATGCTATAGCCACAGCTGCCCTGGGACAGATTGACCAGCAACACTCCCCACGCGATGTGGAGAAGCGGGAAGTGCGTTGCCCGAGGACACAGTGACTTGAGTTTTTGTCACTGTGGCACCTGTAGTTCCCAGTGTCAGATCTATCTAATTTTTTCTCTATCCCTCCTCTTCTGCCCAATCTCTCTCTCGTCCTCCTTTCTGTTCCTCTGCCTTTCACTCTTTCTTCTTCCCCCGTCTCCCCCCTCTCTCCTCCTCTCTCCTTCTCTCTATTCAGTCTCCTCTGTGCCCCCTCTCTCCTACAGTATGTCATCCTCTCACTCGCGTCCTTTCCTTTTCTTTCTGTCGTTCCTCTTGTTTTTGTTTTTGTCACTGGTCTCCCGTCCAAGTATTGACCAGACCCGGCTGTGCTTAGCTTCTGAAATCAGACGAGATCGGGTTTTGACGTCCGGTATGGCCACATAAAATAAGTCAGCTGTGTTATTGGAAGTCAGGAAGTGCGGTTAGCATGCTAGGTGTTATTAGTATTATCGGGACACTTCGGCCATCTGAGTGCGCTATGCATTTTTTTTCACTTTGAGTTGCTGATCCTTGCATTTGCACCTCTACAAGAACTTTGGTGTGCGTTTTCTGTTTCATAGTGTTACCGTGACAACAAAACTCAGCTCTGGTCTCTGAAAGTTGTGAAAAGCGCTTATAAACTCATCATTACTGTGAATCATTAGGACGCTCTGAATGCATAAGGTAAGTGAGGAATAACTTTGGACCACTGCAAACTGTTTAAAACAAACTATTTCTGTTTTTCATGTTTTTAAGACGGTAAAATCAGGCACAGAGCTTTTAAGAAAGGAAATGTTGTTCTAGTGTTCAAACATATGATGTGTTTTTCTCTGTTAAAACGATGGAGAAAATCCAAAAGTCAGTTGGAGTTGGACTGAAGTCTCTGAGCAGCTTTGGGCTCATGCTGATTCCTAACCCAGAAATATGACTGAGATTCTGTTCAGTCTCATTCCACTCTTCAAAGCCTTCGTGGTTACAGCAGCCATGTTGGTTTTCCGAGCATATTTTCATTTGGCGTAGCTATGGATGAGTAACCAGCACGCTTGACTCACAGTGAGAAGGTTCTGGGTTCATCTCCCAGTTTGCTAAAGGTTTCTGTGTGCAGTTTGCATGTTCCTGAAGGTGCATCTGGTGGAGGGTCCGTCAAATGCTTTTCTCCATGGAGATGTTATTGCTTTGTCTGAAAACCTTGAACCTTTTTGTCTTCATGGAGACGAAACCAGACCAAGTTACAGGTCAGATCTGTGGAGAGGCAACCCCACACACAGTCAGAATCTCTGTTTTTGTAGGTATTTTTGAGCTATAAAACCACCTGTAATTGAATAAATGTAACGTAGAGCTGTTTAATGTCATACTGCGGAACATTCAGGCATAGAAACAAGCAGGCGATTGACCCCCAACTGAAAAGTTACACAGTCCACCTTTAAATGCCATTAGCTATGATGAGGACACCCTTTTGAGTTTATAGCTCAAAAACCAGCGTACACATGTTTTTGTAACTGTGAAAATATAATAATAATAATACTGAATTTGAACATCTTTAGTTAAAGGGCTTTGAGAGTTTTTCTCTCAAACCGAAAACACTCTGTTCCACCTTGTGATGTCATGAGGAAATACAGGAAGTGCTCCAGTGTATTTTTAAACTCCATACAACTTCACTAGAATCATTTGGATCATTTCAGCCCTGAAACTATCAATTTGTACTGAACAAAAGGTAAAACGTAGATGTTAACTTGAAAACTACAATTTGATGACATCACAAGGTGGAACAGAGCATCTGGAGCTTTGGAGATGTAGACAGACTAATAATAAAGTGTTACTCAATGAAACAAAACACAGCTCCAGGTATGTTTGTGATGAGGAAACATTATAACTTGGCTTAAAGCTCACAAGAGTCAATTTTGCGTAATACAGGACCCCTAAATAAATAACTTACTCTTAATGCCGTACTCTGGAACATTTCATTCAAAGAATCAATAGACAGTGTGTTTGGAGAGCGGATGACTATAGCGTTTGTGTTTGTGTTTTGTTCAGACAGCTCCAGGTCCCTCTGGAAACACGTGCGGATGGTGTCACTCGTGGGTCAGTCTATTTGACACTGTAGATCTCATTACCATTTTAATTGTTTCCATGACGCACAACAATACGACTGCACCGACCTGTGTGTAGATTTTAAGTTGTTTTCATTTGCATATTTTATTTTTAGTTGGATTTGAATTTTTGCCTCAGTAAACAGTACAGTTCTGGAGTGGTTGCATGTAGATCTCTCTTTCTTCCCTCCCTCTCTCCTTTTCTCTCTATCCAACCTCCTCTATGCCCCCTCTCCTATGCCATCCTCTCACTCTCTCCCTTTCCTCTTCTTTTTCTCTTTCTCTTATTTTTAATTCAGCTATTTCTTCTCTCTGTCCTCTTCCTTCCTCCTCTCTCTCCCTTTTCTTCCCAGTCTTTCTCTCTCTCCTCTTATTTCTCTCCCTGCCCCTCTTTTCTCTCCTCTCTGTCCTCCTCCCATCTCTTTATACCTCCTTTTGCTCCCTCTCCTCTTCTTACTTTCTCTTTTTTCTCTCCTCTCTTTACTCCTCCCTTTTTTTCTCCCTCCCTTTCACTCCCCTCTTTCTCTTCTCTCTATCCATCATCTCTGTCTCCCTGTCCCTCTCCTCTTCTTTCTCTCTCTACTTTTGCTCCTCTCTCCCTCTTCTTTGTGTCTATCCATCCTCTCTGTGTCTCTCTCTCTCGCTCCTCTTCTTTCTCTCTCCCTCCTCTCTCTCTTTCTCACCCTCTCCTCTTTTTTTCTCTCCTCCTGCTTTTTCTTTCTCTCTCACTTTCACGCCTCTCAGTCCATTTACTATTCTATCTCTATCCATCCTCTCTGCCCTCTCTCCCTCCCTCTCCCTCTTTCCTTTCTTCCTCCTCTCTCTCCCCCTCTCCTCTTTCTCTCTCCCTTCTCTCTCTGCCTCTCCCTTCCTCTCTCTCTCTCACCTCTCTCCTCTTCTTTCTCTCTCCCTCTCTCTTTCTCCCTCTTCTCTTCCTCTCTTCCTCTCTCCTCTTCTTTTTTGCTCCCTCTCTCTTTCCTTCTCTTCCTCTCCCTCCCTCTCTCTCCTCTTCTTTCTCCCTCCCTCTTCTCTCCCTCTCTCTGAGCTCTCATCCGTGTGATGATGGGTACATGTGGATGATGCTGATGAAGCCGATGGAGACGCGGGTGCTGATGCTGCGCGGTTACTATGGCAACCCCAGGTCTCGACTACAGAGCCTCCATTTCGCATCAGCGTGGGAGAAGAGAGAGAGAAAGAGAGAGACAGGGAGGAGGTGTGGAGTCAGACATGTTTAAAACTCATTTACAATAAGATTATCTTTGATTAAAGCTCCACCGTGGAAAATTTCTGTAAAAAAAAAAAAAAAAAAAAAATAGACAGAAATAAAGCCATGTAGTTCATTATGGATGTTTTAACAGCACTAAAAACCCTGAACCTTGTCTTTCCACAAACCTGACTTGTAACTTGTCTAGTGAAAGCAGGTTTCCATGGAGATGTTCTGACTTTGCCACGAATGTTCCACAGTATGGCACACAAATGATCTACTGTATCTCCAGGGAGAATGTTCCGAAGTTTGGATTTAAAGGTGCACTGATCAATTTTTCTGGTGGAGAGTCCGCAACCTGCTTGTCTCCATGGATATGTTACTGCTTTCCCTGGAATGTTCCATGATATAACTTTAAACTTTTCCATCTCGCATTTATTCATTACGGTGTTTCTATTGCTCCAAAATGTAATTATTCCTTCTGTGAATAGGGACGCCTCTCCACAGATCTGAACTGTAATGTAGCCTATTCATTTATTTATAATATATGCCAAATGCCTGTACATAATTACATATACGTGTGTTTCTATTGTGGGATTATAATTTAAAATTGTGGAATAAATAAATAAATTGAATTGATTGTAATGCTGTAATTGTCATAGATAGGTTTAATCTATACTGTGGAACATTCTAAACAATAACATCTCCATGGAGACATCAAGTGACAGACCTCCACTAGAAATGTTACGCAGTGCACCTTTATTAAAGAGTCTGTAATCGATTTATTTGAGCAAAGAAATGTCTTTATCCAATACAGATAAATTGTATAAGCAGCTCTTGAGGTCAAAAATAAGTCCGTTGTGTACCGTCTGTATCTAGTTAGAACGTGGTTTATTGCCCGATAATCAGGAAGTGCACAGTTAGCATTCTAGTTGTTGTTGGCATTAGCGTGACAGCAAAACTCTGGTCTCTGAAAGTTGTGAGAAGTGCTTATAAACTTGCTCTAAATCAAGTCCTATGCGTTATTAACCTGGGACGGCTCAAAGTGAAGCGGACGAGTATTTGAATCTGATTGGCTGAAGCGTCACAACAGCAGAACAAGACGAAAAATCAAACTTTTTTTTTACATCCAGTCGCGAAAGCTCTCACCTTTAGCACCGTTAACTGAATTCTGCCATATTAGATTATAAAAGATTACAGAAAACACATATCCACTGTAAACCTGTAGTTTAAACTTCAAAAACATGGTCTGAAATAAACAGCTGATTTTTACTTTTCTTCTTAAAAACATGAAAAACTCTTCTTTCTCTCTCTACCCCTCTCTCTTCCTACCACCTCTTCTCTCCTCTGTCCTCTCTCTTTCCGTCCTTCTTTTCTATCCCTCTCCTCTCTGTCCTCTCTCTCACTCTCTCCATTCCTCCTTTCACTCCTCTTTCTCTCTTCTCTCTCTACTCTTCTCTATCTATACCTCTATGTCCCTCTTGGCCTCCCTCTCGCTTCTCTCTCTCCACTTCTTCCTCTCCTCCGCTCCTCTTCTGTATCCCTCTCTCCCTCCCTCTCTCTCTTCCCCCCTCTCCTCTTCTCTCCTCTCTCCTTCTCTGTTTTTTACTGTCCTAAAAACGTGAAAAACAGAACTAATTCATTTCAAATGGTTTGCAGTGCTCCAAAGTTCTTCCCTTATGCATTCGAAGTGTCCTAATTGTTCACCGTGATGAGTTTATAAGCGCTTTTCACAACTTTCAGAGACCAAAGTAAAGCTAACAACACCTAGCATGCTTAGCATGCTAACCACACACTTCCTGATTATCGGACAATAAAAGGATTGCTAATTCGATGCCGACAGCACGCATCGCACATGTATTTTGACCTGGAGAACTTTGCTCAAATACAGTGTGCGGGGGGAAGAATCAGGTGCAGGGCATTTAAGAGCTAGAATTCAGTTTTGTCTCGATTTCTTGAACGCACCACCGTCTCCACAGACACGAGCTGTGAGCTGCACTTCATTACAGACACTGTAAACGTGTCTGACAAACTGAAACTGCTGCCAGAGGAGAGAGAGAGGGGGACAAGGAGACAAGGAAAGGAAACAAGGAGATAAGGAAACAAGGAATAGAAGGAGGGAAGGAAACATGTAGAGAAGTAGACAAAGAGGCAAGGAAAGGAAACAAAGAACAGAAAGAAAGAAAGAAGGAAAAAAGGAGACAAGGAAAGGAAACAAGGAGAGAAGGAGGGAAGGAAACATGGAGACAAGGAAACATGGAAACAGAGAAGGAAAAAAGGAAACAAGAAGGGAAGGAAAAAAGGAGACAAGGGAACAAGGAAACATGGAAGCTAAGAAACAAGGAAATATGGAAACACTGAAATGAGGAAATAAGGAAAGGAAATAAGGAAACACGGAAACAAGGAAAGGAAATAAGGAGAAAAGGAAACAGGGAAAGAAAATACAGAAAGAAGGAGAGAAGGAAACAAGGATACAAGGAAGCATGGAAACAAGGAAAGGAAATGAGGAGATGAGGGTGTAAGAGCGAGGGATGTGGAGGAGAGGAAAGTGTAGGAGCGAAGGATGAGCAGGAGGAGTGACAGAGGTGTGTGATGCTGATGTGGTGAGAACAGATGGAGGCCACAGACTCATTTCCACCAGGAAATAATAAAAACAGGAAATATAATTGTATTTTGTCGTTATTCACGGATGAGAGAGAGAAAAGTCAATTTAGAACAACACACTTTTAACGGAACTGTCTGTAAGATTTTCATTTTAAATTTCTTAAACCCGACTTGATCTTTCTCCCTATATACAAGGTAAACATGTTCAAATCAAATCTATTTTTTACTTTACTTACAAAAACATACTTCATACCCCAAAGGCTCTAATCACGCTTACCAGAAACGTTTGGAAACATGCGGATGACGACTTCCGGTGTAGTTTTCAACACTGGGCATGTGATAAAACTGTGGATTCAGCAGCAGCGTCTTCAAAACCTCCCAGAACTTTCCACGGGGAACGGGACTCTAATTGTGTCTTCAGTGTCGCTCACAGGCAGCTGGTTGGAACTGTTGATCTCACGAACATAACGGAATGCTGCAATGACATCATTTTTTTTTTTTTTATTAAGTTAGACAAATTATAATACACAAATGAATAGCCAAGAATACAATGACATCGAGATGAAGAAAACCAGGCCATTTGCTCAGTTTTAGTTAGAGTTACTATCGACAACAGAGCCCAAAGGAAGTCGTCATCTGCATGTTTCTAAACGCCGGTTTTGTGACGTAAGCGTGAATAAAACCCATTCTTTAGTGTTTTGGTTCTCAAGACGATTATCCAATCAGAAAGCAGAATGAGCCTCACATGACTCTCTCATTTGTGCTGCCAGGTTCAATGCTAAAATCCAGCTGCTTTAAACCTAAAATGCGTCTCTCTGATCTGAACGGTCACTCCCTAAACTCCAGCACCTGCACCAGTCATGAGTCAGTGCTAGTGCAGCCTCTGCAGCTCAGGGAGGGAATTCTGGAGGTTCTGAGCTTCACCTGAGGCCTGTCCATAAACTGAGACAGCTCTTTTAACTTATACAGTATTGTCTGTAATTATGACACTTCACTTTGACTTTTCTTATGTTGCTTTTTGTTGTATTTGGAAATTTTAGAATAAGCAGCTCTGAAGGTGGGCAAGCTCTTTAAAGAGGCACTATGTAACTTTTCTACTTGTCTCTACAAAGATAATTTTGTCTGGAATGCTCAATGGTATGGCATTAAATTTGTCTATCTCGCATTAAATCATTTATAGGTGATAAAATGCACGGGAAAACGTATGTGTATTATTGCTGTGAGTGCTGTGAGAAACAGAACCTACTTGTCCCCATGGAGATAGGCTTATACCATACTGTGGAACATTCTTGGCAAAGCAACAATCACATTTTTATAGAGACAAGCAGTTGGCGGACTCCCCACCTGAAAAACACAGCAGTAGTCAACCTGGCAGAAAATAGGCCCTTCAAAACAGCCGTCATTGTCGTCTTTCCTCTCAGCCCGTCTCCATCTCGGCGACCCGTTTCCCTGGCGACGCCCGTCAGTGGTTTCCGTGGCGACGTCCATCACTTGCATCCATGTCGGAGCTGTGTGGAGGGGTCTTATCGCATTTGTCAGCACCTCTGTTTATCCCTCTGTGGGTTAGAGCGCTGTCAGTCAGTGCTGGATCTGAACTACACTATGGACCACCTCGGGAATACTGTCGTCGTCATGCTAAACTACATAGACCATGATCCTTTGCTCCGTTTCAGTGCACACCTCATGAAGAAATAACTGTTCTAAGCACTTTGAAATCTTAGTTCTTCGGATCAAGTCTTGTCAAGGCATTTTAAGAGGAAAAAGTGTATTCACAGTTTTGTTGGCCTCCACAAAATATTGAAAAAAATTGTGAAAATATCGTATAGAGAGATTTTGGATATTGTTACATCCCTACTCAATACTGATTCTGATACCACTATGATTTTTTTCTATACCATGTGATCTTATATCTGTGTAATAATCCCTTAGTGGTCTAGGTAGGTAGGTAGGACATTCAGGAAAGGTTCATTTCTGTCCTGTGAATGTGACTTTTTAGTATCGATACCTGCTCAGACGAGTATCTAGTTTCGATACTAGTTTTGCTGCTAACTTGGGAGGTATGGAGAAGTAAAGAAAAGAGTGAGGGGGAGGAGGGTCGAGGTCTGGAGTGTGGCATCTCGCCAAAAAAGAAGCTAACTCTAACAAAGCTGACATTTAGGTGCTTTGACAATTTAAAAATTCAAAAAAAATTCATGACCTTTATGAAAGCTGTCGATGCCCTGTGAGCCAAACACGAGTAGTTTGATTTCACAAAAAAATGATAGTGTTCTATGGGACACTTCTTTCTGGGCCGGAGCTGCAGTACCTGGAGTGGCCACTAGTCGGTCTCGCTCGCGGATAGTGGAGGTGTGTAGATCCATGGGAACACTGTGATTGGTCTAACAGGTATTATCCACTCTTCAAACTCCGCCTCTGCAGCCAGGTGTTTGTATCAGAAACACCTGGCTGTAATAAGGGCTGTGCCGCGTGATGTCACATAGTACTTGAAATTGCAGAGGCCCCTGGAGGCGGCACACACTCAGTTTTTAACAGTTTTTGAACACAAACCTCCAGATATATGTAGTTCACGCTAAAAATGCCAAAAAAAAGAGCCTTGAACAGTAGACAGTCCTGTTAAAACACTATATACAGTAACAAAAAGGATGATTTAGTGTTTAATTTTACCACAGCAAAATATAACAATTATTTTTTAATCCCTTTGTGCAAAAAGTTTAAATACAAAACTGATGATCTGCTGTATCGTTGTAAATGGTTAGTATTGTAAATTGCTATGGGAACGATGCAAATGTTCCATCACTTAAAACGCACGTGCGAAACGAGGCTGAGTAAAAGAATCAAACAAGATTCAGAATGTAGGTCATTGTAAAGGTGCACTAAGGTACTTTTGTGGTAGTAAGTCTGCCATCTGCTTGGAGATTTTCTTAATTTACCTGTTAGGGAGGGGAGATTGCTCATCAAAAGCAAAAGTGAAACATTCAACATGTTATGTGTTAGCATTAATACCCACAGAAGTCAGATGCCCTGTCTTTTCTCTTTGACTAATAGAGACGTATTAGCTGTAGCATTGTCTAACCCGGGGCCTGTTTTTTCTCACCGGAGCAGAGCCGAGGAAAAAGGCCAAACACAAACTCTGAGTCAGGAGCTGCTTCACAAACAGCCAAAAGCAACACAGATACAGTCTGCAGCACCTCCACCTCCTCTCATCCTCTCACCCTCTCACCCTCTCAAACTCTCTCACCTCCTCTCTCACCCTCTAACTTTCTCTTCTCAGCCTCTCTCACCTCGTCTCTCACCCTCTCAAACTCTCTCACCTCCTCTCTCACCCTCTCACTCTCATCGCCTCTCTCACCCTTTCTCACCTCCTCTCTCACCCTCTCAAACTCTCCCACCATCTCTTCTCTCAACCCCTCTCTCACTCTCTAACTCTCTCTCTTCGCCTTCTCTCACCTCTCACCCTCTCACCCCTTCTCACCACCTCTCACCCTCTCTAATCGCCTCTCTCACCTCCTCTCATCCCCTCTCACCTCTCGCACGCTCTCTCGCTCTCTCTCACCCTTTCTCACCTCCTCTCATCCCCTCTCACCTTCTCTCTGTCCTCCTCTCACCCCCTCTCACCCTCTCTCATTGCCTTTCTCACTCTCTTGTCCTCTCTCACCTCCTCTCACCCTCTCTGCTCTGTGTTATGAACGGACTGGAAGAGTTTAGCTCCAGCATTAGCCTGTCCTGTTAGCATAAGCCATTTTAGCCTGTTCACTTCATATGACGACACTGAGGAGTGCTCTACTGTGTTTTTAAACTTTTTTTTTTTTTCTTCAGAGCTGGAATTGCCACTCTCTACTGAACTAAAGGCAAAAAGTAGCTGTTAACTTGAAAACTACCACTACATGACATCACAAGGTGGAAAAGAGCATTTTGAGTTTTGGAGATGTAGACAGACTAATAATTCAGGATTACTCAAACATGTGAATGAAACAAAACACAACTCCAGGTCTGTTTTTGAGGAGGGACCAAGGGTCAGATGGAGCAGAGGACAGAGAGGAGAGGGCCAGATGAAAACAGACTGTTACATTTGAGTTTTGGCTCCACATTTGAAGCCCAAATCCAAAAAGTGCGGATGTGGATGTGGTGGTGATTGTGAAAGCCGTTTAGCTGAAACTCCTTTTGGTTAAATGCAGATTAAATGTTCACAATGGCCGCCCCACATGGAATCTGCAGGCTACAGTCACTTTATTAATTGGGCTGAGTGAGAGAGAGGGAAGGAGGGCTGAAGAAGGGAACATGAGAGACACTTTTATCCCAGCATGAAGGGGAGGAGTGGAGAGAGGGGAGGGAGAGAGGAAAGCGGGGAAGAGAGAGAGGAGGAGTGGAGAGAGTGGGAGGTCTAAAGAAGGGAAAATGAGAGACACTTTTATCCCAGTGTGGAGTGGAGGGAGGCAGGGAGGAGGTAGAGAGAGAGGGAGGAGAGGGGACATAGAGAGAGAGAGAGAAGGAGAGAGGATTGAGAGAGATAGGGAGGAGAGGGAAGAGAGCAGAGGCAGAGAGAGGGAAGAGAGAGAGGGAGGAGAGGGGAGCAAGGAGAGAGTAGGAGGGATGAGAGAGAATGAGAGAGGGAAGAGAGAGGAGAGAAGAGAGATAGGGAGGGGAGAGGAGCAGAGAGAGGGAGGAGAGAAAGAGAGCAAGAGAGAGGTGCAGAGCGGTTAGGGAGTCTGAAGAAGGGAATATGAGAGCCACTTTTATCCCAGTGTGGAGCGGAGAAGGAAGGAAGGAGAGAGAGGAAGGAGAAAGGAGCAGTGAGAGAGAAGGATGGAGGCTCAAGGAGAGAGAGAGGGATGAGAGAGAAGGATGAGAGGGAGACAGAGTGAGAGAGGGATGGAGGGGAGGGGCAGAGAGAACGAGGAGAGAGAAAGGAGAGGGGAGCAAGGAGAGAGTAGGAGAGAGGAACAGGGAGAGAGAGACAGAGAGAGGAAGGAGAGGGAAAGAGAAGGCGGAGAATGAGTTGGAGGGAGGGGAAAGAGAGAGCAGAGGAGTGGAGAGAGAAAGGGAGGAGAGAGCAGAGCAGAAAGGTTAGGGGGTCTGAAGAAGGGAACGTGAGAGCCACTTTTATCCCAGTGTGGAGTGGAGAAGGAAGGAAGGAGAGAGAGGGAGGAGAAGAGAGCTGTGAGAGAGAAGGATAGTTGAGAGGAAATGAGGAATCAGAGAAAGGCAGGAGAGGGAGGTCTGAAGAAGGGAACATAAAAGACACTTTTATCCCAGAGAGGAGGAAGAAAGGAGGAGGAGAGAAGAAGGCAGCAGGCGTTTGGACCTGTGTCTGTGATATGGAGGGCTAAAAGATGACCTGAATTAACATTTTATCTGAAATTGTAATGAAATTGTACACATTTTTGCAGTTTAATAGGTAAAATAAGGGGTTAAAGAGTGCATTTATTTATTTATTTATTTATTTATTTATTTATTTATTTATTTATTTTGAGACTTGAGAACCAGACCCAAGCCAGGAAAAAAGTCTGTTCCACCTTGTGATGTCACATAGTGGTAGTTTTCAAGTAAACAGCTACATTTTCCCTTTTGTTCAGTACAGATGGGCAATTCCAGGGCTGAAATCATCCAAATGATTCTAGTAAAGGTGTATGGGGTTTAAAAACACAGTGGAGCACTTCCTGTATTACCACATGACATCACAAGGTGGAAGAGAGCGCTTTGAGTTTGAGAGAAGAAGTCATCCTAAATATACAGGGTTTGTGTGGCTCTGTAATCCATCTCCTTCTGGTTCACATGTTAAAATTCTAATCCATGTTCAGTGCCTTAATTGCATGTAGCTAATTAAAACACATATCTATGAGCATTAGCTGTAACATGGGGGTTATGTACGTGTTTTTTGTGGTTAAAATGAAGTGCAGAAGACACGAGGGTCACAGAGTCATATTAGAAGGCTTCATTTGTAAACAAGGAGCAAACAGGAGGAGCAGGAGAGATGGAGGTTTAATCATCATCTCCACCGAGCCTACAACACTGAGCTGAGAAGAGAGAAAAGAGAGGGAGAGAAGGAGAAAGAGAGAGGGAGGGAGACATAAAGAGAGAGACACAAAGCGAGAGAGAGGGAAGAGAAGGAGGGAGAGAGGAGAAAGAGAGGGGGAGGGAGAAACAAAAAGAGTGAGAGAGGAGAGAAGGTGGGAGAGAGAAGGAGAGAGCGAGAAACGAGAGGGAGAGAGGGGGAAGGAGAAACAAAAAGAGCGAGACAGAGAGGAAAGACGGAAGAGAGGAGAGGGAGAGAGACGGGGAAAGAGGGAGGGAGTAGAGGGGGGGCTGAGAGAGAGGGAGGAGACACAGAGGGAGAGAGAGAAGAGAAGGGAGAGAGGGGAAGACAGAAAGAGAGGAGAGAAGAAGGAAGAGAGACAAAGAGAGAGAGGAAGGGAGGAAAGAAGAAGAGAGAGCAAGAGGGAGGGAGAGAAGAGAAAGAGAGAGGGGGAGGGAGAAACAAAAAGAGAGAGAGAGGAGAGAAGGAGGGAAAGAGAAGGGACAGAGGAGAGAGAAAAGAGAGAAGGAGAAAGAGAGAAGGATAAACAAAAAGAGAGAGATAGAGAGAGAGCAGAGAGAAGGAGGGAGACAGAAAGGAGGGAGAGAAAGGGCGAGCGTAGAGAGAGGGGGGCTGAGAGAGAGAAACAGAGAGAGTGGAGAGAGGGAGGAGAGAAGGGAGAGATCAGAAGAGAGAAAGACAGAGGGAGAAAAGAGGGAAAAGAAGAGAGAGTTTAATGGATACATTTAATGGCATTCTGTGGAACGCTCCCGACCACGCAATAACATCTCCATGGAGACAAACAGGTGCTGGACCATCCATCAGAAAAGTTACATAGTACACCTTTAAGTTATCCACTGAAGAATTGAATTTACATTTTGTGTTTTATTATCCAATGAGCTGCAGTTTTTATATCAATTCGTATCTGATTTTCAATACTTTTAACAGCCCTTCTGTCCCATATACTGGCAGTTCTCTCCACTTCCATGTATTTGTGTACATTTCTCATCCTCTCCTTAATGAGGCGGCCATATTTTTTGACATTTACACTGCGGTGACTCAGTGCACACTGCAGACTGCGTTTACTCATCCTTTGCGTTCATGCGTTCATATTTAGGCTCCGCACCTCCCCTTCACTCCCTCTGTTCAATCTGTCCCATGGATCACAGAGTCCCATAATAAAACAGGCCTGAGTCACCACTGTGTGTTACTATGGAAAATACACAAAGATACACAAGAGTACTACAGGTACTTTGAATGAATGAGGCAGGACTAAACCAGGATTAAACCAGGACTAAACCAGGAATAAACCAGGACTAAACCAGGGCTAAACCAGGACTAAACCAGGAATAATACAGGACTAAACCAGGGCTAAACCAGGACTAAACCAGGGCTAAACCAGGACTAAACCAGGAATAAAACAGGACTAAACCAGGGCTAAACCAGGACTAAGACAGGACTAAACCAGGGCTAAACCAGAACTAAACCAGGACTAAAACAGGACTAAACCAGGGCTAAACCAGGTCTAAGACAGGACTAAACCAGGGCTAAACCAGGACTAAATCAGGACTAAAACAGGTCTAAAACAGGACTAAAACAGGGCTAAAACAGGACTAAAACAGGACTAAAACAGGACTAAACCAGGGCTAAAACAGGACTAAAACAGGACTAAACCAGGGCTAAACCAGGGCTAGACCAGGACTAAACCAGGACTAAACAAGGACTAAAACAGGACTAAAAGATGACTAAACCAGGGCTAAACCAGGGCTAAACCAGGACTAAACCAGGACTAAACCAGGGCTAAATCATGACTAAACCAAGACTAAACCAGGGCTAAATCAGGAGTAAACCAGGGCTAAACCAGGACTAAAGGGCTAAACCAGGACTAAACCAGGTCTAGAATAGGGTTGAAACCAAGACTGAATCACAACTAAACTAGGACTACATCAGGATTTAACAACCAGGACTAAACCATGTTCCAATCAGGACTAAACCAGAACTAAAACAGAACTAAACTGGGACAAAACTGGGCCTATACCAGAGCTTAACCAGGACTAAGCCTCCAGGACTAAAACAGGACTAAATCTGAACTAAACCAAGACCAAACCAGGATCTAACTCTATACAGTTATTAGTCACACCAGGGCTAAACCAGGTCAAAACCCAAAACTGTATTCATGGCTTTCCACTTCCTGTTTTAGGAACCATTTTGAAGATTTTTATCCATTCAAAATATGTTTTGAATTGCTATGGCAACAGTAGCAATTTTTTGTCAGACCCATGAAGATCAAAATCTGACAGAACCAGGGTTTCACCCAGCTCTAAAACACAGTCCGTGACTTTTTTCTTTTTTTTCTTTTTTGCCCCAGTACAGATTTATTGTATAAGCACCTTTTAGGATCAAAATAAGTCTGCTTCTGTTACACTATTTGCATGCTAGTTGTTGTTAAATGGCAAAGCTTTACTCTGGCCTCTGAAAGTTGTGAACAAAGCTCATAAACTCACACTTATGGAGACCACAGTCAGAATCCCTGTTTTTCTAGGTATTTTTGAGCACTAAAACCATTTGTAATTGAATAAACGTAAGGTAGAGCTGTTTAATGTCATACTGCGGAACATTCCAGGCAGAGCAATGACGTATCCATAGAAACAAGCAGGTGACGGACCTCTAACCAAAAAGTTACACAATGCACCTTCAAAAAGAACAGACAGTTTTCATGTATTTCCAGCCTGATAATAAAAACCATAATTCAGTCCCACTCAGTATGTACAAATATGTTGGAGGGGAAACAGGCTGCGGGGATTTCACAGAGACAGGGTCGATACCAGGAACAGTGCGAGAACGTGAACTTTGCCTCATACACCTGTCCTTAAAAATCCCACAGTGGAGCTTTATTGACCCGTTCCATCGATTTACCCGCACAAACATGGAACATCTCATAACATTTCAATAAGTCTGACAGGCGCGGCGCTGGAGGTGGATATGGGACTGAGTAATGAGGAAAAGGCAGAGGAAAGAACTGGAGGTCTGATCCAGTGTTATTGTGTTCGCTTTTTAAAGGGCCACAGTGTCACTTTTCTGGCAGGGGGTTGGGCCAGTCGCTTGTCTCCATGGAGATGCTTTGCCGAGAATGTTCCACAGTACGGTCTTAAATTGATCTTAAATCTTGCTTTTGGGGATAGACGAATTAAAGTAGCATCCTGTAACTTTCCGGAGGTGGAATATGTATTAGAATAAAGCATGTATTTTTACTGTGGGCTTGCCTCTCCACAGATCTGGCCTGTGATTTAGCATGGTGGCGTCATCTGCTTGTCTCCTTGGCGACAGATAAGTTAAAGCATCACCACGTAACTTTCTGGAGATGGAGCATGATTCTATAGAAATAAAAAGTTAGAAACATACTTAGGAACATTTGCCATAAAGAATAAGATAAAGAATGGAAAACAAGCAGGTAAGAGTCAGGTTTGTGGAGATGCAAGCCTGCTCACAGGACGAATACAGTTTTTAGTGTCTTAAAAGGGTTAAAAAAAAAAAAAAAAAAAAAAGCTTTAACTTTTGTCTAATTTTGCTGAGAAGTTCACAACTGGGCCTTAAGCAAAACACATCTCCATGACCTCTAGAAAAGTTCCATCATGTCTCTTTAATTTAAGATATGACATTTAAGACATATTAGACAGTTAGAATTGTGTTTCCTTATGTGAACTGTGAACTGTTCTGTCGGAGCAGTTCTAATAACTCCAGTCCAATCTCTAGTTTCTCACAGTCACAGCTCGTCCCAGGACAGCGTCAGAATGAGTTCTCTATCGCCCCCTTCTCCAGAATCAGGGAGTTTAGGAGCGATAAGACTCTGCTAATGTGATTATGTCTGCGGTCTACAGCACAGAGCCTCAGACGGGCTGCAGGGCTCCAGAATACTCTCTTCTGTAAGAGTTTACCAAGATATGAAACAGGGCAGCAGTGAAGTTTAGTCCTGCTTTAGTCCTGGTTTAAACTTTTTAGACCTGGTTTAGATCTGGACCTGGTATAATCCCTCTTTAGACTTAGTTCAGTCCTGGTTAGACTGGGTTTAGTTTTCGTTTGACCTAGTTTTTACCTAGTTAAGTCCTGGTTCAGATCCAGTTTAGACCTGGTTGAAACCTGGTTTAGGCCATTTTAGATCTGGTTTGGACCTGGTTAAATCCCTCTTTAGACCTGGTTCAGTCCTGATTTAGACCTGGTTTGGGCCTGTTCTAGTTTAGTCCTGGTTTTGTCCTGGTTTAGTCCTGTTCTACTTTAGTCCTGGTTTAGTCCTGATCTAGTTTAATCCTGGTTTAGTCCTGGTTTGGTCCTGTTCTAGTTTGTCCTGGTTTAGTCCTAGTTTGGTCCTGTTTTAGTTTAGACCTGATTTAGTCCTTGTTTAGACCGTTTTAGTCCTGTTTTAGTCCTGGTTTGGTCCTGTTCTAATTTAGACCTATTTTAGACTTGGTTTAGTCCTGGTTTAAAGCTGGTGCTCAAGCCTGATATATTTGGTGTGAAAGTTTGAAGGAGAGAGGGAGGATGGAGGGAGGATGGAGGGAGGATGGAGGGAGGATGGAGGGAGGAAGCAGGAGGAGTGGGGCCACAGGAGGTCTGGGTGAATGACTTTTCAATGTTCAGATTTGAGCTGTTTGTTTAGAACAGGAAGCCTCTCTCCTCTGCACTTTCTCACCCTTTGCTTTTCTCCTCTCCCTCTCTCTTCACTGTCCCTCCTATTTATCCCTCCCTCTCTTCTTCATCTTCTCTCTCTCTTTCCCTTCTCTCCCCTCTTGCTCTTTCTTCTCTGTCCTTTCTTCTTCTCTCTCCTCTTACTCATTGCTGCTGTGTCCTCAAAGCTAATGCAGTCCTCTCTCCCTTTTTTCACCTTTCCCTTCCCTTCCCTTCCCCTTTCCTCTTCTTCATTCCTCTCTCTCCCTCCTCTCCCTCTCTCCTCTACACCTTTTGCTCTTCTCCCCTCCTCCTCAATGCTGCTGTGTCTCCCGCTCACTCCCTCTCTCTCTCTCCCTCCCTCCTTCCCCCTCTCGCCTCTCCTCTTCAGTGCTGTGTCTCCCTCCCTCTCTCTCTCTCTCCTCTCCTCCTACTCTTCAGCGCTGTGTCGTCTCTCTCTCCATCTCTCTCTTCCTCTCTCCCTCTCTTCTCCCCCTCTTTCCCTCTTCCTCTCTCTCTATATCTCCCCCTTCTTCTGCTCTCCTCCTCCTCTTCAGTGCTGTGTCCTCTCGCTCCCTCTCCTCCTCCCCCTCCTCGCTCCCTCTCATCTTCTCTCCTTGCCTCTCTCTTCCTCTCCTCCTCTTCCTTCTGTCCTCTTTTGAATGCTCCTCTCTCCTTCACTCCCCTTCTCCTCTCGCTCCTCTCCTCCTCCTCCTCTTCAGTGCTGTGTCCTCTCATCCTTCCTCCTCTCCTCTCTCCCTCCCTCCCTCCTCTCTCTCTCTCACCCTGTCTTCCTCTCCTCCTCCTCTTCTCTCTGTCCTTCTCAGTGTTGAATGGAGTGTTGACGTCACAGCCCCACACACATTCACATTCTGTAACTGTGACTAATCTCAGATCAGGTCCTCGGGCTCATTCAGACTCACTCCACCTCCTCCTCTCACTCCTGTAAAACTAGTCCTGGTTTAGAACTGGTTTAGTCCTGGTTTAGACTCGATTTAGTCCTGGTTTAGAACTAGTTTAGTACTGGTTTAGATCTAGTTTAGTCCTGGTTTAAACTTGGTTTAGTCCTGGTTTAGACTCGATTTAGTCCTGGTTTAGACTCGGTTTAGTCCTGGTTTAGACTCGGTTTAGTCCTGGTTTAGAACTGATTTAGTCTTGGTTTAGACTCGATTTAGTCCTGGTTTATACCTAGTTTAGTCCTGGTTTAGACCTTGTTTAGTCCTGGTTTAGATTCGGTTTAGTCCTGGTTTAGACCTAGTTTAGTCCTGGTTTAGACCTAGTTTACTCCTGGTTTAGGCCTAGGTTAGTCCTGGTTTAGATTCGGTTTAGACCTAGTTTAGTACTGGTTTAGGCCTAGGTTAGTCCTGGTTTAGATTCGGTTTAGTCCTGGTTTAGACCTAGTTTAGTCCTGGTTTAGACCTAATTTAGTACTGGTTTAGACCTAGTTTAGTCCTGGTTTAGATTCAGTTTAGTCCTGGTTTAGACCTAGTTTAGTCCTGGTTTAGATTCGGTTTAGTCCTGGTTTAGACCTAGTTTAGTCCTGGTTTAGATTCGGTTTAGTCCTGGTTTAGACCTAGTTTAGTCCTGGTTTAGATTCGGTTTAGTCCTGGTTTAGACCTAGTTTAGTCCTGGTTTAGTTTTTTGAGTGGTGGTGGTCAGAGTGGCGGTCAAGGCACAGAATGGCAGCCACTTTTCTAGCAGTCTGCCCCAGGGCAACTGTGACTTTTAGCCCTCCATCTCTAAATATGCAGCTTGAATATAAAATAAATGGATGAAGTGCAGAGCTGTGAGTGAAAACGTCCCTGTAACACTAATGCAGTCCCCGGTTAGATCTGATCTGTCTGCACTTCATTTTACGAGCTTGTGAAAATTGAAAGTCCCCCCCATTACCGTCTCCACCACGCTCTTTGCTCTTACACTCCCAGCCTCATTTAGAAATAACTGGTATTTAGATATTGCATCGGTCAGAGGGACACACATGGACAGCTTTAGGGGCCATTTTGTGTGGCTACTGATCTGGTAAATGAGCCAGAGCCACAAGTCCATGAGAAATGCACTGACGCAGATACAGTTGAAGTGTGTATGTTTTCATGTTTTTCTAATTATTACTTTTTTGTTTTTTGTTTTTTTTAAGATATTACGCGTAGTAAAGAGTGATTATAGGCTTATATCAGTTCAGTGGCAGTTTGTGGGGGAAAAAAGTTGAGAATTAAATTACAAAAATACAGGAAGTCACGTTGAGTTCTAAAATGGAGGATCTCTATGTTTGTCATCAACGCCGAAAATTCCACCCAAAATCCAGGGTCCAGTTTACAGACAAAGAAGGAATTTGACAGTTTAAACCTTAAAAGTGCTTGAGGTTGGGGGTCTGTTACCTGCTTGTTTCTATGGAGATGTCATTGCTCTGCCTGGAATGTTCCACAGTATGACATTAAACAGCTCTACTTTACATTTATTCAATTACAGGTGGTTTTATAGCTCAAAAATACCTAGAAAAACAGGCATTCTGACTGTGAGCGGGGTCACCTCTCCACAGATCTGACCTGTAACTTGGTCTGGTTTGGTCTCCATGAAGATAGAAAGTTTTAATGCCATACTGTGAAACATTCCAGTCAAAACATCTCCATGGAGAAAAGCTTTTGACGGGCCCTCCAGCAGAAAAGTTACACACCTTGCACCTTTAATTTTACAAAATGAACTTTATTTTATTTAATCATAACCTTTGTGTAATTTAGACACGTTTTGTCTCTTGTTTACATTATGGTTGCTAGGTAACAGTTATGGACTTGCCTCTGTGTCATATCTGCTGCCCGTGTCCAAACAGAATGTGAAATTATAAACTTGAATTAGACAAAAATAGGCAAGATTTTCTAATTATGTTACCTGTGAGTAGTGTAGCCTGTCATGCACTTAAAGCCACAGTGTGTAACTTTTTAAACAACAAATACACTGCTTGTTTCCATGGAAATATTGCTCCTTTGGCTTTAATCTTCCAAAGTATGGCATAAAATGTATCTACCTCCATGGAGAATGTTCCAAAATGTGGCTTTAACTTTCTATTTCCATGGAATCATACAGGCGAATCGATATTGAGTATCGAGTCTTTTTTTTAGTATCGAAATCAAGTTTGAAATGCGGGAGAGGGTGTGAAGATGGTGAGAAGTGACAGATTTTGTAGTTGTACACTGGGACGTCCTGGGAGGAATGTGTGCCCTTCACCCCCCTTACCCCCCGGCGTCGCCTTAAGGTGCCGGGCCTGTCAGATCCAAGATGGGTGCTCAGGCAGAAGAGACAGACGGAGCAGGGGCAGTGGGGCATTCTGGGAAACTGGGACTTTTGTTTTGGCCTCAACTTCAACCCACAGCATCAGCAGTAAAGAGGAGACAGTGAAGAGCAAATCAGGGCAAAAGCAGGGCTAAACCAGGACTAAAGCAGGGCTAAACCAGGACTAAAGCAGGACTAAACCAGGACTAAAGCAGGGCTAAACCAGGACTAAAGCAGGGCTAAACCAGGACTAAAGCAGGACTAAACCAGGACTAAAGCAGGGCTAAACCAGGACTAAAGCAGGGCTAAACCAGGACTAAAGCAGGGCTAAACCAGGACTAAAGCAGGACTAAACCAGGACTAAAGCAGGACTAAACCAGGACTAAAGCAGGGCTAAACCAGGACTAAAGCAGGGCTAAACCAGGACTAAAGCAGGGCTAAACCAGGACTAAAGCAGGGCTAAACCAGGACTAAAGCAGGACTAAACCAGGACTAAAGCAGGGCTAAACCAGGACTAAAGCAGGGCTAAACCAGGACTAAAGCAGGACTAAACCAGGACTAAAGCAGGACTAAACCAGGACTAAAGCAGGGCTAAACCAGGACTAAAGCAGGACTAAAGCAGGACTAAAGCAGGACTAAACCAGGACTAAAGCAGGACTAAACCAGGACTAAAGCAGGACTAAACCAGGACTAAAGCAGGACTAAAGCAGGACTAAACCAGGACTAAAGCAGGGCTAAACCAGGACTAAAGCAGGGCTAAACCAGGACTAAAGCAGGACTAAAGCAGGACTAAAGCAGGACTAAAGCAGGGCTAAACCAGGGCTAAACCAGGACTAAAGCAGGACTAAACCAGGACTAAAGCAGGACTAAACCAGGACTAAAGCAGGACTAAACCAGGACTAAACCAGGACTAAAGCAGGACTAAACCAGGACTAAAGCAGGGCTAAACCAGGACTAAAGCAGGACTAAACCAGGACTAAAGCAGGACTAAAGCAGGACTAAAGCAGGGCTAAACCAGGACTAAAGCAGGGCTAAACCAGGACTAAAGCAGGACTAAACCAGGACTAAAGCAGGGCTAAACCAGGACTAAACCAGGACTAAATCGGAACTAAACTAGGATTAAACCAGGACTAAATCAGAACTAAACCAGAACTAAACCAGGTCTAAACCAGTGCTAAACCAGGACTAAATCGGAACTAAACCAGGGCGAAACCAGGTCTAAACCAGGACTAAACCAGTGCTAAACCAGGACTAAACCAGGACTAAATCGGAACTAAACCAGGACTAAACCAGGACTAAATCAGAACTAAACCAGGACTAAACCAGGGCTAAACCAGGACTAAACCAGGACTAAATCGGAACTAAACCAGGACTAAACCAGGACCAAATCAGAACTAAACCAGGACTAAACCAGGTCTAAACCAGTGCTAAACCAGGACTAAATCAGAACTAAACCAGGGCGAAACCAGGTCTAAACCAGGACTAAACCAGTGCTAAACCAGGACTAAACCAGGACTAAATCGGAACTAAACCAGGGCTAAACCAGGACTCAACCAAGACTAAACCAGGACTAAACCAGCCCTAAAGCAGGACTAAACCAGGACTACCCAGGTCTAAACCAAGACTAAATCAGGTCTAAACCAGGGCTAAACCAGGACTAAATCAGAAATAAATCTGGACTAAACCAGGTCTAAACCAGGCCATTCTCCAACTAGAAGCAAATTTGTGTCCAAGGCAAAAACTAGAAAAGCACTCAGAGAGCGCAGACCTCCGCCAAGCAGCTAAGTTTTCAAAGTGATCCAGAATCCAGGATTTCTTCTGGATCATCACCAAAATGTAATCATCTGTTGGATTTACCATTAGGAACATTTCCTGAAAATTTCATCAAGATCCGTCCATAACTTTTTGAGTTATCTTGCTAACTAACAGACAAACTAACTAACTAACTAACAAATAGACTCAGGCGAAAACATAACCTCCTTGGCGGAGGTAATAAGAAGGAATCATAATCTGTATTCTTCTTTGTATTCGCCAAACAAACTAGAATTCTCCATAAATATACCAAAAAAATGACACAAAACTGTACACACGAACTTCACAAACCTGATGCGATGCAGTAGTGTTTGTGTTGTGATAACGCTCGGAAGGGGAGTAACTTAGCGCAGAGAGAAAAGGGAGGGGAGACTCAGGACATAAAAAAACGAAAAAAAATTCAACTTATAAAACATGTTAATGCATTGTTTTCGGTGATTAGAGCATTTTCAAAACAATAAAAGCTAACACGCTGATCTAAATATGTGATGTGTTAGCAGTTAATACCCCACAGAAGTAAAAATACCCCTCTTTAAGACGAACTCACAGGTGGGGCATAGATTTATTGTTATAATCATTAATCGCAGCCCCACCGTCCAGACTTATAGTTTCCTGATAACACAGCAATTTATGAAAACATTGACTGCTGTATGTGTTATGAACAGTCTGTCTATTATCCAATGGGCTTAAAGGGCCCCGGGTGTATAAATAAAGCTACTGATTGATTGATTGATCTGGAATCTGTAGGGAAGCACTGGGATGTGTTGGTATTTACATTTCCACTACCTACCAACTAGAAGAAGAAGAACTAGGAATTAGTTTGAGTTTCTTTCTTTTGAATGTTTAAAAATTTAAGAAAGCCCATAAGACATTCAAATATGTACATTTAAAGACGCGTTGTGTAACTTTTTCCAAATGCGTTGCTCCGTGGAGATGTTATTGCTTCGTCTGGAATGTTTGGCGCTATGGCATTAAACCTTTCTTAAGTTACAGGACAGATCTGTGGAGAGGTGACCCCGCTCACAGTCAGAATGCCTGTTTTTCTAGGTGTTTTTGCGCTATAAATCCACCTGTAATTGAATAAATGTAAAGTAGAGCTGTTTAATGTCATACTGTGGAACATTCCAGAGAGAACAATGACATATTCACAGAAACAAGCAGGGAACGGAGCGTTTTCCGTTTGAGAGAAGAACACAGCGTAAATTTGTCATGTGCGAATAAAACAAAACACAACTCCAGGTCTGTTTGTGATGATTAAAAGATCTAAAAAGTTGATTTTGCGTTATAGCTCTCGTGTAAATATACAACTTTGTGATGTCAAGATGTTTGTGTCGACAGCAGTGAGTTCCTCCAAAAGATCAGTGCAGTGTGAAGGTGAGTCTGAGGGCCAGTTTACACCTGCTTTCACTTTTATTAAGGAGCCATTAGCACACAGTCCCATCTCTATAAAACACAGGCCCAGATGCTGCTGCCTTTACATGGCCGTGACGGAGGGAAAGACACTTAAAAGTCTCTGGATGTCTCCCATTACTCCAGATTACTCACAGTATAAACGCCGTGATGAGCTGGACGAGATTTTGATTTCTGCAGATTATCCGCTGTGAGAGTTCTACAAAGGAAATAGAACGAGTGGGTTTCCAGATCTGATATTTTTTGGATTTTTTTATTTTATTTTTATGGCCAATGCCAGTATATTAGAATCCAGAGATGTCTCCAGATATTTTTGGGGCAATTTTGAGATTGTTTCCTTTATGTAGAATCCCTCAGTCGTCCAGGTAGAATCCATAGCAAAAGGAGAAATTTAATTTGTCAACTGGACAGAGTTTATTTGGTTGAATACGTTTCGCAGCTCATCCAAGCTGCTTCCTCAGTTCAGAACAAATTAAATTTCTCCTTTTGCTATTGTTTCCTTTAATTTACAGGTCCTATATTACACAAAATTGACCCTTGTGAGCCTTAAACCATGTTCTAATGCTGTTACCTCCTCGAAAACAGACCTGGAGTTGTGTTTGGTTTCATTCACACCTGATGTCATGTAGTAGTTGTGCTCCACTGTGTTTTTAAACTCCATACACACTGTTAAGGTTTATGTAGATTGTGCTTTGTCCCTGTCTCATAAATAAACTAAATAAATAAAATAAAAGGTGAACATGAACATGAAATCAGTGACGACAAATGAAATGTTTAATGTGATGAGTTTGCATGTTTCCTCCCCGTGTCTGAATGGGTTTCCCCCGGGTACTCCGGTTTCCCCCCATCAACCGAAAACATGCAACACCCCTATGAACAGTTTACAATCAAGGACCGTCAAGGAATTCCTCCCTCCTGTGGGCTCACCACCTGCAGAGGGGTTCATAGGGGTCTGGGTCTGGTGCACAGAGTAGGACTACAGATGGAAATTAGCTATGAGCTACAATCTGGTACAAACGTATCTGCCACTGTGCTTAATGTAATTGTACACTGTCCTAATAAACCAATAAACTAAACTAAACTAAAATCTCTCTCCATCGTTTTCCCTCTCTCTTCCACTCTCTTTCTGTATCTCAAGCTCTCCATGTCTTTCCCTCTCTCTCTCTCTCTCCCTCTCTCCCTATCTCTCTCTCTGTATCTCCATCTCTTTCTCTCTCTCTTCCTGTCTCTGTATCTCAATCTCTCCACCTCTTCTCTCTCTCTCTCTCTCTCTCTCTCTCTCTCTCTCTCTCTCTCTCTCTCTCTCTCTCTCTCCATTTGTCTCTCCATCTCTTTCCCTCTATCTCTCTTCGTGACATCATAAGGTGGAACAGAGCATTTGGAGCTTTGGAGATGCAGACAGACTGATAATAAAGGATTACTCAGACATGTGAATGAAACAAAACACAACTGATGCAGTAACAACATTCTAACATGGCTTAAAGCTCACAAGAGTCCTTTAAGGTCCTTAAAAAAATGACCAGTACCAGTAAAATCAGTCCATAGACCAGACTGCGCCCACCAGAGTCCTTCAGAGAATCACAAACATTATAAACATTATTTCTCCAGCCTGAAGAGTCTTTGATTTTAAAGTAAAAGCTGAGATTTGACATCTTTAAACCCTCTCCACCTCAGCAGTAAAAACGCCCCGTGAGTCCCTTCATGTTTTAATACCATCAGACGCTCCCGTTTTTACTACAGAGAATGTGAATGTGTCTTTGGAAAAATGTGAGATTAAGTCGGACATATTTGATCACTTCAGGATCAGGGAGGGAATGTGAAATGAAGTCTGTTGGAAGAGAGCGGAGGAGCCATTTCCTGGATGAATTTTTGATGGTGTAAGGCATGACGGGGTTAAACTGCAGATCTTTGGTCTGATAACTCTGCACTGCACTTAATTTCACTGAGAACTTCACTGAGTCTTTCTCCACTAGAGCGTAACCGGGTTTGGACATTTGTATTTAAAGCTCAGCAGCTGCACCAGTCATGAGTCAGTGCTAGTGCAGCCTCTGCAGCTCAGGGAGGGAATTCTGGAGGTTCTGAGCTTCACATGAGCCTGTCCATAAACTGAGAATGAGACAAACTTGTATGTGTCCTGTATGTGCAGGTTAAGGTTCTGACAACACAGGTTCAGTTGGGATTGCAGTACCTTTTTCAAACAGTAAGAGCACAGGATACATACAGTTCCTTTATGTTCCACGGCATGGCATTAAACATATGTATCTCAGACACTGAAGTTACCAGACCAAGTTACAAGTAAGATCTGTGGAGAGGCAAGCCTGCTCACTGTAATGCCTCAAGGTATTGTGTAGCAATAAAAAAAAAAAAACATTCCAGGTAAAGCAATTGCATTTCTATAAAGACAAGGAAGAGGCAGACCTTCCAGTAAGGGGTAAGTGCACCTTTAAGTAACCGTGACAACCAGAATCAACTGATATCATTGTATGCAGGTTCTGATATTCTCACAGATGAAGAGAGGAGGTAAAGGAACTCAAACAGAGATCGATGCTCTGTCCTGGTTGACCCTGGTTTAGTCCTGATGAGGTTTGGTCTGGTTCTAGTTCTGTTTTGGTCCTGGTCTGGTCCTGATTTAGTCCTACTAGAAAAAAAACTATTAAAACAATGAATCAAATTTGAAGTTCAAATCGATTTGTTTTGAAGGAACTGAAAATTGTAGATTTTTGGTCCCCCTTGAAAACGAGATGCTGCATCTCAAGAGGCTTTCCATGAATACATTCAAATCAGTGACGTCAAATTTAATGTTGAGGCTGCAGTTTTAATACAGTAGTTTATTTTATCTCATTCATAAAAGATTTCCTCTTAGTCCAATGGGTTCAGTATGACCTCTTTTCAGTTTTGATCTTCTGTAGTTTTCAAAATCGTCCTAGTTTAGTTCCAGTTTCTATGCGGTATGTTTCAGGTTGAACGCAGCCTCAGAACAAACCTCCATTTGTTTCTCAGGGTTCAGGTTGGGGTTGAAAAATGCATTTGAAGCATTTTGTTCTTTGCATAATGTAAATTTCTTATCCACATTTGAAAAAGAACAGAACAGCACTTTTATACGAGCGTTCCTCTGCGCGTCCTCATTAACAAACGTGTGTGGATTTCATTTCATCACAAGCAGAAAAATGTAATTAAAATGTGTTTTAGTGAAGTCTTTTCATATCATATTCTCCTTTTTTATTTCTGTTTCTTATCTCCTTCTCATACAAACATTATGTAATGTGCTGACGTCAAATACTTAAAGGTGCACTGTGTCACTTTTCTGGTGCCAGCAGCTTGTCTCCATGGAGATGTTGATGTTCTGCTCGGAATGTTTCAAATTATGCCTTTCAGTTTATCTAAGAATGTGACAACACCAGGCCAAGTTACAGGTCAGATCATTTACAGTAAGAATGCATGTTTCTCAATGCAACACAGATGAGTTTAATGCCATAATTTGGAACATTCCATGCAAAAGGAATACATCTCCATGGAAGCAAGCAGCTCCCCCACCAAAAAGTGTCTTTATTAAGAAAAATCAGGCTTTTTAAACAACTTAAAACAGATTTAGTATTTTTTGTTGAATTCCCAAGCTTTAATTATCATAAAATACTAAACAAAACACCAGAAGAGGGCGCAAGGACTGCATCTGCTGGCATTATAGTGGTGTTTGTACCAAGCTAAAATAATCATGTCGAAATGGTAAACCAAAGACAAACCAGCTAACCCTGTAGTTCAGACCTCTACAAACCTGCTCTGAAATGTTCTCTTCTTTGACATGTTTAAAACTGGCACCTCAAACTGATCTCAAATCTCAAAATCACAACTATATTTTTTTTTCCAAATTTGTTGAGTCTTAATCCATTTTCGTGAGCTCAGATCCACTCACACTGTACAGAGCCTAAAGTCCTCATGAAGCATCTGATGTGTGACAGCTGTTCATTTACACGTCATTTACTCCTGATTAAAGTCCTGTCTATCTATCTATCTATCTATCTATCTATCTATCTATCTATCTATCTATCTATCTATCTATCTATCTATCTATCTATCTATCTATCTATCTATCATCTATCCATCCATCCATCCATCCATCTATCTGTCTATCTATCTATCTACCTGTCTGTCCATCCATCCATTTCTCTATCCCTGTCTATCTCTCTCTCTCAGTGTCTCTCTTTCTGCTCTTTCTCCATCTCCCACCCTCTTCCTGTTTCCCATGTCTCCTTCTCTCTCTCTCTGTCTGTCTTTGTCTCTCTCCTTCTCACTCTCGCTCCCTTCTCTCTCTTTGTTTCTCTCGCTCTCTACCTCTTTTGCTTTCTCTTTGTCTCTCTCTCTCTAGCTCTCTCTCTGTCTCTCTCACTTTGTTTTCTCTCTCTCCCAGTCTCTTTCTCTCTTTAACTTTCTCTCTCTGTCTCTATCTATTTTTCTATCCCTATCTATCTCCCGCTGTGTGTCTCTCCCTCTCTGCTCTTTATATACCTCCCACTCTTCCTGTTTCCCATGTCTCCTTCTCTCTCTCTGTCTCTCTCTCACTCTCTCTCTGTGTCTTTCTCTCTCACTCTTTCGCTTTCTCTCTTTGTCTCTCTCCTTCTCACTCCCCTCTCTCTCTTTGTCTTTCTCCCTCTCTCTTTATCTTTCTCTCTGTCTATTTTCCTATCCCTATCTATCTCTCTCATTGCTTTGTTTATCTCAGTGATGCATGTAAAATGTGTATAAAAACCACTTGCAATCAAATAAATGTAAGGTAGAGCCGTTTAATGTCATACTGTGGAACATTCCAGGCAGAGGAATGACTTATCCATAGAAACAAGCAGGTGACGGACCCCCAACCAAAAAGTTACACAGTGCACCAGTGGTACATATAGGATTCAGGAGCGTTAACTCGTTCTATAAGCACATACGTATGTCTTCTTTAACATACACAGGCGTTTTCTATCTGCTTTATTTCCCTGTATCGTTTTACCTTTTACAAGTCCATTCCTGTTCAGTCCACAGTACAAACATGTCCGCTCTCACCTCTACACCTGCCCTGCTCTATAAGCTTTAATACACTTTTGTATAGCACCACAAAGGAACTCTAATACCACGGAGTCTATACGTGAAGGCCCCTAATGAGGGAGGAGGAGGAAGCGGCCGGGGAGAGGGAGGGCTACAGCTGGACCGGCTCTGTGGCGGCGGCGGTGAATAGGTAACCATGGAAACGCTGCCGGACAAGATTTGAATGCAAAGAAACCCGAGTGGAAAAAAGAGGAAGAGGAAGTGAGCAGTGTGGGTACAGTGTGAGGAGGGACAATGCTTCTGAAGGATGAGGGGGTTTAAAAGTATTCATGGGTGACAGGCGACATTTTGAGGACTTTTACCCCATTCACAACATATAAGAGTTTGTTTGAAAGTGTTAATCACCGTGGCAACAGTCTGAATTTATAGGCTGCCATTCATCTTACTACATAAAGATGCCAAATTATACTATTACTACTACTATAACTACACCTTAAAGCGGATCTATTATACAAAATGGACTTTTCAGAGTTGTTTCCTTCTCATTTCCCCTCTAGAAGTTGTTTTTACAATGATTCGTGCATGTTTGAGTCTTTTTTAATCACTTATTTTCAAGACCAATCCCTGTTTTTACCTTCGCTGGTACCATACCCGCTGCTCTCTCCAGTTTTATTTTCTTAATCTGTGATACACGTAGGATTCTGCAGCATCGTGTAGTCATTTTGGTACAAATGAAATAAAAAATTAAAAAAACTGATACTCATTAGTGTGATCTGCAGCTATCCATCGGAGGTGCTGACTCTTTGCTGTGATGACGTTTACGGCGACGTCAGCTCCCATTGGACACTGCAGTTTTCTAATGCAGAAGTAATAAAATGTTTTAAAAAGTAATAGAAATAGAAAGATAGAAAGAAAAAGTAATACATCCAAAATGCACAAAAAAATCAAATAAAAAATTACAATAAATGAATATAAAAATTACATTGCTTACATTACTTATTCTTCACCGTGGTTCCTGATTTTATTTATTTAATTATTTAATAATAATAATAATAATAATAATAATAATAATAATAATAATAATAATACTTATTATTATTATTATTATTATTATTATTATTATTATTATTTTGGTAGCTAATTTTACAGTATTTCTCCAGCTACACGAATCTTACCGTAAATTATAGATGTTTTGTAGGTCCCAAGACAATGACGGAGGACAGAGAGAGAAAGAGAGAGGAGGAGAGAAAGAGAGAGGAAGAGGGAGAATGAGAGAGAAAGAGAGAGGAGAAGGGGATGAGAGGTGGAGGGGTTCAAATGCGGCTCTGCAGAAGGTTAATGATTCATCAAACCTAAGGTCACTCTTCTGTTTACCTCATGAGGGGGAAGAGAAAGAACGGGAAAGAGAGGAGGAGGAGGAGAGGAGAGGAAAGAGGAGCGGGGGAGTGAATAGAGGAGATGGAGAGAGAGAGAGAGAGAGAGAGAGGAAGGGGAAGAGAAGAAAAGGGGAGGAGAGAGAGGAAGGAGGAGGGAGGGATGGAGAGCAGGGGAGGTCAATCTGTTGTTTAGCTCATGATCCGGTCAGAGCAGAGGAGGACAAGAAATATGGAACTGCCCTTCAGAAAAGAAAGGGAGAGGAGAGATAGAGAGAGAGAGGGCAAAAACAAGAGAGGGAATAAGACTCAGGACTGAAACAAGCTTGATTACATTTTCCTTGCCCATTCTAAAGCAATAATGTATGGATTTGAAAACATAACTGCTGCGACAAAGGTCCTCCTTAACGCTTGACTTTAGTTTCATTATTTTACTCGCCAGAAACTGTTAAAAATGCTCTCCGTCAATGAAAGTTGAAACCTTATTTCGCCATTTAAGTTCACAAAGAAAGTTTCATTACATGTATTTTGTTTTATGTATGTATTTATTTTTATTTTTTGAGAAACACCCTAAAATACCATATTGCTATAATCACATTTAGCTTCCATGTTAGCGTCATAATCACATTTAGCTTCTATGTTAGCATCATAATCACATTTAGCTTCCATGTTAGCGTCATAATCACATTTAGCTTCCATGTTAATGTCATAATCACATTTAGCTTCCATGTTAATGTCATAATCACATTTAGCTTCCATGTTAATGTCATAATCACATTTAGCTTCCATGTTAGTGTCATAATCACATTTAGCTTCCATGTTAGCGTCATAATCACATTTAGCTTCCATGTTAGCGTCATAATCACAGTTATTCTTCTTGCTCGAGCTTTTTTACCTTGGTGTTTACATGAATATTGGGCTCAGATTTAACTTAAAATAAACAGATTTAAAGAATAATAAAAATAGATAGTATAGGCCTATTACATCTAGTTTGTCCGTGTATGTGTTGCCGTAGTAAGGGTATAGAATTTTGACTCAAATCAGGGAATGACGGAGTAGCCTAACTTGGTGTTCAAATGGGAAACCAGCATAAACTGTGAGAAAAACACAGGCAGAACATGCAAACTCCACACAAAGACCCTATATGCTTCTGAAATCAGTGGTGGAATGTAACAAAGTAAAAGCAGAACAATAAAACTACTTTACTTAAGTTAAAAAATAAGTACTTGTACTTTACTTAAGCAGATTATAAACTGGATACTTTTTTACTTCACTGCATTTGAGAGCAGGTATCTGCACTTTCTACTACTACATTTTTAAACAGGACTGAAAAGTAAAAGTATTTTGTATTACTGTTTGAGACCTACTGAAAAAGCTGAAGGTTTATTTTTCACACGTTTATAATTTGACACAAAAATATACAAATAAAAACAGAAAAAAGTATAAATTCAAAATCAAAATCACTACATTTTAGGTATTATTAGATCTCAAAATCTGGGAAATACTTTTACTTTGTACTCTTTAAGTACATTTTTGAATAGGTACTTTCATGCTTTTACTTAGGTTTGTTTCATGTGATACTTTTACTTGTATTTGAGTACTTTTTAAAGCCCTGGTATCTCTACTTTTACTTAAGTAACAAAATCAAGTACTGTCTGAAACGACTTCCTTCCACACTTCCTACATAACAGGAAGCTCATAGACAAAAGTGAAAGTGAAATAATTGAGGGAAGAGAGGAGAGGAGAGAGGGAGGTGAGAGGAGGAGAAGAGGAGGAGAGGGAACAGCTCCACACGGACTGTTTTAACGCAGAGACGGAGGAAGAGGAGGATGAGCTGTCAGCCTCTGTGGACCCCCGCTGACTACCAAACATGAGACGCCATCTTAGATCTGAAACCCAGGCGCCGCTTCTCTCTCTTCTCTCCTCTTCCACCTATTTCTCTCTATCTCCACACTCTCCTTTTTTCTCCCTCCCTGTCTTATTGCTCTCTCTCTCTCTCTCTCTCTCTCTCTCTCTCTCTCTGTCTTTTAAGCCCACTCTCTCTCTTCTCCTCATCTCTCTCTCTGTCTGCATTTCCTCTCTTCTCTTTCCCTACCTATAGTCTCTCTTTCTATCTCCTTCTATTTCTCATCTCTCTAATCTTCTTTCTCACTTTTCTTTTTCTCCCTCTCTCTCTCTCCCTCTCTCTCCCTTCCTCCCCATGTCCCCTCTCTGTCTCCATTATTCTCTCCCTCTCTCCTTCTCTCACTCTGCACCATCCTCTCTTCTCCATCTCTTCCCTCACCTTCCTTTTATTCATGCCTTCTCTCTTTCTGTCTCCCTCTGTCACTCCCTCTCCCTCCTTCTTCCCCCCTCCCTTTGCCCTCTCTCTCTCTCTTCTCCCTCTTTCTCTCTGGTACCTGAAATAGCTCTGACACCTCCTCGTCACCGGAGGAAACGTGGTTCAAATTAAAATAAGGTGAGAGTCGCTCCAAAAATACAGAGCTAAAGAACAGGCTCCTGTCTCTGCTCCTGTCTCTGCTCCTGCCTCTGCTGCTGTCTCTGCTCCTGTCTCTGCTCCTGCCTCTGCTCCTGCCTCTGCTGCTGTCTCTGCTCCTGCCTCTGCTCCTGTCTCTGCTCCTGCCTCTGCTCCTGCCTTTGTTCCTGTCTGTGCACCTGTATCTGCTCCTGTCTCTGCTCCTGTCTCTACTCCTGTCTCTGCTCCTGTCTGTGCACGTGTATCTGCTCCTGTCTGTGCACCTGTATCTGCTCCTGCCTCTGCTCCTGCCCGTGCTTCTGTCTCTGCTCCTGCCTCTGCTCCTATCTGTGCACCTGTATCTGCTCCTGCCTCTGCTCCTGCCCGTGCTTCTGTCTCTGCTCCTGTCTATGCTCCTGTCTGTACCCCTCTCTCTGCTCCTGTCTTTTCTCCTTTCTTTGCTCTTGTCTGTGCTCCTGTCTGTATCCCTGTCTCTGCTCCTCTCTGTGCTCCTGTCTCTACACCTGTCACTGCTCCTATGTGTGTCTCTGCTCCTGTCTGTGCACCTGTCACTGCTCCTATCTGTGTCTCTGCTCTTGTCTGCGCTCCTGTCTCTGCTCCTGTCTGCGCTCCTGTCCTGTCTGTGGGCGTCTCTCAGGTGAAGTAGAATTAGCAGCAGCAGAACTCTTATTCCTGTGGGGAATTCAATCAGAATGAAATCAGAGCCTCTGTACTTCTTTCTTTACTGTCTTTAAAACATTAGGCATGCACCGATACCGATACTGCAGATACTGGCACTAATCCAGTAAATTTAGCTGGATGTGATATCGGTCCCATGATATCAGTTCAGTCGATATCCTGGCTGGGCCTTTCAGTTGGTGTAATAAGACTATTTCCAGGCTGATGTGGGCCTTGGACGTTTCATAATGTCTGAACTTTAATTCATCCGGAGCTGTTCAGCAGTGACCTGTTAGATAAATGACAGTTACATCACACATTTGGATCCATTTTCTAATAACTTAACTGTGTCTTTCTGTTTTTGCTCAAATACAAATCAGATACAGTCCCTTTAAAATTACGTTTTGTTTCACTTTTGCTTCCAGCTTCCTCCTGTCCAGAAGTGAGAATATTTTTGTTTAGAAACTTTTAAAGGGTCTGTATTCTAAACACTAAAATCTGCTTTCATGACGTCTCCAGTAGTGTGGTCACGATACTAAAATTGCAAAGTCGATTTCAGTGCCACAATGATAATACATAATACATGATGATGACATAGATAGAGGGATTCTGTTTTAGAATCATTGTGTCCTTAGGCAAGACGCTTAACCCACCTCACCAGTGTCTGCGTACGTGAAAGGGTGAGTGGTTCGTTGTTGTAAAAGTGGTTTGAGTGCTTTGAAGGTGGAAAAGCGCTGTATAAAAATGTGACCGTTGACCATTTAGAACTTAGCAGTACTTCCTGTATTTTTGTACTTTGCTTTTCAACTTTTTTTCCTTCCATAAACTGCCACGTAACTGATGTAAAACCCTATTCAGTATGTTTTCTCTCTTTGTGGAGGTGAATGAGGGAGTGCTTGTTTTGGTAGCCCTCTTGTCCCTGTCGTGTCCCTGTCCCCGCAGCCTTCATAATCAAACACGCTGTCCCTGTCTCTACTAATGTCTCTGTACCGGGCTGTTACATTATTGATCACCCTCCCTCCTCTTTCGATGGATCAGATGCACAATGTCTGAAAATATAATCTGACAAATACTGAATTTTGTGGTTTGTATCTGTGAGTACTGAGTCAAGTACTACAAAATACTCTGCAAAATATGTTTCCACTGTACTTTAACTTTAAAGGGCTCATATTCTGATGTTTTCTGATCTGTTCTAATGTTGTTTCTTCATCACAAACAGACCTGAAGTTGTGTTTTGTTTTATTCACACAACTCCAGGTCTGTTTTTGATGAGGAAACAACATTATCACATGACTTAAAGCTCACAAGAGTCAGTTTTGTGTAATATAAGACCTCTTCTATATAATTCATAATAAACATTTAATCCTTTTGACAACATCTTCATTCGTTCGGTTACAGCTCTATCTCCTCTGTCATGTATGTCTCTTCTCTCTTTCATCATCTATTTTAAATTCTCCCCCTTTCCTCCCTCTACCTCTATCTCCCTTGAGCCCCTCTCTCTCTATCTCTCTCTCTCTCTCTCTCCCTCTATCTCTCTTCTGTCTTCATCTCCCTCCCTCTCTCCTGTCTTTCTCCCCCTCTGTCTCTCTTCTGTCTCTCCCTCTCTCTCCCTTATGTCTCCCTCTCTCTCTCTCCCCATCTCCCTTTTGTCTATACCTCTCTCTCTCTCTCTTCCTCCCACTCTCCTCTCTCTCCACCTCTTTCTCTCCCTCTACCTCCTCCTCTCTTTCTCCCCCTGTGTCTCTACCTCTCTCACTCTCTTCTGTTTCTCTCACTCCTTCTCTCCCTTATGTCTCCCGCTCTCTCGCCCCCATCTCCCTTTTGTCTACACCTATCTCTCTCTCTCTCTCTCGCTTCCTCCCAATCTCCCCTCTCTCTCTCCCTCTTTCTCTCCCACTACCTCCATCTCCCTTCTGTCTCTATCGCTCCCTCCTTATCTCTCTCTCTCTCCCTGTCTCTACCCCTCTCCGTTTCTCCTCTCTCTTCCTTCTGTCTCACTCCCACTCTTCTCCTCCCTCTATCTCTCCGCTGGTGAGTATTATTAATATTAATGTGAGTGGTAGTGGCCGATTTGCCTCCCTTATCTCCCTGTGAGCGCACGTCTCGTCTGTACACTGGTTTTAGCCTGTTACACTCCAGCACTTAGCCTTAGCCCTATCTCTCTCTCCTCACAACTCAATCTCCCAGAATCCTCGGGCCGCTCCGTGTGAACAATGACATGGAATCCATAACTGCAGCTGGAGATATGAAAAGCAGGTTTATGCGCTCGGTGAAGATGTTCCCGGGAATACAGAGAAAAAAAAAAGGAAAGAGACGGACGGATCTGTTATCAAGGCTCTAGAGGAGGTTGGTTGGTAGTACAGAAAATAAGAACCATTGCCATGGTGATTAACAATTTAAAACAAAATATTATACCTTTTGAAAGGGAGTAAGTACTCAAAAATGTTGCATAGGCATGGGACGATACTGAAATTTGATCATACTGTTATTATGGCGAAAATAATTGAGATTAATAATAATATCGCAATACTTCGTCAAATGATGACTGCTGACTGTTTAAAAGATGAAAGTTTTAAAGGCTCTGTACCAGATCTTAAAAAGTTTTTAAAAAAAGGAAATCAGAAATCATTTTGAGCGGTTTGCAGCGGTCCAAACCTTATCCATTCTATGCATCATAATTATTCACCACATTGAGTTAAACACTTTTCACAACTCCCAGAGACCAGAGTTTTGCCGTCAGGGTGGAGCTAATGACAACTAGCATGCTAACAGCACACTTCCTGATTATTAAGTAAAACAATATGACAATAAAATGCTTTTGAGTTCGAGTCAGACAGTACTGACTATGGAATTAACAACGTAAACGAGACTATGGGGGTAGTAAAATATTTTAAATCAACTGTGGTCATTTTTACACTGAAATAACATAATTCTCTGAGAACTACAACTTATTTAAAAGCAATGGACAAAATGTACTTATTTTACTCATAGTTGAAGTATTGTTTAATGAGTAATGTAACTTAATGCAACTACTGTAAGTGTCAAACAAAAGATGAATAAATAAAAGCTATTTATTTATTTATTTATTTATTATACATCAGTAAATATTAGACATATAATATTGACTTAATTATTTCATCACAGCAGTGCAATTAGTTATGACGATATTTGATTTATTTTACTTAATTTATTTACATAAATTCTAACTTAAAATAAAATGAGTAACAATTACTCATTAAATTCATGACTGTTAATCGTGGTGGTAAGTACATTTTACTTAATACTGACAAGTAAATTGTACCTAATATTACAGCAGTAAAATGTACTTAAAAAGTACTAGTGCAAATTGTTATGAGGATTTTTTTCTAGTAAATCTTCCAAGTTCTTTTTGTCAGTGTAAATGATTTCAATATTTCTTTGAATGGCTCATTAAAAACGTGTCAAATGGGAAGCCGATAATAAACGTCCTATATTACACAAAATGGACCCTTGAGAGCTTTTCGCCATGTTAGAATGTTGTTACCTCCTCCCAAACATACCTGGAGTTGTGTTTTGTTTGAAGTGTCTTGCCCAAGGACACAGTAGTACAGACTGAACCTCCACGCGCTCCCAGTCTCCACCACAGGCTGATGTTCTACAGTAACATTTATATTCCACAGAGCAACAGAAGCTGCTTCACTAAACAGATCACGTACGAGTCCATTTGGGATTACACCTCAAGCTCCTCTCTTCCTCTCTATGTCTCATCCTTCTCTCCCCCTCCTCTCTCTCTCTTTTCCATCTCCTCTCTCTCACCTTTCCACTCTCTCTCCTCTCTTTTCTCACTTCTCCCTCCTCTCTCTCCCTTCTATCTCCTCTCTCTCTGCTCTCCCCTCTCTCTCTTACCTTTCCTGTCTCTCTCCTCCCTCTTTTCTTCCCTTTCTCTCTCTCCTCTCTCTTTCCTTTTGTTTCTCTCTCCCTCTTTCTTACTGTCTTTCTTTCTCATCTCTCTCTCTTCCCTCCCTACCTCTCTTTTTTCTCTCTGTCTCTCTTTCTCCATCTCTTTCCCCTCTCGCTTTTTCACTTCCCTTTCAGCTTGACCTGGTATCACGCCTCAGCTCCACTCTCTTCTCTCTCCCTCTTTCTTTCGTTCTTTCTTCTCCCTCTTGCTTCTCCCTCTCTCTCTTCTCTCTTATCCCTCCTTCCTCTATCTCTCTCCATCTTTCCGCTTTCTCTCTCTCTTTCCATTCCCTCTCTCGTCTTGATTTAGAATAGTACCTCAGCTCCTCTCTCCTTCCTTCCTCTCTCTTTCATTTCCCAATTCCTCCCTCCCTCTCTCTCTCCTCTTTGCATCACCCCCTCTCTCTCTCTTTCTCTCATCCCCTCCTTTCTCTGCTCAGTATTCATCCATTACTGTAGAGCTGATAATTTCCCTCTCTGCCTGCAGCCATACACTCCCCTATCAGATTAATATCCTCCTCCTCCCCTCTCTCTCTTTTTCCTCTCACACCTTTCTTTCCTCTCTCCATCCATCTTCCTCTCTCTCTCTTTCCCGTCTTTTTTCACCTCCCACTCTTTTCTGTCTCAGTTTTTCTCGACTCCTCCCAATCTTTTGCCGCTCTTTGTGCCCCCATCCTCTTCCTCTGTCTCTCTTTTTTGCTCTCTCTATAAACCCTGCCACCTCTCCTCTCTCTGTATCTCTCTTCTACTCTCATCTCTTTTCTCTCCACCCCTCCTTTTCCTTCTCTCTCCTCTCTTCTTTCCGCCCTCCTCCTCTTCTCTCTTTCTCTCCGCCTCCCTCTCAGCTCCTCTCTCTCCTTTCCTTTCTGCCCCTCCTCCTCTCCTCTCTTACTCTCTCTCTCTCTCTGAAGTTGAACTCCCAGGTCTTTCTCCATCTGTATCTCACACTGCCTCTCTAACCCATCACTGGAAGGTTCGTAGTTCGAGACTACTGTCGTTTTGTTCTTGAGCAACACACTTCACCCATACTGCGTGTATATACTGTATGAATCTGTCGGTCAAACAGCTTTATGAGAATGTGTGTTGGTGGTGATCAGAGTCCGCTGGAGCAGATTATCTAACATCAGTCTGTCCCAGGGCAGATGTGGCTACAGGAAAGTGGCCGTCATTAAATCGTCTTTAGTTTGATTGAAATAGAAGATTTGAATTGGGTCAAGTATAAATATCGACTCTACAGCTGGGACTCAGTGGTCAGAGCAGTGGTCCCCCCAACCTGAAGGTCAGAGCTTCGTTTCCCATTCCCCCAAAACATTTTCAACTTAAAGAAATTTTTGTCCAGTTGACGAATTGAATTTCTACTTTGCCCTGGATTCTACCTGGACGACTGAGGGATTCTACACACATTTCCTGTTCTGTCGTAGTGTCCTTGGGCAAGACACTTCCCCCACATTGTCTAGTACGTATGCGGTGTGAGCGTGAGTGATGGTGGTAGTCGGAGGGGCTCTCTTCCGTCAGTCTGTCCCAGGGCAGCTGTGGCTCCAGTAGCAGCGTACCACCACCGAGCGCAGAGTGAATAAATACTGACCACGGGGGAGCATTACAAGTGTATGACATTAATATTATTATTATAAAAACAGCTGATTTAAACATATTTGCTTTATAAAAATACATTTGCAGAGTAAACTTTCATATACAGGCACTTATTGATTTTCTGATGGAATACAAAAGAATGAAATGATTATCACTATTGAGAAAATGTACAAATATTTGTCATTATCCCCTTATACAGAACCCAAATCCTCTTTATTTCTATAACACATTTTACGAACAAAGCAGTTTCCAGAGTGCTGCACAGAGATCATAAAATGAAAACAGCAAAAAGGTAAATTGCTAAAAAAAATAATGTATTTATACCCGTCCTAAAAGGTTTTGTGAAACATTCCCGACAAAGCCATAACACCTCATGGAGAAAAGTATTTGATGGACCCTCCACCAGAAAAGTTGATGCTCCTTTAAGTATGTAGAGGTGAAACTTTTCATAGGTAACAGTTCATTGGTTCATGTTTCATTGGTTTCTCTTAATGTTTCAGTGACATATTGACTGTTTTCCATGTGGTAAAAATAGAGAGTTGTTTGGAGTTCATTTAAAAGATTAAAGCTGCTGTTGATTACACAGAGACATTGAAGTCTGAGACGCAGAGCTGTCAGTCATCTCTTAAGATAACAAGCTCAGGAACTATTTTAGGTCTCGGTTTTATCAGGAGGAAAGAGGAACGAGGAAAGGTGGAGAGATTGACTCTGGTGCTCAGACCCTGGTAGGAGGAGACAGTGCATGTGACTGAAAAGAAGAGGTTGGTTACGTATTCAAGTAAAATTTTACCTTAAGTAACCCTTATAAACATATAGCAGTAAATTATAATGCTAAAAACAACTAGGATATAGAACTAGTTCATTTTAAACAGTTTGCAGTGGTCCAGAGTTATTCCTCACTTACCTCATGCATTTACAGAGCTCTAATTATTCACCACGATGAGTTTACACGTGCTTTTCACAACTTTCAGAGACCAGAGCAGAGTTTTGCTGTGACCACAGCCTGTATAAAGACGTGGACTAAGCGAGTGTGACCTCACCCACAGCGTTCGACTCCAGTCAAATGAATGGAGCCGAATGGTGTGTGGGTGTAAAAGATATAACCATCCTACTTTTTTTTTTTTTTTTTTTTTTTTTAAGAATTATAGGGGTAATGACAATATTATTATTGTTGTTGTTATTATTGCTATCATTTTTTTTTATTCTTTGTATTTTTAATGTGTTGTTATTATTATTATTATTATTATTATTATTATTATTATTATTATTATTGTATTTTATTTTATTTTATTGTGCATATACGGTTTATTTTGCGATTGGGAATTGCACAGAAAATGTTTCTTAAAGCTTAAAAAATACAGTATTAAAAAAAAAACAAATGGTAGCGTTTTTTGATGGACAAAACAGCAAAAAAAACCACCAGAATCATGTATAGCGGGTTAATACGAACATTTTAAGACCAAAATGGAACACGGCGGCTAGCGCGTTAGCTATGTCCATTTATAAAGCTAGCATGCTAACACACACTTCTTAATTATCGGACAATAAAAACCTCCTCATGTTCAGCTGTAAGATTCTGTGCAACGCCTACTGTGCACAACAACTTGATGATCCTGATGAGATGTGAAATATTTGTATTAACGGGACACGCACTGGTTGTGTGATGATAGCGCTCTGAAGGAGAAGTGACTTAGCACAGACAGCAAAGTGAGGAGAGACTAACTTTGCATGAAAAACGAAAGTGAAACTTATTTCACGTGTTAATGCGTTGTTTTGGGTGAATATGGCATGTTCAAAACAATAAGATGTAAGCAGGTAATACCCCAGACGTGTAATATCCCCATTAATCAAATGTTTCTTCTTGTTTCTTACAGTAACTCCTGGACTCTTCAGCTCCGAACAATCGGACTTACAAAGAGGAATACCTTCTGTTACCTGCAATTTTCTCCAAACTTGTGGATTTATTTCCTTCCTGGATTATTTTTGAGGATGTTTTGAAACCTCTTCCTTCTTCTTCACTGGACGTCCCAATCGGAGTGTGTTTATTCTCGCCCCAGTGCTGCCCTCTTCTGTCCATTCGGATTACAGGGTAGGGACATGTTCCATTTACCATGCGCACCAGCACGTTGACCTGCCTGCCCGGCCCCGCCCCCCTGTTCTTTCTACTGGCCCATCTCTTCTCGGGGCTCCTCCTACTTCCTGGTCCCGAGTCGGTGGGGGGTGCAGGCTCCTCCCCCTCCGCTTCGAGCCAATCGTGTCCCACCTTGTGCACGTGCTCAAACCAGGCCAGCCGGGTGATCTGCACGCGCCAGAGCCTCGACCAAGTCCCGCAGAGCATCTCCGTCAACACCAGATACCTCAACCTGCAGGAGAACTCCATACAGGTACATGAGAGGAAAACTCGGTAAATTATCTAGAGAAGGTTTCATATGGGGTCTGATTTGTAAAACTTCAGGTGGAATTCTTACTAACAGCATAAAACGTCCTCAAATTCTCATTTTTCTTAAAGGGCTCATATTACGCTATTTTCTGATCTGTTCTAATGTTGTTTCCTCATCACAAACAGACCTGGAGTTGTGTTTTGTTTCATTCACATGTTTAACACACAAACCCTGCAGATTTAGGCAGAGTTCTTCTCTCAAACTGAAAACACTCTGTTCCACCTTGTGATGTTGTGTGGTAATACAGGAAGTGCCCATCTGTGTTTTTGTGGCCATACCAGCTCGTCAAAGCCTGATCCCATCAGATCTCAGAAGCTCAGCAGAACTGGGCCTGGTTAGTACTTGGACAGGAGACTGTTGGGAAAATCAGATGCCACAGTGGGGCAAAAACTGTTGTTGTGTCCTTAGGCAAGACACTTCACCTACATTGCCTAGTATGAAAGTGGAGTGAACAAACAATGAACTGTAAAGCGCTTTGGGTGTCTTGAAAGGCGCTATATAAATGCAATGATTAATTATTGCCAATCTGTACTGAATTAAAGGTAAAAGGAGCTGTTAACTTGAAAACTACCACGACATGACATCACAAGGTGGAACAGAGCATTTTGAGCTTTGGAGATGTAGACAGACTAATAATAAAATGTTACTCAAACATGTGAATGAAACAAAACACAACTCCACGTGTGTTTTTGAGGAGGGAACAACATTATAACACGACTTAAAGCTCACAAGAGTCAGTTTGGTGTAATATACAGAAGGACCTTTGAAGAGGAGCTCCACTGAATAAAAACTGCTGACATTTGTACACATAATACTCACATGGACTGGGCTTTTGACATGTCGTTTATAGATATAGATTCATATGTTATTATAGATATAGATTTGTGTGTTAGGGCTGGAGGTGCTGTATCGATGTGGGGAGACACATGTTATAAAGCAGACACTGTGTCTTCATTAGCTCCTCTTTAATATCTGCTGCATCCACATGAGAGTCCATAACCGCTCAGATTTACAATAACACTGATCCGTCTGCTCAAAACAAATGCAATGAAAAGTTGATTTTTTTATATGCAAGACGTTTTGTTGTTGAGAATTTTGTCCAGTTTCAACATACTTTTTCAAAAACGAATTAACTTATTTCAAAGTGTAGTTTCACTTTTTTTTGCTAAAAGAAAGGCAGTTAAAAAGCTGTTTACACTGATGACGGTTAGTTTGTAGGCATTTTGAGCAATTAAATTATAAGAACTAAAATATAAAGTAGTAGTAGTAGTAGTAGTAGTTGTAGTGGTACGTTGTTGTTGTTTTAACTCACCTAGTATTACTTTTTAGTTCTGTATAAAGGTGCATTGTGTAACTTTTCGGATGGAGGCTACAATAAGGCATTTAACTTTTCTATCAAGCATTTATTCATTTACTATGAGTGGGATCTACTTTGTACAGATCTGACCTGTAATTTGGCCATGATGTGTACTCCTGTTTGTCTCCATGGTGATAGATATAGAACAGGAGGCAGACCACACAAAAGAAAAGTTTCAGAGTGTATAATTTTAACTAATATGACTAAAACGTAACTGTTACACGTTTTAATTACTCCAGGTCTGATTGTGACAGACATTGTGAGGACTTTTTACCATTCTGTAATAATATTGTGATTTAAAGGTGTACGGTGTAACTTTCTCTACACAGATCCGGCCTGTAACTTGGCTTTGTGGCTACACCTGGGGATATAAATTTTCAAAAGCCATACTGTAGAAAAATGCAAAACAATGATATCTCCCTGGCAACAAGTGTATGGATGGTCCGCTACCTGCTTGTCTCCATGGAGATGTTATTGTTTTGTCTGGAATGTCCCTGTATGGCATTAAACGTATCTATTTTTCATTTACTCAATAGCATGGGTTGACTTAAAATCCTGCATTCTTCTGAGTGTGCTCGCCTCTCCACAGATCTGACGCGTAACTTAGCCCTGTGGCGTCACCTGCTGTCTCCTTATAGATACAAGTGTAAAAGCCATACTGTGGAACTTTCCAGGCTGGAGAAAAGCTGGTGACGGACGGACCCTCCACCAGAAACGTTCCACAGTACACAAAAATGACCTAAATTGTTAATCGCTATGACAACAGTCCTACTTTTTCATCCATCTGAACCCCATGGATAGGACACTAGTTGAGTCTGCCTTCTATAGTAGCTTTCATATATGGAAAAACTACTGCAGCGTTCAGTGAGAATGTGTAGAACGGCTCTCAGGCTCCGGTACAGCTCAGCTCAGGTATTTTTTATGCACAAGCGTGTGTCATTTTTCACCTCTGCGTTCACTTCCTTCGCATTAGCTTTCCGTCTGCAGTCCCTCGGTGCAGTTTGGGGCCGTACCTGTGAAAAGAGAGCATCATTTAAGCACATACTCCAGACTAAACGCACAAAGAGCCCCGTAAAAAACCAGAGCAGGAGAATTCATTTTAGTGCTGGCTTTTTACGGTAATTGGATCTATCCTGGTGATGCTGACAGCGCTTTGTTCTCCGGCCATTTTTCATATTCATTTGAGAGCGTTGAATGCAGAGGAGCTTTGCTAAACGTGGTTAGATCGGCTCGGATTTGAGTCAAAGCGGTGTCCTTATGTCCTCTGACAAAACGTCACATTAAAGGACCTGTATCTGATTTTTCTTTCCATGTATTTGCACTGTTTCTCCTAACGACCTCTTGTATATAACTCAGTTTGTATTTCTATAATTCATTTTTACTTGTACATATACATTTATATAATTATGCCTTATTTGGCACCAGTCTTCTGCTATGTTTGCTACTGTAGAATTTATTATTACCATTTACATTTTTACTCTTTGTTATTATAATACATTTTTTAACTGGAACCTGGAAACACAAGAGCATCTCACCTATTCCAGCCTCTCTCCATTGGCTCCCAGTGTGTTTTAGAGTCGAGTTCAAAATTCTTTTAAGTGGCCTAGCGCCCTCCTACCTCGCTGACCTGATCCACCCTTACGCCCCCTCCCGCACTCTCAGGTCAGCAGGCCAACTGCAGCTTGCCGCCCCAAAGACTAAACGCAGCTTCATGGGGACCATGGGTTTTCTGTTGCTGCCCCATGGCTCTGGGACCAGTTGCCATTAAAGATTAGACAGGAGGAATCTTTATCTGTTTTTAAATCACTCCTAAAAACGCACCTTTTTTCACTGGCTTTTAACAAGTGAGATGTACGTTTCTTGTTGTCGAGTATCTTATCATTTTCTATGTTTTTTAGGAGTTACATTGTGACTTTGACTGCGATTGTCCTTGTCTGTTTTATGCTTGTCAACATCACTTTGGCCAGCCGTAAAGTTTTTAAAGTGCTTTATAAATAAAGTTGGAATGGTATGGTATGGTACATTGTGATGTGTGAGGTACTGTGTCCAAAAAAATTCCCTTTTGTATCAATAAAGTTTGTCTAAGTCAAAGTATGAGCAGCTCTTGAGGTCAAAATATGTCCGCTCTGAGCAGTTTGTATCTAGTCATAAAGGGTTTTATTGTGCAAGCATTAGGAAGTGTGCGGTTAGCATGTTAGTTAGTTGTTAGCTTTACCATGACGGCAAAACTCGACTCTGGTCTCTGAAAGTTGTGAAAAGCGCTTATAAAGTCATCATGGTGAATACTTAGAACGCTCTAAACACATAAGGTAAGTGAGGAAATACTTTGGACCACTGCAAACTGTTTTAAATGAATGAGTTCTGTTTTTCACATTTTTAAAGACGACATATTGTGCTTGAGTCTGCGATATAGAGTCTATATAAAATCTATGACACCTGTGGCTCATTCTGTTATAATTTGGACATTTAAAATCGCAATAATAATCTAAAACGACTTAATAAAAGAAAAATTCACTGACTTCAGAGTTAGAAAACTGCAGTGTCCAATGGAAGCTGAAATTACCGTAAATATCATCACAACAAAGAGTCAGTACCTCTGATGGATAGCTGCACACTACACTTACACTTTTTTTTTTTTTTTAATTTGCGCTAAAATGACTACATGACGCTGCTAAATCCTGTGTTTATCACAGATTAAGAAAATACAATTGGAGAAAGTATAGAGTAGCGATCCACCAATAAGGGTTTTTTAATGATGCTGATACCGATTGTTTAGAATTCAGAGAAACAATAAACTATGCCGATATTTTTTGGCTGATTTGCATCGTATTCCTCAAAATCTGTAATTTAAATTTACTACACACTCACCCATAGTACTTTTTTTAGAACAAACCTAAAAGAGAGCATTGTAGTCTCGTTTTGTGCTGTTATCTCTATCTATCTGTTATCTCTTCACACTAAAGTGTTCAAATAAAGCTTTGTTTGTGTATTTTGAGCAGCATTTCAACCAAAACAAAATATCGGTCTATGCTGGAGATTGAAGCCCGATAACTGATGCACTAAACAGTCCAGATATTGGCCCGATATATCAGCCAACCGATATATTGATCAGAGCAGTAGGCATGAAAACAGGGGTAGATCGAAGCAACGTCTTGAATAAAAAAAATGAATTTCCTTCAGATAAATAAAGTATTATCTATAAACAAAGTAAATAAAGTATTATCTTTCTGTCTCTATCTTTATACAGGAGAATACAGATGAACAGATTACTCAAACATGCACGAATCACACTAAATACAACTTCGAGAGGATAAATGAGAAGGGGAAACAAGTCGATCTTCTTCTTTAAGTCCGTAAAAATGATATACAGCGCCTTTAATACAAGAAAACGCTCCCAAATCCAGAAATGAACCCAACATTAAATCAGAGCTGAACCGAGGTCAGACCGGGTCCTGTCCCAGAGGCCCCGTGACCTCATGTGCAGACTGCCTTCAGTCTAAACCGAGCTACGGGAGCCTTCAAGAGACAAAATAAAAATAACGGCTGCCTCCTCTGATTAGCGCTGTGCATCTGCCATCACCGCTGCTGCTGCTGCTGCTCTTGGAATAATTGAAAATCTAAAAATGTTTTAGTACCTGAAGGCATCCTAGTTTCCTCTGTTTTTTTTTTTTACTCCCTCTAAGTAAAGCCTTAACAATGACCCTCTCTCTTCCTCCATCTCTATATCCCTTCATTCTTTGCCATAACTTCTTCCCTCTTTCAACCTGTCTCCTTATCCCTATCTCTTCTCTTTCTTCGTCCATCCCTCCTTGTCTTTCTCCCATTCTTTTTACTTCTACCCCTGCCACCCCCTCTCTTTTCTCCCTCCCTCTCTTTCTCTGTCCTCTCTCTTCTATCTTGTTCTCTTTTTCTACCCCTCCTTTCTCCATGGCTCCCTCCCTCTCTCTTCCACTCTTATTTCTTTCCTGTCTCCCCCTCTTTCTCTACCGCTGAATAAAGCCCTAACAATGACCCCTCTTCTCTCCCTCTCTTTCTCCCTCCATCTCTCTATCCCTTCACTCTCTCCCATAATTTCTTCCCTTCTTCCATCCGTCCTCGTCTTTCTCCCATTCTTTTTACATGCATACTGCTACCTCTCCTCTCTTCTCCCTCACTCTCTAACTCTCCCCTCTCTATCCCTCCATCCTCTTTATCCATCCCTCGTCCCCTTTCTCCATCCCTCCTCTCTTCCACTCTTATTTTTTTCCCGTCTCCCCTCTTATTTCTCTACTTCCTTCCCTCACTCTCCCGTCTCTTTCTCCTTCTGTCTATCCCTCTGTCCTCTTTCTATCACTCTCCTCATTCTTCCATCCCTCTCTCTGTCTAATTCTAATTTGTTTACCCTGTCCTCCCCTCTTCTTCCTCTACCTCCTTCCCCTCTCTCACTCTTCAATGTTCCCCTCTCTACTCTTTTCTGTCTATTCCTTCTCCCCATCCCCCTCTCTTTCTTTCTTTCTCTCCCTCTCTCAATCTTTTCTCTTAAACATTTCCACTCTTCTCGCTCCAATCCCATGTGTACCCGTCCTTTCTTCACCATTTTATATCTATCCCTTTCTATCTCTCTTTCCCCCAGAAGTATTTGACGCACCCACTAGAAAAGTTACATAATACACCTTTAAGTAACAGTTTACTTCCTGCACCGCTGCGCCAAAGTTTATCCTTTCACCAAACCGTCTATTACAAAAGCTTTTTAAAAATAATAAATCACTATGGGACATTTGAATAAAACATGTCCTCCCATAAATCACACACGTTTACGTTTAGCCCATGTATAATATGTATGTATAATTTAGCTGTGTAGTCTCCATGGTAACAGTGCGTGTAAATAATGGACAGGTATGATGTAGTGCTGCTCCATCCACAGCTGCTCCCTACAGCCTCTTTTAATATATACAGGAATCTGCTTAAAGAGGGAAACACAGACATCATAAATTAGAATAGAACAAAATATATCGCCATCGTCTGCTCCGGCATTTTTAAAAATACAACAACAAGAACTACTGTGTCTGCTTGTCCTGCTATAATTACTCTACAGTGACTAGGCTTAAAAGTGCATTGTGTAACTTTTCTGGAGGAGGGTCTGTCAAATGCTTTTTTCCATGGAGATGTTATTGATTTGTCTGGAATTTTCCACAGTATGGCATTAAACTTTTCTATCTTCATGGCGACCAAACCAGACCAAGTTACAGGTCAGATCTGGGGAAAGGCAACCCCTGCTCACAGTCAGAATGCCTGTTGGTATTTTGAGCACTGAAACCACATGTCATTGAATAAATGTTAGGTACAGCTGTTTAATGTCATACTGTGGAATATTTCAGGCAGAGCAGTGGCATCTCCATGGAGAAAAGCATTTGACGGACCCTCCACCAGAAACGTTCCATAGTGCACCTTTAAAGGCACTGTACCTGATTTTCTTTTTTTGTTTCTTTTTTCTTTTTTTGCAGTGGTCCAACATTACTCCTCACTTCCCTTATGCATTCAGAGCATCCTAGTTATTCACCATGATGAGTTTATAAGTGCCTTTCACAACTCTCAGAGGCCATAGCTGAGTTTTGCCATAATGGTAATACTAACAAAAACTAGCATGCTAACGTACACTTCCTGATTAATGGACAGTGAAACCATTTGTTTGAGACTTGTTTTGAGAAATTTTTGAGAAATTTTGCTCAAATCCATGGAAAAAAAAAATCAAGTACAGGCTCTTTAAACAGGCTCTTATATATATATATATATATATATAAAAAATAAAATGTGTTCCTCACCTTATATATATATATATATATATATATATATATATATATATATATATATATATATATATATATATATATATATATATATATATACATAAAATAAAATGTGTTTCTCACCTTCCACAGTGGTTGGGCTCTCTCACCCTCATCCAGCTCGGGCCCTCTACCAGAGTCCTGGGAGCTTGAGAGTTCTGCGCAGTATCTTTGCTGTTCCTAGTACTGCACTTTTCTGGACTGAGATGTCTGATGTTTTTCCTGGTATCTGCTTGAGCCACTCCTCCAGTTTGGGGGTTACAGCCCTGAGTGCTCCGATCACCACGGGCACCACTGATGCCTTCACCTTCCAGGCCTTCTCCAGCTCTTCCTTGAGCCCCTGGTATTTCTCTAGTTTCTCGTGTTCCTTTTTCCTGATATTACCATCGCTTGGTATTGCAATGTCCACCACCACGGCTTTGTTCTGTTGCTTATCCACCACCACTATGTCTGGTTGGTTCGCCATCACCATGTATCTGGAAGTCCCACAGGACCTTGGCACGCTCATTCTCCACAACCTTTGGGGGAGTTCCCCACCTTGACCTTGGGGTCTCCAGCCCGTACTCTGCACAGATGTTTCTGTACACTATGCCCGCCACTTGGTTGTGTCGCTCCATGTATGCTTTCCCTGCCAGCATCTTACACCCTGCAGTTATGTGCTGGACTGTCTCAGGAGCCTCTTTGCACAACCTACACCTTGGGTCTTGTCTGGTGTGGTAGATCTGGGCCTCTATTGCTCGGGTGCTCAAGGCCTGCTCCTGTGCAGCCAGGATGAGGGCCTCTGTGCTGTCCTTCAGACCAGCCCTCTCCAGCCATTGGTAGGATTTCTTGATATCAGCCACCTCAGTTATGTTTCGGTGGTATGCCCCATGTAGGGGCTTGTCCTGCCACGATGGTCCCTCCAGCACCTCTTCCTCTGAGCTCCACTGTCTGAGACATTCCCTGAGCACATTATCTGTCAGGGCCTTGTCATTGATGTACTTATGGATTCTGGATGTTTCATCCTGGACAGTGGTTCCCACACTCACTAGTCCTCGGCCTCCTTCCTTCCGGCTCGCATACAGTCTCAGGGTGCTGGATTTGGGATGGAACCCTCCATGCATGGTCAGGAGCTTTCGTGTCTTAACGTCTGTGGTCTGTATCTCCTCCTTTGGCCAGCTTATGATTCCTGCTGGGTATCTGATCACTGGCAGGGCGTAGCTGTTTATTGCCTGTGCCTTATTCTTGCCATTGAGCTGGCTTCTTAGGACTTGCCTTACTCGTTGCAGGTATTTGGCCGTAGCCGCTTTCCTTGTTGCCTCTTCAAGGTTGCCATTTGCTTGTGGGATACCAAGGTACTTGTAACTGTCCTCAATGTCTGCTATTGTTCCCTCTGGGAGTGAGACCCCCTCTGTGTGGACTACCTTCCCTCTCTTTGTCACCATCCTACTACATTTCTCGAGCCCGAATGACATTCCAATGTCTGTGCTGTAGATCCTGGTGGTGTGGATCAGTGAGTCGATGTCCCGCTCACTCTTAGCGTACAGCTTGATGTCATCCATGTAGAGGAGGTGGCTGATGGTGGCCCCGTTTCTGAGTCGGTATCCATAGCCAGTGCGGTCAATGATTTGGCTGAGGGGGTTCAGACCTATGCAGAACAGCAGTGGGGACAGTGCATCTCCTTGGTATATGCCACATTTGATGGCCACTTGTGCAATTGGCTTGCCATTGGCTTCAAGGATGGTTTTCCACAACCGCATTGAGTTTGCAATGAACGCCCTTAGAGTCCGACTGATATTATACAACTCCAAGCACTCAGTGATCCATGTGTGTGGCACCGGCTTGTTAGCTCAACTGGTAAGTCACTTGACTTTCACACGGGGGACCCGGGTTCAAATCCCCCCCCGAGGGGCAATGAGCAACCAGTGTGGGTCCTTGGGCAAGGCCCTTCACGGTACTGCCTACCTCATACAATGACGGGAGATAATAACAGTTACGAGATGCCGGCTCAGACGTTGCCCGGCCAAACAAGGTCTGCGTCAGGTGCTGGGGAACCAGAGCACCTTGATGAAAAATGGGCTACTGGAACAATGAGGCGGAAATGGGCGTATATATATATATATATACATATATACATACACACACACACACATATATATATATATATATATATATATATATATACATATACACACACATATATATAATGTAAACTGATATCCAGTTATGCTTTTGTGGACAAAATGAGTCTTAAACATACAGCATGGCCTGTAATTTGTATGACAGTTCAGATGTAATAATATCATTTGTTGTACACATACAGCACCAGTAGTGGAGATACCAGTGATTTTTGTTTTGATATGATCAGTAACACAGTGGCACTACAATAAAATTCGTCCTTGGAGACATTATCTTTATTCTGCCTATAGACTCTGTGTATAAATGGACATAGCTAACCCGCTAGCTGCTGCATTCCAAATAGGAAGTGTTCATCTCTGGCTCCAATTAACTTTCTATTGAAAAAACGTCGCCCCTCTATGTTGCTATCAGACGTTGCATTATTAACAGACCAATGAGCTGCATTCTAGCTCCTGCTAACGTAGGCAACAAGTTTGATTGACAGTGTTGCTAAGTGCCCGCTCCCTGCCAAACCAGTGGTGCAGGCGGTAAGCATAAGGGGCGTTACCTTCCACCTCCTGGTTCCTAATTGGCTCTTTTGTTACTATGATACTTGCGGTCGGAGTTTCAAATGTGGAACTCAGCTCCAAATTCTCCCCTGCGGCCTCAATGAGCTTCATTTGACTGAAAGTTTCATACTGTACCTTTAAGAGACAGACATATCTAAATATTGTCTAAATGAATACTTTTTGTGTTCAATAACATTGATTATCTATTAATATGGTTGGTACTGCATTTACCCAACATGCGCAGCTCGCCGTTCCGCAGACCTGCCCAAATGAACTTTATCTGAGGACATTAAAGTGTAATATTATGGTGATAGCAGCTGTTCTGAGTCAGGAGGACCATAAAACATAAGAGAGCAGGACTGGGGCTGGTTTTACTGCATAATGAGCCTAAATAGTAAATGACAACAATTAGAGAAGCCTGATGCTATCTAAAGCTTTAAAATGAATAATTCATCTTTATGCTTTGTTTATTTTATCACACTTTTCTTGATTTTTCAGTGTTGAATAATTGATCAGGTGAGTTTTTAGCTGCTCAGCTCATATTTGGAGTTTGCAGATGCAGGAGCCCAAATTGTTTTACTTTTTGCCTTTATAATGCAGTATTAGTATTATGTTTAGTAATTATTCATCATGGTCCTTAATTACGCAAATAGACTCTTGTGAACTTTAAGCCATGTTAGAATGTTGTTTCCTCCTCAGAAAACATACCTGGAGTGTTTTGTTTCAGTAACCCTAGTTTAATGACATTTCCAAAGCTCAAAATGCTCCGTTTCACCTTGTGATGTCATGAAGCAGTAGATTTCAGTAGATTCAAGTAGATTTCAGCAGCTCCTTTTACCTTTAGTTCAGTAGATTTTGGCAATTCCAGGGCTAAAATCACCCAAATGATTCTAATGGAGGTGTATGGGGTTTAAAAACACAGTGGAGCACTTCCTCTATTGCCACATGACATCAAAAACTGTTTCTGTATGCAGGGTTTGTGTGTTAAACATGTGTGAATTAAACAAAACACAACTCCAGGTCTGTTTTTGAAGAGGAAACAATATTAAATAGTTTAATATGAGCCCTTTAAGTACAGTACCTCTGAATGATTTGCAGTTTTCTCTCCATAGGTATCAGGATAATTAAATGTTAGGACAGTCACCGTGGCAATTAACAATAAAAAGAATAAACAAAAACTGAATTGAACATGCACCACCTTATTTAAAAGTCTTGAATTAAATTAAATGTTATTGCGCCTCTTTGGACCTGTGTTGTTTTCTTACTCCTCTGGCAGATTCAAAAAAATAAAACGCATTAAAAACTCACAATAGTTCCAAGTAATCTATGTCTATTTAGTACATTCATTGAAATAATAAATATGGATAAAATATATATAAATATGTATAAATTCACGGAATCTATTTAACCTGTTCAGTTCAAGTTGTTTTTGGTTGCTAAAAATACCTTGAAAAACATACATTCTTACATTAGTGGGGTCACCTTTCCGCAATCAATCAATCTCCATACATCTAACCTGTAACCTGACCCGGCTGTGTCACCCGCTTGTCTCCATGGAGATAAATATGGTAATGTCTGACATACTATTTGAGTAATTTTAAATGCGGAAATGTTGAGTGTGATGTGTTTGAATGAGAGAACGGGAGAATGCTTGGTTTTATTATAAATGGGTGGATATTTTTATTGTTTGCTAAACTGCCCGGGATTGCAGATGGAAACTAGCTTTAGATAAATTTGGCCTAAATAATAATAATAATAATAATAATAATAATAATAATAATAATAACTAGAAAAGCACTCAGAGAGCGCAGACCTCCGCCAAGCAGCTCAGTTTTCAAAGTGATCCAGAATCCAGGATTTCTTCTGGATCATCACCAAAATTTAATCATCTGTTGGATTTACCATTAGGAACATTTCCTGAAAATTTCATCAAGATCCGTTCAATAACTTTTTGAGTTATCTTGCTAGCTAACAAACAAACAAACAGACAGACTCAGGCGAAAACATAACCTCCTTGGCGGAGGTAATAATAATAATAATAATAATAATAATAATAATAATAATGAATCAGTTTTATATAGCTCTTTTCTCGACACTCCAAACGATTGCATCTCTTCTTTTAGAGATTAATGTACTTGCACATGCTCCCTGTTAAAATAAACCAACAAACTAAACTTAGCAAAGCAAGGACCTTTTACCACAAAAGTCACATAGTGCACCTTTAAGTCTGCTATGCAGTGTGTTTAGACTTAAACTTTATTGAACCACAAGTGAAATTATTTGGACACAGTAGCTCAGACATCACAATATAAGAAAAGAGAAAAAATTCAAAATAAGTAGCAAACATAGCAAGAGACTGGTTCCAAATAAGGCACAATTATATAAATGTACAAGTAAAAGTAAAATATAGTAATACAAATACAAAAACCTTTATAGAGCCTTCAACTATAACAATATATTTTGAAAACAATTCCAAACTCACCATTCTGTATTCTGTGTCTCTTTATAGGTGATCAAATCGGACACGTTCAAACACCTGCGTCACCTTGAGATCCTCCAGCTGTCCAAGAACCAGATTCGTCAGATCGAAGTGGGCGCGTTCAATGGCCTCCCCAACCTCAACACACTGGAGCTGTTTGACAACCGACTCACCCTGGTGCCCTCCCACGCTTTCGAGTACCTCAGCAAACTCCGTGAGCTCTGGCTACGCAACAACCCCATCGAAACCCTGCCCGGCTACGCTTTCCAACGCGTGCCCTCCCTTCGCCGACTGGACTTGGGCGAGCTCAAAAAACTGGATTTCATCTCCGACGCTGCTTTCGTTGGCCTCGTCAATCTACGTTATCTGAATCTCGGAATGTGTGGACTCAAAGACATTCCCAAACTGACCGCTCTGGTGAGACTGGAGGAGCTGGAGCTATCCGGAAACCGCTTGGAAATTATCCGACCTGGTTCGTTTCAGGGCTTGATTGCGCTGCGTAAACTGTGGCTGATGCATTCTCAAGTTTCCGTCATAGAACGCAATGCTTTTGATGATCTTAAAAACCTAGAGGAGCTCAACCTGTCCCATAATTCCTTGCACTCCCTGCCTCATGATCTCTTCACACCGCTACACCAACTTGAGCGCGTGCATCTTAACCACAATCCATGGGTGTGCAATTGCGACATACTTTGGCTTAGCTGGTGGCTCAAAGAAACCGTTCCCAGTAATACCACATGTTGCGCAAGATGTCACGCTCCGCCATTTTTAAAAGGGAAGTACATAGGAGAGTTAGACCAGAGCCATTTTACCTGCTATGCTCCTGTTATCGTTGAACCGCCAACCGATCTTAACGTTACCGAAGGAATGGCTGCCGAATTAAAATGCCGTACGAGCACGTCAACAACTTCCGTCAATTGGATTACACCAAATGGTACCCTAATGACGCACGGTTCGTATAAAGTTCGAATATCCGTCCTTCACGATGGCACGCTCAACTTTACGAATGTCACTCTTCGCGATACCGGTCAGTACACGTGCATGGTAACCAACGCGGCCGGTAACACCACGGCAACAGCGGTCCTCAATGTTACCGCGGCGGATGCTAGTGTCAACTACACATATTTCACCACGGTAACGGTTGAAACTATGGAAACAAACGGAGAGGAGGAGCCAGCGCGTGTGGTTATCAATGAAACATTTATTCGCGTGCATCCCGGTCCGACCTCTTCCGGAAATTTAATCCCAGATGATGTTCCGACTACTGTCTCGTCTTTATCTGCTGGTTGGTCATCGTTATCTCCAAAAGCTACGCGGCCTACTTTTACCGTTCCAATTACAGAACCAGGATACTCAGGCCTGGATGACGTTATGAAAACTACCAAAATCATAATTGGGTGCTTTGTCGCGATAACGTTCATGGCTGCAGTTATGCTGGTGGTTTTCTACAAATTGAGAAAGCAACATCAGCTACACAAGCACCACGGTCCGGCCAGAGCAATCGAAATTATAAACGTTGAGGACGAACTTGGCGCAGGAGCTAGCGGAAGAGGTAGCGGAATTTCCGGAGGATCTACCATATCACAAAGTGGTAGTAGCGGGATAGGAGGAGGTCAGAGTTTAAGGCTGCATCATCCTGAAATCGTCAACTTACCGAACCTTGCGCGAACGGAGCATATGAATCACTATTACAAAACGCACCATTTTAACAATAATATGATGAGTCTCGGGATGGGGTCTGGTTTGAATAACAACAACAATCCATCGCCATGTTCCCAGGCTCAGTCCATATCGTGCACGCAAATTCCAACTTCGATCGGAGGAGGTATCCCCACTTGCGGGACCCTTCCTACCCCAGTACCTTTGCCTCAACTGGGCCTACACAGTTCGCTGAAAGGCCTTATGGGTAAAGGCCAAAACGAACCCCTCCTTTTTAAAAGCGGTTCGAAAGAAAATGTACAAGAGACTCAAATCTAAAAATCAGAAAAAGGATTAAACGTGTATTTTTCCCATCGCTAAATTGTTGATGAGATGAAACGACCAGAAAGAGGAAGTAAGACCAGCTTGGGTATTATGTAAACGCCACAATCATTCAGTTACATGTACAATCTGTTATAATCACTGTTTGCCAAAGTCGGACGAAAAACCAAGCCAGTTTTATCATCTGTGACCACAATATCAAGAAAAAGCTACGAGCGACGCTATCTGAATTACAATATATCCACTCAGTGTATATATTTGGAGAAGGACTTAATAACGGTTGCTGTGACGGTTTTGGCAAGGACACTGCATATTAAATGATGCTTTGAGGAACGTATTTCTGACCTGGATTTTCATAACAGGACAATAATCACTTTTTCACCTTTTTTCACCCATTTTGTGGCTACTGTCTGGAAAATGCAATGGACAAAGGAAAGCTATATTGATATAAAGGACAGAAAGTACATATTATATATACCGTAAATATATTTTCATTCAAAGAAGTAAATTATAAAAAATTATGAAATCTTTATTGAGTTTTGGGGACATCTGAAGAATATATACAAAAGAGAGGTATTATGTGGTGGCCCGCCTTTGCGATTTTTCAACATGGCCGCTCTGACTGTGCTGCTAAAGACAAACAGTATTTTCAGGGGATTGAGGAAAAGCTAAAACAAAACGAAAAAAAAAAAAAAAAAAAAAAAATACGGAATATATATGTAAACGTACGGGAGTGAAAGTATTTTGTTCTATTTTGTAGCCATGCAAAATGTTTTTCGTCTGCTGTTGACAAAGAAGAACTGCGATTGCGGATTATACCACTTTGAATCAGGATGTAACTCTGCTAGTGTTAATAATAGCAAATGCTAAGCTAATAGCGGTACAGAAAGCTAGCGGTCAAGATAGCCAGCAGATAAGAAAGCTAGGGGTACAGAATGCTAGCTGTCTTTGCCAATAAAATCACTATTCAAAATGGACAAAACGACAATGTTCCCGCTATTAGCATTAAGCTCGCTGCTGTTGTTAACACTAGTGCCTATGAATGATTGGAAAACCCACCTCTTTTCATTGTTAAAGATGGATTTATAGCATTTTGCAGTTAGCGGACGTCACAATGGACAAAATGGATGCTATCAGAACTCCAACACCGCAAAACAGGAAATAAAATTCAAAATGGCTTCCTCTGTCTTCAACGCCCTGAAATTGGATTGAGAAAAACTTTTGGACAAAGACTTATCACTGACAGAGGAGTAATTCACAGCTGTATTTCCGTGTTTTTCGTGTGCGATTGGATCTGTGCGGAGGAAGAAAAGACTTTGCCATTTTGACAAAGGTAAGCTAACTATCGCTTTTCAGAGAGACTCGAAGTGCAAAATCGTGAATATTTTTTATCCTCAAGACGAGTTAATGAAAAAATATAGAAACTTATAGATCACTTTTGAAAAAATTAAACTACTCTAAGTGTTTTTTATTTTATTTTATTTTTTGGGTTTTTATCTAGTTTGGATTTATTTTTGGTTCCTTTTTTATTTTCAAATCAAGTGTTACCTTTCTTGTAATTGTTATTATAATTAGCTGACTACACTGGTTATCATAATGAGAGCTGTTCTGTTAGAGAGGTCACACTGAACATTAAAAAACCTGGCACATAAAATGGCAGTGAAAGTCTGTGGAAAACCTGCTGTCTTGAGTTTTTATTTATGTGTGTTTTGTTTTAGTTAGTCACTGAAAATCAAACTCCTAAACAGGACCATGAACGGCAAATCCATTTTGTATTTTTCTTGCGCTTTTAGACAATCTTAAAACATTTTTTGGTTGTGTTTGCTAATGTATGCATTATGTCGCCATGGTAACCTCTAAACATTTCGCCAATACACATATTCGTACATGTAGAACACCCCCATTATGATGTCACTGCAAAGGATCAGTAGAAAATAATGTTTGATAATAATTTTCGACTATACTGCGTCAAAGCCACACACTCATATGCTAAATTCAAAAGTTTAAAGAAGGCCTACAGCGCAAAATGGACTTTTTAGAGCTGGTTATAATTGTTTTCCCATCTCATTTACCCACTCAAAGTTGTATTTAGAGTGATTCATGCGTGCTGAATTGCTGCGATCCACCCCCGTTTTCACCGTCACTGGTACACGCCCACTACTCTGTACTTCATTTTCCAATTTTATTTTCCTAATCAGTGATACCGCAGTGTCATCTAGCTGTTTCTGCACTTTTTTAGTTGCTTTAGATGAATATTATGCTTTAAAATATCCAAAATATAACAATGATTCACGGGTGTTGTAGATTTTAACTGTAGCAGACACAAGCACAGTAGGTCTTCTTTATACCTGCTACTCCAGAATTAGAATACATGTGATTTTCACTATCCAACATTTTCAAGGAGGTGGAACTCTTTTCTTTTTAATGGTACAGATGTCGTATCAATTAGAAACTGGAATAGAGCTTTAAAACATTAATTCAAAAAGGGACCGTCAGCCAGTGTTAATTGTGTTTTCTAAAACCAAATTAAAAAGTAATCAGTGATGACTAAAACTATGACGAAAAGGACAGTTATTTTGGTCGACTAATAAAAACAAAAAACACAAAAATGAACAAATGGGACAGAGTAATGAGCTATGACTATTTTATTTTCCAAAACTTAAAACAATTACTTGATTAAATCTTCATACAAGTCTCAACTACAATAAAACAAAATGTTAAAGGGCCCATATTATGCTTTTTTCTGATCTGTTCTAATGTTGTTTCCTCATCAAAAACAAAACTGGAGTTGTGTTTTGTTTCATTCACACGTTTAACACACAAACCCTGCAGATTTAGTTTATCTTCCTCTCTCAAACTGAAAATACTCTGTTCCACCTTGTGATGTCATGTGGCAATACAAACTCTATACATTTTCACTAGAATCATTTAGCTAATTTCTGCGTAATATAGAACCTTTAAATAAGTTAAAAGTTGGGAACATTTGGTAAGCTTTACTCAAATTTATCTTCCAATCTGAATGAATGTTTTTTGTTTGTTTGTTGTATATTTCTGTATTAAAAAGTAGACAGAATACATCCAAGTTACTTAAGGTTTTGCATTCAAGGTTAATTTTCAGATTTAAATCATTTTAACTAATAACACTGAACGCAGACGCAGTGACATCCTCTGCTGTCTCCTCTCTTCCATCACATCCACATACACTATAATATCACTGCTTTATTCCTCCACATGTCCTTCCATCGTCAGCTGCCCTGGTACTGTTAATATTTGTTCAAATGTATTCTCTCTCCCTCTCTCTCTGTCTCTCCTGTTTCATAACACTGCACCGTCACACGTTCAACTGACCCTCTCCTCTCTCTCTCTCTTTGTCCATCTCTTCTTTCTCTCTATTTGATAACACTGCACCGTCACACATTCAACTGACCCTCTCCTCTCTCTCCTCCTTCTCTCTCTCTTTGTCCATCTCTTTTTTCCCTCCCTCTCTCTCGCTGTCTGTCTCTCTCTTTCTTTTTCTCCATCTCTTCTCTCTCTCTCTCTGTCTCTCTCGCTTTCTTGTTTCATAACATTGCACCTTAACACATTCGACTGGCCCGCTCCTCTCTCTCCTCCCTCTCTCTCTTTCTGTCTCTCTCTTTCTCCATCTCTTCCTTCCCTCCCTCTCTCTCTATGTCTGTCTCTCTTTCTTTTTCTCCATCTCTTCTCTCTGTCTCTCTCTCTTGTTTCATAATACTGCACCTTAACACATTCGACTGACCCTCTTCTCTCTCCTCCCTCTCTCTCTTTCTGTCTCTCTCTTTCTCCATCTCTTCTTCCCCCCCTCTCTCTCTGTTTGTCTCTTTCTCCATCTCTTCACTCTCTCTCTCTCTCTCTCTCTCGTTTCATAACACTGCACCTTAACACATTCAACTGACCCTCTCCTCTCTCTCCTCCCTCTCTCTTTCTCCATCTCTTCTTTCCTTCTCTCTGTCTGTCTCTCTCTTTCTCCATTTCTTCTTTCCCTCTCTCTCTCTGTCTGTCTCTCTTTCTCCATCTTTTCTCTCTCTGTCTCTCGTTTCATAACATTGTACCTTAACACATTCGACTCTCTCTCTCTCTCTTCTTCTTCTATCTCTCCTTTCCCTCCCTCCATCTCTCTCTTTCTCCCATACGTCACTAGATTCTCGAAACTGCGCTAAGTCAACACCTCGTTTCTATAGCGACGCTCTCCTCTTCCTCTCCCTCTCCGTCTCTCTCTTTCTCTCTCTCTCTCTTTGGCCCAAACCCACCTGCGTCACTGCGTTGATCATTCCTCCCCCCATCAGCTCCTCTTCACTGCTCCTGCCGCCACCTGTCAATCAAAACCCACCATACATATATATTTTAAATGTACTTTTTTCATTGCTAGGTTTAAGTGACATCACACCATCCAATCGAGGCTTTTACTGAGATTAAACTACTGTTAAAGCTTCACTATGTAACTTTTCTATGAGAGGGTATGCCACTTGCCTGTTTCCATGGAGACTGCTTTGCTGGCACTTAATCTCATTTCAATTTCTGTTTTTTGAATTAAATTACAGGTGTTCTAATGCTCAAAAATGCCTTGAAAAACACAAATTCTTACTGTGAATGGGATCGCCTTTCCACAGATCTAACCTGGTGACATTCCTTCGTTATCACTAGATACGTTTTAATGCCATACTGTGAAACATTTCTAGCAAAGCAATAACATCTCCATGGAAACAAGCAGGCCCTTAAGTTTTACAAAGTGCACCTTGTTATTAGATATACACATATGATATAATGGACCGTGTTTATAGTGCAAACAGTAAGGTTCAATATTTGCCCATTTGTTTTGTTACTTAGTGGTCCAAAGTTATTCCTCACTTGGACCACACGGACTTCCTGATTTTGGGGCAATAAAATGCTTTCTTTGAGCACGCAGCAGACTTATTTTGACCTCAACGTCTGCTCATACACTTTATCTATACAACTTCAAGCCATGTTTTAAAGCTGTTACCTCCTCAAAAACACACCTGGAGTTGTGTTTTGTTTCATTCACATGTTTGAGTAATCCTGCATTATTATTCTGTCTATATCGCCGAAGCTCAAAACGCTCTGTTCCACCTTGTGATGTCACGAAGCGGTCGTTTTCAAATTAAGAGCTGCCTTTTACCTGTTGTTCAGTAGAAATAAGCAATTCCAGAGCTGAAATTATCCAAATGATTCGACGGAAGGTGTTTTCTGTTTGAGACAAGACCTCAGCCTAAATATGCAGGTTTGTGTGTTAAACATGTGTGAATGAAACAAAACAAAACACAACTCCAGGTGTGTTTGTGATGAGGAAACAACATCAGAACATAAATCAGAGAATAGCGTAATATGAGCCCTTTAAAAGTCGACCGAAGGCTATGATGTCATCTCCAAACAACAATAGCAGGGTCATTTTGAGACAACTGACTCTGTAGAATTGTCCTCTAGTCCCCTGCATAGTCTGTCTGCTGCTGCTCCCCCTCCCTCTCCCCAGACGCTTCCCTGCTCCTTCTCCTCAGCATCCTGCCTCAGGTTTCCCATAGCAACTGTTGCCGCTGCGACAGGCCTTATCACAGCGCCTTGATTTGGGCTTCGAATGCTAAGTAGATGGCTGCAGCAAGACTTACAGCCACCTTACCTAATGCGTCTGCAACAATAGAACAGAGGAGGGGCTTTAAGGACTGGGTTATGAATGCTATTTGAACAGTGGATGTAAACCTATAGGGCTGCTGGGTAATATCATGATACAAACTATACATGCTGTTCTCTTAAATGTCCTATATTACACAAAACTGACTCTTGTGAGCTTTGACAATGTTGTTACCCCATCAAAAACATACATACATACACTAGTGCACCTTTAAATTCTATATTACACACAATTGTCTCTTGTGAGCTTTAAGTCATGTTAGAATGCCGTTACCTCCTCAAAAACAGACCTGGAGTTGTGTTTTGTTTCATTTGCACATGTTTGAGTAATCCTGCATTATTATTCTGTCTATATCCCCAAAGCTCAAAATGCTCTGTTCCACCTTGTGATGTCATGAAGCGGTAGTTTTCAAGTTAACCGCTCTTTTTACCTTTAGTTCAGTAGAGATCGGCAATTCCAGGTCTGATATCATCCAAATGAAGGTGTGCGGAGTTTAAAAACACAGTGGAGCACTTCCTGTATTACTACGTGGCATCAGGTGTCAGCTTTGTCTATAGTGGCATCTCCTGCATATCTCCATGCATATAGACCAGTTTAATTCCATACTATGGAACATACTGTATGCATAGCAATAACATCTCCATGGACAAAAGCAATTCAAGATGCTGCTCCAGAAAAGTGACTTAATGTGCCTTTAAATGCCGCTCTATACTAAGATTTAGAGTGAGTGACAGGTGGAGTTAACCAATCACAGGGAAGTATGAACTCACAGAAGAAAAGAAACATTATTAAACATGTGAAATTAACAGTTGCTATGCCGTCCGCTAATCTACGTTTTCAGAGAGATGAAAAAAAAAATTGTACCGTTGCTATAGCAATTAACAACTAAACATATATAAAATTGTTTGAATGACAAAAGTGGCCTGCAAAGTGGCGCAATAACTGGACTGTGACTGAAACCCATGAATATAGATTGTGTTTTTTGAGTTATAGAATTTGTTAATATCATTATTTTTGTTTGTTTTTTTAATTTCATTTTATCACATTTTTAAAGATGCATTATGTAACCTTTCTGGGTGTATGTCTTCCACCTGCACACATCAGTTTTAAATAGGACAATTGTCAAATATAGTTTGTGTATCGCCGTTATTGACTTCTAAATTAAGCATTTTTGAATTCCGTCCATTACTGTAAGTTTTTACCTACAGAGTGACAAGGACCTGGAACTCTCCCAACAACCGCCTAATATATAACCTCGAATTAATCATTTAGTGACATGTCTTTGGTTCAAAATAATCTGGGGTACTTTTGCATATGATTTCCTCTTTTTCCTCTTATACGTGGAGCCTTTTTCTTGCTTATACGACTAAATATTCAACTTTCCCCTATGTATTACATTAGCATAGCCGCTCACCACTCCATTAATTCAACCCAGTGTTGTGATTAACACTGTAACCAGCATTTCCATATCGCCAACATCACAAGGGATCCTGCCTCCTCTCTGCGCTCATTTACATTTTCATTTGGCTGTGTGCAAATAAGACTCAAATTATCATATGCTTGACTGATAAGGAGCTGTTAAAACGCTATTTAGGGGCGAAAAACTCAAAATGGCCTCTCAAGTGAAAGTATGGTCTGGAGCTGTAGACTGTAGCGTTGGGTCCATGGTGCCTTGGTATAATGTATAATATGAGGGTGAGAAGCTAACTGAAAGCACTAATCTCTTAGAAGCTCTGTTACGTAAATTAGACTTTATCGGAGTTTTATTTTAGAGGTCCTATATTACACAAAATTGACTCAAAATTGGCTATTCCAGGGCTGAAATGATCCAGTTTTGTTTAGTGGTGACCCCTACATGTTTGCATGGATATAGACACGTTTAATGGCATATTACAGAACATATGCAAAGCAATAACATTTTCATGGAGAAAAGCAATCGGTGGACTCACAAAAATTGACTCTTGTGAGCTTTAAGTCGTGTTATGTTGTTTCCTCCTCAAAAACAGACCTGAAGTTGTATTTTGTTTCATTCACACGTTTGATTAATCTTTTATTATTAGTCTGTCCACATCTCCAAAGCTCATAATGCTCTGTTCCACTTTGTGATGTCATGAAGAGGTAGTTGTTAAATTAACAGCTACTTTTTACCTTTAATTCAGTAGAAATTGGCAGTTCCAGGGCTGAAATCATCCAAATGATTCTATAGTGAAGGTGTGTGGAGTTTAAAAACACAGTGGAGCACTTCCTGTATTACCACAAGTGTTTTCCGTTTGAGAGAAGATCTCAGCCTAAATCTGCAGGGTTTGTGTGTTAAACGTGTGTGAATGAAACAAAACACAACTCCAGGTGTGTTTGTGATGAGGAAACAACATTAGAACATATAGAAAATACAGTAACATGGGCCCTTTAACACAATTTGACCAAAAAGAACTGAGTTGGAACTACACCAGATGAGCTGATTTGTGCTGTTACCCGAGTCTCTCACACGTAACATTACAGTCACAAGCTCGTTACCATTTTCCAACAGTTTTTCAGTTAGTCACTCTCAGCTTTTTGTTGAAAATCAAACTCCATGAACGCTCGCATCGATCTCAGGCTCTTGAAAATGTGCTGTTTAAATCCATTTTCTATCTTTTCTGGAGTTGATCGTAAAACGTTTTAGTCTGTGTTTGCTAATGCGTGCACTGTGTCACCATGGCAACTGCTGAACATTCCGCCAACAGAGATGCATGTAGTACACCCCCAGCGTGACATCACTGCGCAGTATCAGCATGGATTTATACTGGACAACAGCAGGAAGTTTACTTTGTATTTTGTACTTTTTTATTTTTATTTAGTCTAGAACTGTATTTCTCAAACTAACTGTACTCAAGCTTGGTTAGGTATAATGTTTTACAGTATGGCATTAAACCTTTCAGTTTCCATGGAGACAAGCAAGTGATCCCACCAAGATTACAGGGCAGATCTGTGGAGAGGTGACACTGCTCACAACAGAATTCAAAGTATCACCTGCTTGTTTCCGTGGAGAAAAAGAAGAAGTTAAATGTCATAATGTGGAAAATTCCAAGCAAAGCAGTGACATCTCCATGGACTTAATCAGGCAGCGGACCCTCCACTAGAAAAGTTACATAGTGCACCTTTAAAATAAGTAGGTAAAAGTGTTGAAAATGAAACTATACAGTGGAAGTTCATAATTGTGGTTTTATAAAAGTATTTCCGTGTGGAGAGGACAGAATGACGCCATGTTTCTGAGTGTGTCAGAGGCAGAGTGCTGCAGAGTCTGAGTCACAGAGAGAGAACGGACTGTAAAGAGACAGACGTGTCATCAGATACACTCACACAGGAGATTTGGGCCTCAGATTCACTCATGCACTTTCATCTGAGGACCCTTTACCGTTCAAAACATACCGGATTTGCTTTAAATTGTTAATCACTATGGCGACAGTTATAACGTCTCATCATCCTGAGAAACACCAGGACACAAAGACTCTAGCTAGACTCTGAATAATGTTTGTTTTTTCTACCACTATAGATACTTTGCAGCTGATTCATCGACATTCCCTGGGTGTGTGAAGCTAACTGTAGGCACAGCTCTGTCTGTCTGTTATAAGTTTTAAAATGGTCTGACCATAAAGAAATGACTTAGCTTAGGAGTTGTGTTGTTTCATTCACACATGTTTGAGTAACCTTTTTTTTATTAGTCTGTTTACATCTCCAAAGCTGAAAATGCTCTGTTCCACCTTGTGATGTCATGAAGCAGTAGTTTACAAGTTTACAGCTACCGTTTACTTTTAGTTCAGTAACAATCGGCAACTCCAGGTCTGAAAACAAAAGTCCAAATAATTCTAGTGGCACTTAAAAACCCAGTGGAGCACTTCCTGTATTAACACATGACAATATTTCCATAGAAACAAGCAGGATGCGGAGACATGAGAGTCAGGTTTGTGGAGATGCAAGTCCGCTCACAATAAGAACGCATGTTTTTAAAACTTTTATTTTAGTCTGTTTTTAGCACAAAAGGTACAAACTATGACTTTAAAAACTGATGCTACGTTTTACATAGAAATAAATCTTGAAATTGAATCTTATTTTTATTATTTACTATTCACTAAACATGCACAATCTTACATAACACTTTGTATTGTCCAACAGCGCTGACTCCTCCTAAACCAGACACACACACACACCGAATCCCTTGTGTAACAGTCTATCAGCCGGGCCCCATTGTGTTAATTGTTTTGGTGCGGCCGTGCTAACGCTAATAGCTGCTAGCACCTGTTGTGTGAGAATAAGTGTTTTTTAATGCGCGTGTGCTAATCGCTGAGCTGGGGACTTCTGGACTTAAGTTTAACGGAGAACGGAGCTTTTTAAGGAACGGTGTAGTAAAATGTATGACTTTTTAAAGGTAAATTCTTCTTCTTTTATATAATTCCCTTTTTTATTTTCTTAAAGTGACCAAGCGTGTATAATAAGTAAGCATTAAACAACGAGGAGCTGTGTGTTCTGCAGTTTTATAACGCTCGCCGCAGAGTCATTAAAACTGCAGAATGCACGGCTCCAAATGTCCAAAATATCAGTTATTCCAATGGCTGCATCCGAATGTCCACACTATTCCCTACTTAGGGCACTGTCTAGGGGTCACGCCATTTTTAGGGCTGTCCGAAAGTCCAGTTGGTGAAAAAGTAGTGCACTCTAAATTTCCCACAATGCACCTTGAAAAGTAGTGGGCATCGGTGGTCAATAGAGCGGTCAGTGCATTGTGGTCTCTCTACAATCGGGAAAACAACTGCGTAGAGCGACTGGACACAACCCGACTGAATGAAGCAAATAATAAAAGTGCTGGTTTATGGCACTGCTGATCCATGATTCTGAATAAAACACGACTAAATAAAGTGTTATGGTGTACCTTAGCTCCACCTGTTAAAAGACAGCAATAATTTCCACATTTCTATGGTTGTATGCTTATTATTAGTCCATAAATGTGTCAGTCTGATCTGATTATTATGTATGACAGAAATCAAGTTTTATCAGAGTTTAGCCTTTAGACTTTTTTCACCCAGACGCCAGAGTCACATGAATGTATTGAGCCACGTGTCCGAATCGCTCTGTGAATGAGTGCACTATAGGGGGCGCTAAAGACTGAGGGACTATGTAGTGAAAGAGGGGTTAAGGACTAGAGTATGCTGTATTAATACACGGCAGTTAGTCATTGGAATTCTCACTGATCGTGGTATAAATATAAACAGTCCGTACATGTTTTCGTAGTACTACCATGTGTCTTTACATATAGTTCTCTTTCTCAAAATATTTTATTGTACCTATAATTTCTTGGCCTATTCTTTTCATCGCGCATCACTCTTATGTCTTTCCTTCTTTTTATTATCATATTCATTTTTCAGATTTCATATTATTGATTTAAAGGTTGTATAGAGGATTTCCAAGGAAAGTGAAATCCAGCGACTGTTTGTCCTTTTTCCCCCCACAGCTCTCTAAGTAGAAACGCCTCCTCCCGCCTCCTTCTTACGCTTACGCTGTTTGTTTATAGCCGGTGCGCGTCCAGAAGTAATTTAGCGACCAACGCGTCAGTCTTTAGACCCTCTGCTTCAGTGCACGCCAACGCTGGAAGGAATCTTCGACAATCACTTTAGTTTGGCTTCGCTCCTTTTCCCCTTCTTTTCTTCTTTCAGCGACCTCAAAAACAGACTTTCTTTTGCGGCGAACTGGTAGTGGATTCTCGTCTGCCATTGCAACAAACTTTGTGCAAACTGCGAGGAGGCTGCAGTTGGAAAAAGCCGCTAAGAACCGTTGGTCGAGTAAACGGTGTCTTGTGTCTGTGGAATCCATGAGAGTCAAACGTAAACCACGTAATCCCAGCGCGCTGGCAGGTCAATTACGCTAGAAGTGTAGGAAGTTTGATTCACAATCTAACAGCCAATAGATAATGAGGTAGTCTCGTTATCTATTGGCTAATGTTTATCTGGCCCCACCACATCTACAGTTGATGGATTTTCATTCTTTTTCTTTTTTTTTTTTTGGTCATCATAATTACAAGGCTGCTGCATCTCTATAATGCTATCACTGACAATTTGAACCAAAAAAAAAAAATCCATACAACCTTTAATTTTCTTTATTTATTTGTCGTCTTCATTTAAGCTATTTTGTATTTTGTATTATTGATATGAATAATACTGTGATGGGTAACAAAAGGGATGCAGCAATCCAGCTTTTTCAGTTCTGATACCAATACCAATATAGATACTTTGACTTTAAGTACCTGCCGATATCAACCGATACCAGTGTAGGGACTGAAAATTACAATTATTTCCTTAAAACACAGTTAACGTAACACACAAGTGACCTAAATGTGTTTTTTTGTCCTTCAAATCAATACAGAACAGCTTTGTGTGAATACAAGTTCAAACATGAGACAGTCTAGGACATAATCAGTCTGTAAATACTCTTATTATACATCCAGTTAAAGGCCCAACTTTAACTGTGAATCAGGGACTTAAACTAAAACTCCATATTCAGAAGTCACTTATATAGCAACAGTATTTCCCACCTTCTTTCCCTCTGGCCTGTGTCAAACCTACAGTGCGTGATCCTCCTATGGACAGGCCCGTAGAGTCTGTCCTGGTGAAGTTCTTGTGTCTGTCTCCAGATCCTGACAGCTCTCTGCATTATTCATACATGAGGGGAGGTTATACATGGGCTACAGTGTCAAATATAGACAGCAATATTCATGTATATGCCCTGAGATTGGGATCGCCACTCCACAGATCTGACCTGTAACCTGCTGTGCCCTGCTTCACTTCACGGTGATAGATAAGGTTAATTTCAACACTGTGGAACATTCCAGGCAAAGCAATAACATCTCCATGGAGACAAGCAGCAGACGCTCCTCCGAGAAAAGTTACACAATTCATCTTTAAAGGGTCCATATTACGCTATTTTCTGATCTATGTTATTTAAAGCCATTTATTTTCTTCATTTTCAGAAAAACAAATGAAAAAAAAGTAATAGTGTTCGAATAATCTATGTTCTAATGTTGTTTCCTCATCACAAACAGGAGTTTGTGTTTTGTTTCATTCCCACATGTTTATCACACAAACCCTGCATTTTCAGGTTCTTCTCTCAAACAGAAAACACTCTGTTCCACCTCGTGATGTCATGTGGTGATACAGGAAGTGCTGCACTGTGTTTTTAAACTCCATACACCTTCACTAGAATCATCTGGACTAAAGGTAAAAGGAGCTGTTAACTTGAAAACTACCACTTCACGACATCACAAGGTGGAACAGAGACAGACTAATAATACAGGATTACTTAAACTTGTGTGAATGAAAGAAAACACAACTCCAGGTCTGTTTTTGAGGAGGTAACAGCATTAGAACATGGCTTAAAGCTCACAGGAGTCAATGTTGCGTAATATAGGACCTTTAATATTATCATGTGGTCTTATATAACTTCTGATATAGGTCAAGACCATAATACATTTCCGGAAAGGTCCAACTTTGTCCTATATATGTGTTGTTGTTTTTTTTTCATTCATGCTTATACAAGTCTCATACACATAAACAGATACTTAACCCCGTCCTCACAGGCCCATATAGTGAGTGTAATGTATTATTTACATTACAAGCTCTATTGTCACAGTAATTATCTATCTTTAATGCAGTCTTATGTGTGTTAGTGTGTCACCTCTCTCTCCCCTCCCTCTGCTGCTCTCACTCCCTCCCTCCCCTCTCATCCCCGACCTCTGACCCCTGACCCCTCCGCCTGTTTGTCCACACTGGTTTTTCACGTCTTCTTCGTCCCAGTGTTGAACCGCGCTCCGAACAATACGAATACAAATGTTGTGACTTTGTTTCTGTGTCCGGTGTGATCGGAGAAATGCGAGTGGACGTCTGCACGTGTCACAGAGGGGGAAAAGCTCTACCCCTCCGTTTTGTTTAGATGCACAACAAAATTGTTTTTTAGACCGATAAGATGATTTAAAGGTTCAATATTACGCAAAATGAACTCTTGTGAGCTTTAAGTCATGTTATAATGTTGTTACCTCCTCAAAAACAGACCTGGAGTTGTGTTTCGTTTCATTCACACATGTTTGAGTAATTCATTATTATTAGTTTGTCAACATCTCCAAACCTCAGAATGCTCTGTTCCACCTTGTGATGTCAGAAAGTGGTAGTTTTCAAGTTGACAGCTCCTTTTACATTTTGTTCAGTACAGACTGGCAATCCCAGGGCTGAGTCTAGTGAAAGTGTATGGAGTTCGGAGCACTTCCTGTATTACCACATGACATCACAAGGTGAAACAGAATGTTTTCAGTTTGAGAGAAGAACTCAGCCTAAATACGGAGGGTTTGTGTGTTAAACGTGTGTGTGTGAATGAAACAAAACACAACTCCAGGTGTGTTTGTGATGAGGAAACATTATTAGAACAGATCAGAAAAGCACAAATAACTACCCTGCTAACACGCACTTCCTGATTATCGGACAATGAAATGCTTTATAATTTGATGCAGACAGTACACAGAGGACTTATTTTTGCCTGCGTATACAACATATGTGTACTGGAATGAGACGACTTTGGTAAGGACGTTAATGTTTTTATATAGCTGACTCTATGGCTTTGTTATAGAACATTATCGCATTTTTTTTTCCCCCTTATGGATCTGTATTTGGATGTAAACAACGGGTCCTACCTCATAATATGCATTTGATTGACAGGTTAATTTGAAGCAGGACTCCTGTGTTAATAAATATACATAAATATAGAGTCAAAATGTCAAAATAAGAGGAAAATAAATAACACTATACATTAATGTGGTATGTATTAGCTAGTCATAACATAAAGAAAGGGCCCATGTTTTCTCTGGTCCCCATAGTGTAAACTCATGGTGTTGTGGTGGACTACAGGAGCTATTAAAAGAACTGCTGAGTCTGCACCTCTCTCCTCTCTCTCTCTCTCTCTCTCTCTCTCCTTATCCCTTGTTTAACCTGTGCCTCTCCTTTTTTCTCTCTCTCTTCTCAATCTCCGTTCATTCTCTCCGTCTATCTGAAATGTAATGCCAAATCTTCTTGATAGATACAATAAAGGTGTGTTAAAAATCTAAATCTCCATCTCTCTGTCTCTTTGTGATCCTTTATCTCCTCCCTCTATCGCTCCTCCACCTCCTCTCTTCCCTGTTTCTTTCTTTCTCTCTCCTCCCCCTTTTACCCTTCTATCTCCTTTTTTTGCTTCTCTTCTCTCACTCTCCTCTTACTCTCTCCATCCCCCTCACCCTGTCATCAGTCTCTCTCTCCTCTCCATACCCCTTTTTTAACCTGCTTCTCTCTTGCTTTTTCTCTTTTCTCACTTCCTTATTCTCTCCATCTCTCTCCTTTCTTCCTTCTGTTTTCCCCCTCTCCTCTAATTCACTCCATCTCTCCCGTCTGTCTCCCCCCTTCCTTTCTCCCCCTCTTTTACCATCCTTCTCTCCTTTATTCATCTTTCTTCTCTCACTCTCTCCGCATTTCTCTCCATCCCTCTCACCCTTTTCCCCCTCGCTCTCTCTCCTCTCCTCTCTCTCCTTATCCCCTTTTTAACCAGCTTCTCTCCTTTATTTTCTCTTTTCCTGCTCTCCTAAGTCTCTCCATCGCTCTCCTTCATTTTTACTCCTTCGCTTCCTCTCTCTGCTTCTCTCTTCTTCCTTCTGTCTGTCTCTCTCCGCCCCCTTTCCCACTTCTCTCCTTTAGTTTCCCTCTTTCTTCTCCCTCTCTCTTTTTTCCTTCCCCTCTCTCTTTTTTCTCTTCCCCCTTCTTCCTTTCCTTCTCTCCATTATTTCTCTCTCTCCTTTAAAAAATTCTCTGAACTTTCAAATATTGTGACATATTAAACCATTTTTAACTGAACTCAAAACAAACCACACCACAACTTACATTTTTGACCATTTAAAGACGCACTATGTAACTTTTCTGGTGGGGAAATCTGCCACACACTTGTCTCCATGGCGATGTTAGTGCTTTGTATCGCATGTTCCACAGTATGGCATTGAGTATGTCTTGTTTTTATTGCTCACAAAGATCTCCTGAAAAGCGTTTGATCGGGCTCGGGAAAAGTATAGAGAGTAAAATACTACTAGAGTAAAAGTACTAACTGGCTTTATCCTACGTCCTTGAACTGGGCAGGAGCGCTACAAACCAGACCGCTAATGGGGCTGATGTTCTACACGGTGGGGTCAAAGGTCACTCTCCTGTTATCTCCTTCTGTTTCTGCTCCATGTTCAAACTCACTTCAGCCGCAAAACGAACCGGCCGTAAAGTCAGGTCAATATGAAATAAACGTTTATGGGACGTATTGATTCATGTGGTCGATGGTGCGAAGACTCCAGGATCTGATTTATGTAACGCTTCATAATAACTCTGTTTACAGACTTAATAACGTATGCAGTAAGACCTAACTCATAATGAAGATCAAATAATAACAAATATTCAGATGTAATTAAGTACTGTACATTTATATTACCAATAAATGCGCCTATAGTCCTTCTGTAGTCCTTCCCATAGACTCAAACTCAAACTGAACTCAAATTTATTACTTCAATGGAGATAAAACTTGCTTGATAGTCGACTGGAGTCTTAAGTTATTTGTTGAGTGTACTTTTTTATCGTTTTTGACTTCTATCACCCTAAAACTCAGTGTATTCTTGGGGTTTACATATAGTCCTCAAGACCAGATCCTGGTTACATCTGGAGAAGGTCCCCAGACGCTGCACTGCTTTGGACTTTCTCTCTGATGACAGTAAAATCCACATTCTAATGTTCATCTTGGTTCCTCTTGGTTCAGCTGGGTCTGTGGTGGAGCTCTGGTCACTGCCACTAACCCTCCGACTACTTTACAGAGCAAGTCTATTACTGTGTTCTTCTTCTGCGGTCAAAGAATGGATGAAACAAGAAGGAGAACGTGAGAACTTGCAGCAGACCAAGTGTTCAAGTGTTCACAGCATCACTATTCATTTATGAAGGGAAAAGGCTGCGATGGGCTCTGGTGTTCGACAAAAACAGACTCTCATCGGAATTAATCTGGAGAAGCTGCAGGACCTCCACCTGCACCTCGGGACCACACGGCTTGAAGTCTGAGCTCCTCTTGATACATTGTGAATTCCGGTAGTTGCTGCACTGGAGCTGCACCATGGGCAGACTGAGCCCAGGTAAATGTACTGAGGTCCCCAAATTTCCCCTGTATCACCTCCTGTCTGCCCCTGTCTGCCTCTGTCTGCGCCTGTCTGCCCCTGTCTACTCCTGTCTGCTCCTGTTTGTTCGTACATTCATATTTAAAGATAGTGTAAATGTTGGGCTCGCAGTTTTCAGTGCTCAGGCTGCAGTCGCCTCAGGGCAGCTCCAGGCGACCCTTGACCTCTCCCCTCTCTCCTCCTCTCTCCCCTGTTCTCCTTCTCCTCCTCTCTTCCTCTCCTCTCCCTCTTTCTCCCTTGTTCCCTTCTCCCCTCTCCCTTTTTTCTCTCCTCCTTTCTTCCTCTCCCTCTCTCTCCCTCGCTCCCCTTCTCCTCTCTCCCTCTTCCCCTCTGCCCCCTTTCTCCCCTCTCTCCTTCTCTCCTCCTCTCTCTCCCCCTCTCCTCTCTTCTCCCCTGTTCTCCTCCTCTCTTCCTCTCCCTCTCTCTCCCTCCCTCACTCCCCTTCTCCTCTCTCCCACTTTTCTCTTCTTCTCCTTCTCTGCGCCCCTTCCTCCCCTCTCTCCCCCTCTCTTCTCTCCCTCTGTCCCCTTCTCCTCCTCTCTACCCCTCTGCCCCCTTTCCCCCCTCTCTCCTTCTCTCTCTCCCCCCTCTCCTCCTCTCTCCCCCTCTCCTCCCCTCTCCCTATCTTGTCCTCTCTCTCCCCCTCTCCTTCTCTTTCTCCCCCTTTCCTCCTCTCTCCCTCTCTCCACCTTCCCTTTCCCTCTTCCTTCCCCCTCTCCGCCCCAGGCCCACAGTACGGCAAACACACAGAGCCAAAACAGTATGCATGGTGACTCCACGCACACACACACACACACACGCACACACGCACGCACGCACACACACACACACACACGCACGCACACACACACACACACACACACACACAAGAGCCCTGTCAGAACACATCAACCATGGGGGTATGTGCTTGTTCGACTATGGGGAATGTGTAGTGGAAAAATGACTTGTTTTTACAGTTTTCACCACAGATTCCCGGGGATATTTCCGACTCCGTAATATCAGATGTGACGTGTGACACAAAGATGGAAACCCACAGTACAGTGAAAAATGAACGGTTTTGTTACGTGTATATTATTCCAACATAGGATCTGTCAGGGGGCTACCAAAGAATTCTACACCGAGACTGTTGAAATGTAAAGTTATAATGAAAATAAATGTAATTACCATTTATCTTATGTCTTAACAATTCACCAAAAGAAACAAAGATGATTAAAGGTCCTATATGACACAAAATCAACTTGTGTTTTGTTTCATTCACACATGTTTAAGTAATCTTTTAGCAATATTTTCAAGTGAACAGTGAACCTTTTACCTTTAGTTCAGAGATTGGCCAGTCCGGGGCTGAAATCATCCAAATGATTCTAGTGAAGGTGTGTGGAGTTTAAAAACACAATGGAGCACTTCCTGTACGACTCCAGGTATGTTTTTGATGGGGAAACATTATAACTTAGATCAAAATTGGTAATATGGATTTTTTAAATAACCAACTTAAAGGCCCCGTACCCAGTGTTTTCCCGTCTTGTTCCAGTACAGATACTATATTGTTTAAGCAGCTCTTGAGGTCAAAATAAGTCTGCTGTGTACTGTCTGCATCTAATTATAAAGCATTTTATTGTCCAAGAATCAGGAAGTGGACATTAGCATGCTAGTTGTTATTAGTGTGACTGTGGCTTCACTCTTCACTTCATTCTGGTCTGTGAAAGTCGTGAAGTGTTTAGTGTTTAAGTGCTTATAAACTCATCATGGTGAATAAGGTAAGTGAGGAGTTACTTTGGACCAGAACTGTACTGTAAACTGAATCTTGAACATTTCTGCAAATCAAATCCCAATATTTGTCAGAAAAAAAAGAAAAAAAAAAAAAGAAAAACACATTGAGGAACCTTCGCTGGCACCACCACACTGCCCGGTTGGTGGTCTGAGCTCCTCTTGCTGCTGCACTGGAGCTGCACCACGAGCAGACTGAACAGGTAAATGTACTGAGGTCCCCAAACTTCACCTGTATCACCTTTACGAGTCCCCTGTCTGCACCTGTCTGCCCCTTATCTGCTCCTGTTTGTTCCTGTCTGCCCCTGTCTGCTCCGATATGCACCTGTCTGTTCTTATCTGCTCCTGTCTCCTCCTGTCTGCACCTGTTTACTCATGTCTGCCCATGTTTACTAATGTCTGCTCCTGTCTGCCCTTGTTTATTCCTGTCTGCACCTGCCTGCCCCTGTCTGCTCCTATCTGCATCTGTCTGTTCTTATCTGCTCCTGTCTGCACCTGTCTGCTCCTATCTGCATCTGTCTGTTCTTATCTGCACCTGTCTGCTTCAGTCTACTCCTATTTACCCCAATCTGCTCCTGTCTGCCCCTATCTGTTCTTATCTGCTCCTGTCTGCACCTGTTTACTCCTATCTGCCCCTGTTTATTCCTGTATGCACCTGTCTACTCCTGTCTGCTCTTGTCTGCACCTGTTTACTCCTGTCTGCCCATGTTTACTAATGTCTGCTCCTGTTTACTCCTGTTTGCTCCTGTCTGCCCCTGTTTATTCCTGTCTGCTCCTGTCTGCCCCTGTCTGTCCATACGTTCATATTTAAAGACAGTGTAAAGTTGGATTTGAACTCCTTATACAAACTGTACATCCACACGTGTTCACACATACGCTGCGTAGCCGTTAGCCCAGACGCGTAGCTGTTAGCGCAGACGCCTGAACGCCTGGATGCTTTTGCACACGTAGCTCTGTGTTATGAGTGTTAGCATATGTTAGCATACGTTAGCATACATTTCCCTCTCCGGCACATGTGAGATCTGCGTGTTTGTTTGAGCCTGTGTCAGACCAGAGAACAGGGCTGTATATGTCACACAGAGCTGCAGGGGGTGACTCCTGCATGCCCTCCTCTCTCTCTGTTTCTCTAGCTCTCTTTTTTCTCTCTTTCTCTCTCTCTCTCTTTCTCTCTCTATTTCTGTGTGTGTGTGTGTGTGTGTGTGTGTGTGTGTGTGTGTGTGTGTGTGTGTGTGTGTAGTTGAATCTGAACCACAGGCCGTATAAAGAAGTGGACTAAGCGAGTGTGACGTCACCCATAGCATTCAGCCCCAGTCAAATGAAGCTTACAAAGGCTAGCAGTTATAGCAGCGAATTTGGAGCCAAATTAGTATTAATAGATTTGATTTACAGACAAAAAAGTGAAATAAAAACACCAGGATTGTGCAGAGTGAGTTAATACGAATATTTTAAAACCAAAATGAGGAGTCTGACAGAAGACGTTCGGGAGAGGCAACGGTTTTTTAATACAAACTGAATTACAGCCAGAGTCGATGGAGCCGGAAGTGCCCCCATGCTCACTTCCTATTTGGAATGTGATGGCTAGCAGGTTAGCTATGTCCATTTATATATACAGTCGAGGTGTGAAGTACCACTTTCTTTCTCTCCCTCCTCTCTCTCACTCCCCTATTTGTTTCCTCTGTCCCTTTCTTCCTCTCTCTCGCCTCCTCCCTTCCTCCAATCTCTCTCCTCTCCTCCTCTCTCCTCCTCATATTTTTCTCTCTCCTTTTTCCCGCTCTCTTTGTTTCCTCTCTCTTCCCTCACTCCCCTCTCTTTCTCTACTCTGCCCTCTCTCTCCATCTCCCTTTCTCTCCACTCCTCTCCCCTCCTCTCTATCTATTATCTTTCTCTCTCCCTTTGCTCCATTTCTCCCTCTCTTTCCCTCTTCTCTTTCTCTCCTCTCCCCTCTCTCTGTGTCCCGGTGACTCATGGCCTTTATATTGGCTCTTTAAGCTGTTCACTGCTCTCATCTTCCCCCTACTTCATCTTCACTTCCTTCTTACCTCTCCTCTCTCTCTTTCTTCCATTCTTTTTTATCCTCTTCTCTCTCTCTCCCTCTTGTTTTTTTATGTAACTGGCACAAGGTTCAAATGTAATGACAACATGTTTTGCTCAGACATGAAAAAGGCTTGTATATAAAATGGAAAACTAAAAAAAAAAACACAAAAAAAACAGTCTCTTTCTTCTTTTACTCTTATCCCCCCATTGGTCCTCTCTCTCTTCTCTCCTCCCTCTCTTCTCTGTCTCTTTTCGCTTCTCCCTCTCTCTCCCCTCTCTGTCTCTTTCTCCCCTTTCTCTTACTTTATGTCCCGCTCCCTCTTTTTCCTCTCTCCCTCCTCTCTCAATCGCCTCCTCCCTCCTCTGTCCCTCCCTCTGTCCCTCCCTCTGTCCCTCCCTCTCTTCTTTCCTGAGTGGATGTCGTGACTCTGTGGCCTGCAGTCACATGTTTGCTGTGATTCTGTCCTCCTCTTTGACTCACTCTGATTTCATATTCAAATGTTCAGATGCATTTTCACTATTTTTAGACTCACATTATCATAAACAATACATGCCTCTTAACACTTACAGCACAATGCCTTATACTAACACTGACTTAAAGCCGCACTGCGTAACTTTTTAGCCAAAATATAAACAAAACAAAAGTATGTGATGTTTATTTCACTGAAAAAAATGCTTCCACAAACCATCTCCACAAACCTGACTCTTATTTGGCCTGGGGGAGGGCCTCCTCCTGTTTGTTTCCATGGAAATTCATTTGGCTGAAATATTCCACAGTATGGCACAAAATGTATCTATCTCCATGGGGAATGTCCCTAAATATAGTTTCACTTTCTATTTCCCTGGAATCATGCAGGTGACATGCCACCTCCAGAAGGTTACATAGTGCAACTTTAAGTGGTCTTAACTAAAGATGAATCGATTCAGCGTTTTCAGTTCTGATACTGATATCAATACTTTGACTTTATCTGATGATACTACTAACAGTGCAGGGACAGATAATGTCCTTTCTTCTTTAAACACAGTTAATTTATTACACAAGAGATCCAACTGTGTCATGTAACTGTTATTTATCCTTCAGATGACCACAGAACTACTTAGTGTGAATACAAGTTCAATCATCATGAGATCTTGGACAAAACCAGCCTGTAAATCCTCTCATTACACCCAGTTAAAAGCCCAGCCAAGATATCGGCTGAACTGATACCCAATCCAGCTAATTTTTCAGAATCGTCCGATATTCCATACCAATATCGATACCAGCACATCCCTGGTCTTAATAGAGACTGATTTGTTTATCATGTCACTTTTTAGGTGGGGGCTGTGTTACTATGGCTTTGCCTGGAATGTTCCACAATGTGGCATTATTATGTATCTCAAGGAGACAATAAGCGATGCTCCCACATCAAGTTACTGGTCAGCTCTATGGAGCGGCGGCCCTGCTTGTGCTTGCAGTGAGAATGCAATGTATTTCTGAACAATAAAAACACCTGTAATTGAATATTTGCAAAACAGATCAGATTAATGTCATATTGTGGAACATTAAAGACGAAGCAATAACATCTCCACGGAGACAAACAGATTGAAGACACAATAACTACATGAAACCAAACTTGTTCCCAAATGGACTCAAATGAATAAATATTCTCTTAAACCGGGGTCATTTATCTGCTGTTTTTTGCAGCACGTCCTCTCAGAGCTCCGCTTTAATCTGGTTCCTGCTCAATTAAACATGGCCGCCATCTGCCGCCTGTTTCCCAGAGGCCTTTGCAGCGATATCAAACTGCAGTAATGCCGTGTGGTACACACTCAGCTCACCTGTTTGAGAGAGCAGACTTACCTCCCATTATGTTCCTATTAGAGTGGCTGAATAAAGGTGGCTGAGGGGCGAGTTCTCACGCCTCACAGCACAAAGGTTCCAGGTTCCCGGGTTGCCAGGCCTGTGTGGAGTTTGCATGTTCTCTCTGTGTCTCGCTGGGTTTCCTTGGGCCACTCCGCTTTGCCCCACCAACTCATGAATCTGGGATATGAACTGGATAAGACTCCCATAGAGCACAGCACATTTTTGTGAATTCAAACTGCCCGTGTTGACAGGACATCTTCACAAAGGTCACATTTGTATTTGAACTTGGATTCTTCTGTATTTTCCCAACATGAACTTTTTAGATTTTTTTAAATCTTCAAAGTGCCTGAAATGTAGCTTTGTAAGAGTTAGCCTAGGAAGTAATGCAGAAGAAAAAAAAATATTACAATATGGTATTAGACTTGGCCATTTGTATAAAAACAAGCATGTGACACCACCAGGTTACAGGTCAGATCTATGGAGAGGGGACTCCAGGCAGTAAGAGTGCATGTATTTCAAGGTCATTTTGAGCAATAAAAAACACTTTAACTGAATGAATGTAAGATGGATACACTTAATTCCAGAAGTAATAACATTTTCAGTGACAAGCTGCACAGCCAAAAAGTTACACAGTGTATCTTTAAGTATGAAAATAACAAAAAGCCTTAAACAGTATTATATATGCAAAATAAATTAACAATAAACTGAATCTATAGGCCTAGATTTTTACTGACTCTTATATTTGGCTGTCACAAGATGGCCGCCACATTCTCCTCTGCGGACATCTCTAGAGTTTTATGACCTCTCCTTTCTCCAGACTAGTTCACTGCCATAACCCTGACCTCTACACGTCCTGGCTGTGATTCTGACCCTGTGTTTGATTGACAGCTGCGCTCGGTGCTTAAACTTTATTAGCGTGAACACGATGGGGCAGCGCTCCGTCTCCTCCTCTATGCGTGGACAGTTTTATAGATGTCCGGCCTCAAACCGCGATCCATGAACTAATCAGGAATGAAAGCTAATCAATGAGACGGAGCTGCGGAGCGGGGCCTCACACTGGGCACTCATTTGTACATGAACTCCCACCAGTGAAACGCACAAACGGAACATGGCTTAGTGCGATTTGGAGCCGGACGATTTCAGTCCAAAATCATGGAGAAATTGTGGAAAAACTCATGGAAAATTGTGATTGTGATCAATATTTTGGCACATCGCCCAGTCCTGCAAAATACAAGATGGGCAGTGAGATAATGCTGCCGTATTAGTTTGAGGCTAACTTAAAGCACTGCTCTGTCTCTCGGTCGTTCTAGTGACTTGGAGCTACAACAAGTGAGCTGATTTGTGCTTTAAAAGAGGGGGTGTTACGCAAAATCAGCTTTTTGGAGCTTTCTGCCATGTTATAATGTTGTTCCCTCATCAAAAATACGCCTGGTTTTAGATGTTCATCCATGCATGTTTGAATAATGTAGCGATCTCTCCCAGGCCCTATTCAAACGCTCCTTACCGGAGAAAGTGCTTCTCAGGCCGAGGCTCCTAACACCACCCCCCGCTCCAGCTCATCTGAGCCCGTCCTGAACCAGAGCTGCTCCTGCTGCTTCAGGAGTCTGGGTTTGGATCTAATTAAATTCACTGAATAGGTTATTGCCTGTTGCCATAAAATGATTAGACTAATTAATAGCCTAAAAAAACAAAGGTCGATTACTACGTGAACATGGGAACACAGGACCTCTCTGAACATGCACGTGTTCCCCGGTGGTGGTGCGGGGAACAGTGGCACCAGGGAACACTGGGACCTTTGGAAACTGCTGTTCATACAAACTGGAGAACAGCGGTACCGGGGAACACAGGTACACTTACAGTCACTCTCACCTTTTTGTTGAAAATCAAACACCTCAACAGGATCATGAATGCTCGTATTGATCACAGACTCCTGAAAATGTGCTCTTTTTATCCATTGTGTATTTTTTCTTGAGTTGCACAATTGATCTCTCCATCTAAATCTACATTTTCATTGTAAAATCCATGAAATCATCTCAATTTCACCCAGTATTACGCCTTCCTCTGTGCGAACCATAAAGACTCAAATCTTGATTCAAATCATTGTCGCCAATAACATTTTAAACAGCCTCTGCTCTAAACTGAAAGCCTTCATTTCCAGTAATCTACAAACTTCGCTTTTCTGCCTCCCTAAAGTCAGTAATCTGATTATTGTAATCCAGTTACACACGGCTCCGGCCCTGCTCTGAGCGTGGGTGGTGCACGGGAAACATGCATACCAAATAAAAGTCTCTCCTGATTTACATGGAGCCTGCAGCCCGTGGTGGATTAGCGATTAGCATATAGAGAAGCGTTATCTGTGAGGGGGAGATAGCGTTAGCAGAGCGTTAGCATGTTCGTCCATAGGAGTCCATAATGAGCTTCATCGATACCATAATTTAACGTTTTGTATTTCAATTTCCAGTTCAGAGGTGCTTCCGGTTAGAATACACTATTTCCACTGTATTTTTGAGCATTAAAAATGAACACAATGAATTTAAAGCATAAGTTTAATGCCATACTGTGGAACATTTCAGGCATAGCAATTAGAACTTCACGAGAGACGAGCAGCTGACAGATCCTCCACTAGAAAAAGTTACACAGAGCACCTTTAACTTATCTGCAAATATAAATAATACGTTTATTATTTTTTGAGGGACATTTTGTACTGTGATTTTAAAAAGTCGAACTTGCGAATGATTTTGTTATGAATTCATTAATTATCTAACGTCACAAATAGGTTTCATCTTCTTTTTTATTGGTAAAATACTGAAGGTTCAGTAAGTTGTTTTGGTGGAAGGTACGCCACCTGAAATGTTCCACAGTATGGCATTTCACTTGTCTCTTCGGATCAGTAGGTACAGTACGCAACGAGAAAAGTTACATAATCCACTTATAAACTTAAATCAATCTTTTCAACCAATTTTGACCCAGTTTTTAGTTGGACACGAGCGTTCATGGTCCTGTTGAGGAATTTGATTTTCAACACAAAAGGTGAGACTTGCTAAAAAAAACTGTTGGCTGTTGGGTCATTTTATTTGCGAGCGACTTGTTCGACATCACAAATGAGATCATGTGTTGTTGTCATTTCATTCTGTTCAGATTAAAGGGTCCGTATGACGCTATTTTCTGATCTACTCTATGTTCTAATGTTGTTTCCTCATCACAAACACACTTCAAGATGTGTTTTGTTTCATTCACACACTTTTAACACACAAACCTGCATATTAGGGTTTCTTCTGGATTCTTCTCTCAAACAGAAAACACTCCGTTCCACCTTATGATGTCATGTGGTAATACAGGAAGTGTTTTTAAACTTGTTTCAAAACCAACTTTTATTCTCTGGCTTTTAACACCGCGTGAGTTGTGTGGTCCTCTATGTCTTTTATTTATTTTACTTATTTATTGCAATTTTATGATTTTTATGCTTTTACTGTTTTTATTGTTTTAGGACGGTAGGATCACATTTTTAGCAATTTACCTTCTAAGCTCACACGAGTCAATTTTGTGTAATATTGACCCTTTTTAAACAGAGCTGAGGTGTAAATATTGAGTAAACTTGACATGCTTTTGTATTTTATCCTTTACTTTATAATTCTTATCCTTAATTTAATCGCATATTCATCATTTTTTTGTATGTTGTTCTGTTTTTGTGGACTTTATTGGATCTCAGAGTGACCATACTGGAGAATTATTATATTATGTGCATCATGGAGCTCAAGTGACCGCCTCCCGTTCGTTTTTCATATATATTGAGTTTGACATCTTGCTCGGTCTAATCAGCTCTGTGCTAACGAATGACCGCAAGACCCAGCCTATCATTTTAGTCGATATTTGTTCCTGAGACTTTATAAAGCACTAAGTTAATAAGCATTTCGTCAAATCCTGCATCTTAAATGTGCTTTTCTCTCTTGTTTTATCCCCCTCTCCTCTGTTTTTGTTTCCTCTCCTTTCCTGCATTCCCCTTTCTTTCTACACTCCCTCTTCTCTCTCCTCTCTCCATCGCCCTTTGTCTTTTATATATATATATATATATATACTGTATATACACACACACACACACACACACACACACACATATATATATATATATATATATATATATATATATATATATATATATATATATATATATATATATATATACATATATACATACATACATACATATATATATATATATATACATACATACATACATACATACATATATATATATACATTTATCTATTATCTTGTTTTATTGCATGTTCCATGTTCCTGCTGTTCTTGAACTGTGCGTTGCAACCCTGGAATTTCCCCACTGTGGGACTAATAAAGGCATATCTTATCTACAACATATGGTTTGGTTGCGTGAAACTTCAGCTACTCCTCGTGTTCTGTCAGTTTCAAACCCCAAACCACCTCCCCTTTAAAGGTGCACTGTGTAACTTTTCTGGTGGAGGGTCTGTCACCTGCTTGTTTCTATGGATACGTCATTGCTCTGTCTGGAATATTCCATAATATGACATTAAACAGCTCTACTTTACATTTATTCAATTACAGGTGGTTTTGTAGCTCAAAAATACCTAGAAAAACAGGCATTCTGACTGTGAGCGTTGTCGCCTCTCCACAGATCTGACCTGTAACTTGGTCTGGTTTGGTCTCCATGACGATGGAGACCTGGTGTCCATATATGTGTACAACTACATTGTCAGTTTAGAACAACAATGATGCAAAAATGTTCAGTGTAGAATATTTCGAAGAGTTTAGCATGTTCAGAATGTTTTTTTTACTTTGTTAAAGGCATATGTCTCGCACCTGTTAGCAGCTCTTCAAATGAGCCACAATTGTTGTTTTTCATTTTGTTTTTACACTCAGGAAAACTGTTGCTGTGTTCAGGCACTTAATAAATAGTTTTTGCAAATCATTATTCAATTGTAAATGTCCTCATATGTGGACATCATTTTTATCAGAAACTACATCATGTAAAGAGATAATTTTTAGTTTTTGCACTCATCAGGTCACAATCAGCCCAAATAACAAAGAGGAATCAATAAAGCATGTCATACAAGAGTTCAGGTCCTAGGAGGTTAATGCCATACTGTGAAACATTCCAGACAAAGTAATAACAACTCCATGGAGACAAGCAAATGACGGACCTTCCACCAGAAAAGTTACACAATGCACCTTTAAATCACCATCTCATTTTCTGCAGGCTGTCTTCAGTTATTTTTCTGTCTCCTCTGTTCATTTGCCTATTCAGGTCTTCTCTCATTTGCACCAGGCTCACACTTCACCTGTGTGTGCGGAGCGATCAGGACAATCTGTATGTGACAGAACAGTGAACGTGTGTGAGATGAAAAAAAAGAGGAGAAAGAGAAGAAGAAGAAGAAGAAGAGGGCGGGAGGTAAAGAAATGAGAAAGTTTGGAGATGCGGAGGCAATAGACCATTTAAAAGTTGGGTTTCCGAATGATGAGAGTTTAGCCTTGTTACCATAGTGATCTGATTAATAATTGAAAACATAATATTATTATTATATTTAAAGCATGTGATTATATCTTTTGGTACCACTTTATAATAGCTACTCCTTAATTAGCCTTAATAAAGCATGAATAATAAAATTTTGGGATGGGTGGCAATAGACTCTTTTATAGTTTATTCATGATTTTCATCATGATGAGTAATTAGGACAGTTACCATAGCGATTAACTATTAAAAACATAATATTATATTTTACTTAATTAGCCTTAAAGGGCCCATATTAAGCTGTTTTCTGATCTGTTATAACGTTGTTTCCTCGTCACAAACAGACCTGGAGTTGTGTTTTGTCTTCTCTCAGACAGAAAACACTTTGTTCCACCTCGTGATGTCATGAGGTAATACAGAAAGTGCTCCACCGTGCTTTTAAATTCCATACGCTTTCACTCGAATAATTTGGATCATTTCAGCCCTGGAATCGCCAATTTTTACTGAACTAAAGGTGAAAATGTAGCTGTTAACGTGAAAACTACTACTACATGACATCACAAGGTGGAACGGAGCATTTTGAGCTTTCGAAATGTAGACAGACTAATAATTCAGGATGATTAAAACATGTGTGAATGAAACAAAACACAACTCCGTGTATGTTTTAAATGAGGAAACATTGTAATATGGGCCCTTTAAGATTTAAGCTGCAGCCCTGTGAAAACTCAGTATCGCAAAAGAAAAAAAAAATACAAACATGTCTGCGTCCATTTAGAGCATTTTCATAGCGAATCCTTTTACGTTTTACATAAAGAGCTCACGATCCAGCCTAAATACATGTGTTCACTCCATGTTACTAATTCATGTGCGTGTCCAACCTCATTCAGGCTCCACACACTCCGAGCCAACATACATTTTACATAATCTCACATCAAAATTGAATTGTAGTTTTAAAAATAGATCAAGCGACGTGAGGAGGAAGAAGGAGAAGAAGAGGAGGAGGAGGTGGAAGAAGAGAGAAGGTTTTTTTTTCTTTTTTTTTTTTCGCAGTCTTGTCTGATGCTAAGTGATTTCTGCGTGCGCTAAGGGACTGACCGCGGCTCTTATAGACTTCTCCTTTTGTAGAATCACGGAGCTCCAGCGCTGCGTCTGGAGGTCAGGGCTGATTTTACCGAGCGTTATGTCAAGGTCAGAGCGCTGCCGTCTGCTTCGTTTGGTCCACTGTGAAACGCAATGTAAACAAACAGCCCGGCAACAATGCTGGTTTAATATTGTATTGGAGTAACAGATTCACTGTAAACAAATACAAAGAAATAGAATAGAATAGAAATGATCGGTATTATTTCACCTTTGTCCATCGTTTTAAAATGTAAACTGTTTGCTTTCTACTGATAAAATACATGAAAGGTCCTATATTACGCAAAATGGACTCTTGTGAGCTTTAAGTCGTGTTATAATGTCGTTACGTCCTCAAAAACACACCTGGAGTTGTGTTTTATTTCATTCACCCATATTTGAGTAATCCTGCATCATTAGTCTGTCCATCTCCGAAGCTCAAAATGCTCTGTTCCACCTTGTGATGTCATGAAGTGGTATAGTTTTTAAGTTAACAGCTGCCCTTTTACCTTTTGTTCAATAAAGATCGGCAATTCCAGAGCTGAAATCATCCAAATGATTCTAGTGGAGGTGAATGGAGTTTAAAAACACAGTGGAGCACTTTCTGTGTTACCGCATGACATCACAGTGTGGTAGTGTTTTCTGTTTTCTGTTTGAGAGAAGAAAACATTATACCATAGATCAGAAAACAGAGTAATATGGTGTTTTTAAATGGAAAAGGCGACGTCATATATTTATTTGGCAAATAATTAAAAATAAAATAAAAGTGAAACATCTTGAAAACAACAACGAAGAAATTCACTAATTCATTATTACATAACAAGATATACATTTATTGCAGTGTACTATAGACTAGTATACGCCTATGGACCACTGAGGGAGTACACAGATATAAGACCACATGGGAATATACAAAAAGTAATACAATTTAATGTTGAAAATCACATTGTACTGTCTAAAGAAAGAGTGTTTTTTATTATCATTGTGGCATCCAAATCAGTCTTGAGAATCAATCAAAAAGAATAATATTATATTTTATTTATATAGCGGCTTTCTAAACACTCCAAGACACTGTACAAAGAATAAAATTAAAAATAGTACATTTTTTAAAAAACAAGGTAATCTCATTGAAATCGAGTTTGAAATGTTGGTATCTTGACACTTTAAAGGTGCACTGTGTAACATTTCTAGTGGAGGATCTGCCACCTGCTTGTCTCCATGGAAATGTTATTGCTTTGTCTGGAATGTTCCACAGTATAGATTAAACCTACAGTATCACAAAGGAGACAAGCAGGTTACAGCAGTACGCTACATTACAGGTCAGATCTGTGGAGAGGCGCCTCTATTCACAGAAGGAATAATTGTATTTTTGAGCAATAGAAACACCCGTAATGTATAAATGCGAGATGTATATGTTTAAAGTCATACCATGGAACATTCCTGGCAAAGCAGTAATGTCTCCATGGAAAGACAGAGCACAGTTTGAGAGACACTGCACTATGTAAAAACTTATGTCATTCCAGCTCGGCTCTGGCCCCGCCCCCTGTTTGTCCTGCAGAGGGCGTGTTTCCCTTTTGGGGGCGGGGCTAATCGACTGCTATAAATGAGTTATTGATCTGTGGGACTGCGAAGGGGAAGCGTCTCGGGGAGAGGGAGGCCACAGCAGACACACGAAGAAGAAGAAGAAGACAGGAGTGCAGTGATGATGACACAACGGCCATATTGTTCACAGGGGCTTCTGGGAAATCTTTACGGTGAGGTTGGAGGTCATTGTCGCAACCACCCACTGTGAACAAAGTGGGTTAAGTGTCTTGCAAATGGACACAGTGGCAGTGGAAGAGTTAAAATGACTTGAATTCAGAATATACTTAAGTTTAAAAGTTTTAAGTTTTAAAGCTTCCATCTGCAAGTTTATTTATTTCCTTTTTTCACCAGTAGATAGCCCATGGACTGTGTATATTAATATATGTAGGACATACTATGTAACCTGCTAGCTGCCCAAATAGGAAGTGAGCATGGGGCGCTTCTGGCTCCATCAACTCTCGCTCCAGTTTACTTTGTATTGAATAAACTTTGTCTATCTCTTTGTAACCGCTGCTGTCAGGCTCCTCATTTTGGCCTTAAAATGTTGGTATTAACCCGATTCTCTACGCGATTCTGGTGTTTTTATTTCGCTATTTTGTCCGTAAATAAATTCCTACGCCTAATTTAGAACCTCACTCGAAATTCGTCCCTATAACTCTAACGCTATAGGTGACGTAACACTCCATTAGTCCACTTCATCTGTCTTCTGTCTTCTTCTGTCACTCCGACTGCAGTAACGTAGACAGCATTTTTATTCTTATTTTTACAGATGGTAGCTTTAAAGGAGAAAATGGTCACATATGGTTTCAAATATCTTAAATAACAATAATGGATTTGGCATATATTGCTTAATTTTACATTATTCAATCACTGATTTCATTTTTTTTTTTTTTTTTACGTTCAGAAAATGAAATGTTGACCCTAAATATCTTCCTACTTGAATATTTTTTGTAAAGTATGTACCTTCCTTTATATTTCTTGTCACTGAGGCACTACCGCTCCAAATAATAAATGTTTCAAACTATAGATTTTTCTTCCTTGTTTTTCTTTGCCGTCTCCATCGTTTCCGTGTCACTCTGTCCCCACACCGGTACATGACACACACGCGTACGCTCATGATTTTTACATGCAAACCTGGCAACCCAACCAGGAGCGGCAGACTGTCTCTTTTATGCAGAGGAAATGGTGTCATATCCACGAGCTGTGTGCAGAAACAGAGGTGGGATCCTGAGACTCAAACATATATATATATAGGCGTGTCTATATATACATACATACATATACATACACATACACACAGGCTCTGGGTCCATATGTCCCACTTGTAACGCTGTTTACAGAATCCAGAGTATTTGTGGAGACGGGCCTGAGAGGACATGATGGAGAAACATGCAAACAAGAGCAGAGAGAGAACAGGCTCAGATCAGATCGGGAAAGCCTTAAAACAACAATGCGGAACTTTATGTACGCACAAAGGTATGTAGAGGAAGTATGGCGGGTTTTGTGCAGGATAAAGAATACACACGTTTTCAATACTTGACAAGATGTGAGTCTGGTCAGCGGTGAATGTCCCGGAGTTCAGATGGGAATGACTGACAGGTGGTTTAGCCAATCAGGGACACGCAGCTGTATCAAAACAAAAATGGACGCTTACGAGGAAAAACTGAAAGGAAAAACATCACAAGGGACTGAAAAACATCAAGGGTTTCTATAGGATCAATGAGCGAACCACTAAATTCTTGACTCCATTGAGATGTTGTTGGTTTGTGTAGAACATTTCACAATATAGCATTACACTTCCTGGTTCACGGACACTAAAATGTTTTAGAATTGGATGCAGACGACACACAGCCGTCTCATTTGGACCCTAAGTACTGGGGCAAAACAAATGTTACTGTATTTCTTGTAGTTTGACGGTGCGAACCCAGGTCCCGTAGATGAATGGTGTTGTTATGTCTTTGGGCAAGACACTTCACATCAAAACAAATATGACTGCTAACAAGGAAAAAAGAAAAAAAACAACAACTCTACAGTATCAATGAGATAAACTGACAGGTGACCAATGAGCTCCTTCATTTCACATGTTACTGTTGGGTGGCCTATGCATAGATCTGACTTGTAAGCATGGACATCTGCTTGTATTCATGGATAAAGGTGTTTTTTAACATTGTAGAGATATTCTAATATTCAAATTGTGTCTTGACTTTTAACCTTGATGCGTTAATAAGTGCTTTTCACCACTCTCAGAGACCAGAGCAGAGTTTTGCCATCGCAATAATGCTAGCAACAACTACCATGCAAACAGCACACTTCCTTCTTTCCTTCACGGACACTAAAATGCTTTATAACTGAATGTAGACAACACACAGCAGTCTCATTTTAACCCTATGAACTGCTTTTACAATACATCTGTACTGGGGACAAGACTAATTTGACTTTATTTCATGGAAAATTTGATACAGCTCATTTCATTTAGAATTTACCAAATGTGCTGATAGTTCGTGTTGTGTTGCAGTGAGCTTCTTCAGCGCATTCCCACAATCCCCCTGTACTCCCTCCTCCCTCCCTCTTTCCTCCTGGACCCTCCCCCCTCTCCCTCTCTCTCCCTTGGACCCTTCCCTCGGCTCTCTATTAGCTGCAACAAACTGGAGTCCGCTGCAGATGTTTTTGGTGAAATCTGGCAACCTTTCTCTAAACTAATCCCCCAAGCTCCGAGTGAGAGAACGTGAGGAGGGATGGAGATGGAGAGAGAGGGAGAGAGAAAGAGGGAGAGAGAGAAAGGCCAGGCAGACACTAGGGCCGCTTAGACCACCAAGAGAAAAGAAGAGAGGGATGGAGAGGAAGAGGAGGGAGAGAAAGAGAGAGAGACAGGCCAGGCAGACGCTAAGGATGCTAGACCACCATGACAGCAGAAGAGAGGGATGGAGAGGAAGGAGACAGAGAGGGAGAGAGTGGTATAGGAATTGGAGGAAACAGGAGGAGAGAGAGGAGAGGGACATGGGAAGGAGAGAGAAAGAAAGCAAGGGAGAGACAGAGGGGGGAGGTAAAGAAGGAGAGTGAAAGAGGAAGAAAGAGAGAGAGCGGCTAAAGGGGAGAGAAAGAAGTGGGAGGTACAGAAAGGAGAGAGGGAGAAGGGTGAGAGATGGAGGGAGAGAAGAGGGTGGGAGAGGGAGGTGGATGGAGAAGAGAAATAGGAGAGCAAGAGAGCCGGACAGGTAAAGAAGGGGAGTGGGGAAAGAGGGAGAGAGAAGAAAGAGAGAGCAGAGAATGGAAGAGAGAGAGAGGGAAGGAGGGAGAGTGATGGAGCAGAAACATGTGGGTCTCTGAAAGGTCAAAGAAACATGATGTAACATACCCTATAGGACTGAGATACAAGCAGTTATCTATGAAGGAAAAGAGAGAGAGACCAGGGGAGAAGGGGAAGAGAGGAGGAGAGGGAAAAAGAGAGGTAGGAGCGAGAGAGAAGGAGAGAGAGACCAGGGGGAGATGGGGAAGAGAGAAGGAGAGAGAAAAAGAGAGGTAGGGAGGAGAGAGGAGACAGAGAGACCAGGGGAGAAGGGGAAGAGAGGAGGAGAGAGAAAAAGAGAGGTAGGGTGGTAGAGGAGAGAGAAGGAGAGAGAGAGACCAGGGGAGATGGGGAAGAGAGGAGGAGAAAGAAAAAGAGAGGTAGGGAGGAGAGAGAAGGAGAGAGAGATAGGAAAGACAGAGAAAAAAGAGAGGTAGATAGGAGGAGAGTGAGAGAGACCAGAAGAGAGCGAGAGAGTGGGAGAGAAAGGTAGAGAGGTGAAGTGGAAGAAAGAGAGGAAAGAGGGCAGAGAGGGGGAAGAAGGTAGAGGAGGACAGGAGGGGGGGTTGAAAGAAGGGTAGAAAGGTAAAGAAGAGAGGGGGGTGGGAGAAATGTAAAGCATGGGAAGAGACAGAGAGAGAGAGGGATGGAGAAAGGTGAAGAACAGAGAGAGAGGAGGAAAGAGAAAGGAGGGATGATGAGAGAGAAAAGAGAAGACAGATAGGAGATATGAAAGGAAAGACGGAGGTAGGGAGAAGAGAGAAACAACGAGAGAGAAGAAAGAGGGGCAGGAGAGAGAGAAAGAAAAGAGAGAGAGGATAGATGAGGGATAGGAGAGAGTAACAGAAAGAAGAGATAGTGAGAAAGAGAAGAGAAGAACATATGCTCTAACAGACACTACAGCTGTCCGTGGAGCTGGACACATCTGGACTAAACATGAATGAATTGAACAAAATCAAACCTTCTTTGAACTAAACTACAAATATTTGCACTCCACAGAACCACAGCCGCCGAGGGGCCAGCGGAACTGCGCCAATCTGTGCCAACACACGCCACATTCACACACAGGAGAGATGGAGGAAGTGTCTTGCCCAAGGACACAGCAATAAATCACCTCAACCTTCATTAGAACCATCCAGTTACAAGCTGACTGCAGAACTGCTATAACTGCCCCTAATCCAAACAACAATTAAAAATAAAGTTAAATTTACTACAAAACTTTACTGAACACAAAAAATATACAAATTAAACTAAATAAAATATTAACTTAAAGGGTCAGTATTATTTTTGATTTGTGTTATAATGTTCCTGGAGTTGTGTTTTGTTTCATTCACACGTTTAACACACAAACCCTGCAGGTTGAGTTCTTCTCTCAAAGTGAAAACTGTTCCAGTTTGTGATGTCATGTGGTAACACAGGAAGTGCTTCACTGTGTTGTTAAACTCCACACACCTTCATTAGAATCATTTGGATCATTTCAGCCCTGGAATTGCCAATCTCTACTGAACTAAAGCTAAAATTTAGCTGTTAACTTGAAAACTACCGCTTCATGACATCACAAGGTGGAACAGAGCGTTTAGGATTACTTAAAAACATGTGAATGAAACAAAACACAACTCCATGTATGTTTCTGATGAGATAACGACATTCTAACATGGCTTAAAGCTCACAAGAGTCAATTTTGCATAATATCGGACCTTTAAAGTCAATATTTTCTGCTTTTCAGAGATCAATCTGTAATAAAAAATATACAGAGTGAGTTTCTGCATGGCGTATGTCACTTTTACCTCGATAAATGAACGTGTCGTGAGTCGGAGTTGTGTTGGTTTCCATGGTAACCCCTCAGGCCTGGGCTCTGACAATAGGCCTGTGCCGTGGGCCTGGTATCTCCATCTGCCATAGAGAGTCATTATCTCCAACATTTAGCTTCAGCAGTAAAGCAGCAGCAGCAGCACTCGCTCTGTACAAACAAGAGAGGAGAGATTAGACAGCCCTGACGTGAACAAGAGCCCAATCAGACGACTCACAGCTCAAAACACATAATGTATAGGAGTTCAGATCAGTTGAATTCAGAATAATCATTTAGGATTTAGTTTTAATGTCAAGATTTTTACATTTGATTCAGCTCATTTCAGTTTATTTGGCGTATTATTGCACTTATTCATGCCTTAAAAGTGCATTTGTGTAACTTTTCTGGTGGAGGGTCCGTCAAATGCTTTTCTCCATGGAGATGTTATTGTTTTGACTGGAATGTTTCGCAGTATGGCATTAAACCTTTCTATCTTCATGGAGACCAAACCAGACCAAGTTACAGGTCAGATCTATGGAGAGGCGACCCCGCTCACAGCCAGAATGCCTGTTTTTCTAGTTTCTTTTTTAGCTATAAAACCACATAAAAAAGAAGCTATAAAACCACAAATAGAAACAAGACTGTGACTGATCTTCAACCAAAAGGTTACAAACAAACCACAAACACATGAACAAGAGGGGTATTATTTTCTCATCTCTATTTCTGATCAAAATAACGTGATGTATGGGGGACGTAGGCTTGTGGGCTGAGCCTTTTACAGCATCTTACAGCTGACTATAAGGACGGTTTCCTGACAGTCTCCTCCAAAATTCTCCTGACATTCAGAACAAAATATATCACGTCTTTTACCTGAAATAAGTCATAGTTTGGTGCTTTGACTCTGATTCTGTAAAAATCCAGTTTTCTCAGTCCTTTATGTCGATTTTTCTCCTTTTTTTACTTGTGTGGTTTTGGCTGGTCAGGTACCAAACGTGCACGGACGACATATAAAAACTCTGCATGTCTTTGATGAGGGAACATTTTAACACGGTAGAAAACTCCACAAACGTGTTATCGCATTATACCCCCTCGTTAAGACTTTATTCATAATGAACAAATTAACACATTTCTTAAAGAGCCTGTACCTCATTTATTTCCCATGTATTTGGGTAAAATAAATCAAATTCCCCTGTACAGGTATATTGTATTAGCAGATCTTGAGGTCTAAATAAGTCTGCTGTGTGGCTGTCTGCATCTAATATTGTCTCATAATCAGGAAGCGTGTGTTATCATGCTAGTTGTTGTTAGCAAAACTCTGGCCTTTGAGAGTTGCGAAAAGCGCTTATAAACTAAATTGAATCTTGAATGCATGAGTGAGGAGTAACTTTGGACCACTGTAAACCGTTTTAAATGAATTAGTTCTGTTTTTGTCATTTTTAAGACGGTAAAAATCACGTCCAGCGCCTTTAATCGTGCCATATAAATAAATTTGACTGAAAACGGCGCATGATAAAGCGTCTCGATCCTGTACGTTTGAACGGACCTCACTGGGCCCCGGCCTTGGTCCCACACGCTCGGAGAAAGGCGAGCGTGTTACTGATGTATTGGTATTCTCCGAGGAGCCGGCGTCTGCTAAATGACCCAATAATGATGACAGTGCTAACAATGCTAACAGAGACGCCAGGGACAAGGACACAGGCGCAGGCAGGGACAGAGGAGGGGACAGGGGAGGGGGGACGGACACTCAAACTGGAGCAGGGTCAGATGGTGGTCAAAGCTTCGCTCACTATAAACTGTGAAAAAAATAATATAGGTAGTGATAGAAGTATTAGTAGTGCTGCCATGTTCCAAAGTGTGGCATTAAATGAATAGATTTTGCATTTATTCAGTTTATTCTTCATTTGAGATCTCAGTCTTTAACTCAGTTTAAGTTCAGACCATAGACTGCATCTATAAATGGACAAAGCTAACGCACTAGCCGCCGCGTTCCAAACAGGAAGTTCACATGCGGCTCTTCCAGCTCTGACTCTGGCTCCCATTGACTTACATTAGAATATTGTAGCTCCTCCCTCTGTACCTGCTGCTGTGAGCCTCGTCATTTTGGTCTAAAAATGTTTGGATTAACCTTCATATTAAATCCTGTTCATAATATGGAGCCTGTCTCCAAACTCGCTCCTGTAACCCTACCATCATGAGCTTCGTGGCAAAAGGAGACATTCAATCTGTCAACTGGACAGAGTTTATTTGGTCGAATACGTTTCGCAGCTCATCCAAGCTGCTTCTTCAGTTCTGGTCAGACGCTGGTGGACACTGCTTTATACAGTGCCTTGAAAAAGTATCCAATCCCCTTGAACTTTTCCACAATTTCTCACATTATGCCCACAAACATAAATATATTTCATTGAGCTTTAATGTGAAAAACCAACACAAAGTTGCACACAATTGTGAAGCAGAAGGGCAGTCATACATGAGTAAAAAATTTTTTTACAAATAAAAAACTGAAAAATATGGCGTGCAATATTATCCAACCCCTCTGAGTCAATATTTTGTGGAACCGCCTTTTGCTGCAATTACAGCTGCAAGTCTCTTTGGGTATGTCTCTACCAGCTTTGCACATCTTGAGACTGAAATTTTTGCCCATTCTTCTTTGCAAAATAGCTCCAGCTCAGTCAGATTAGATGGAGAGCGTTTGCGAACAGCAGTTTTCAGATCATGCCACAGATTCTCGATTGGATTTAGGTCTGGGCTTTGACTGGGCCATTCTAAGACATGAATACCTCCATATTTGACAGTGGGGATGGTGTGTTTAGAGTCATGAGCAGTGTTAGGTTTCCGCCACACATAGCGTTTTGGATTTTGGCCAAAAAGTTCAATTTTGGTCTCATCTGACCAGAGCACCTTCTTCCACATGGTTGCTGTGTCCCCCACATGGCTTTTGGCAAACTGCAAACGGGATTTCTTATGGCTTTCTTTCAGCAATGGCTTTCTTCTTGCCACTCTTCCATAAAGGCCAGATTTGTGTAGTGCACGACTAATAGTTGTCCTGTTGACAGATTCCCCAACCTGAGCTGTGGATCTTTGCAGTTCCTCCAGAGTCACCATGGGCCTCTTGGCTGCATCTCTGACCAGTGCTCTCCTTGTTCGGACTGTAAGTTTAAGTGGACGCCCTGGTCTTGGTAGGTTTGCAGTTGTGCCATACTCCTTCCATTTTTGGATGATGGTGTAAACAGTGCTCCGTGAGATGTTTAGAGCCTTGGAAATCTTTTTATAACCTAATCCTGCTTTATACTTCTCCACAACTTTATCCCTGACCTGTATGGTGTGTTCTTTGGACTTCATGGTGCTGACTGCTCCCCAATACTCTCAAACAAACCTCTGAGGTTTTTACAGAACAGCTGCATTTATACTGAGAGTAGATTACACACTGGTGGACTCGATTTAATCGTTACGTCAACATTGGATCCTTCTAAAGCCTCTAAAAGCAAAGTGTTGCACTCAGAAAAAAAGGCGGTTGGATAATTTTGCACGCCCACTTTCCAGCTTTTTATTTGTAAAAAAAAATTAGATCATGTATGACTGTCCTTCTGCTTCACAATTGTGTGCAACTTTGTGTTGGTCTTTCACACAAAGGTTCAATGAAATATGTTTATGTTTGTGGTCATAATGTGAGAAAATGTAGAAAAGTTCAAGGGGGTTGGATACTTTTTCAAGGCACTGTATCTGCCTGAAGGGAGGAGCTAATTACAATGAAAATTACTCTGAGACTAACACACCTATTGGTTTACAGTTTCTGTTAGTTAGGTGGGCCTATTGAATATGCAGTGGGAGTGAGGTCTTGTTAGCAGAACCAATCAGGGCCATGATGGGTGTTTTCACACCTCTGGACCTGACCTGGCTGCCCTATTGTTTTCTTGATGTCTGAGACCTCCATTTCTGTTCAAGGAAGGATTCTCTTTCTTGACAAAAATAGCCTCTTTAACTCCCCTCTCAAACCAGTTCTTTTCTCTGGCCAGGATCTGGACCTCGCTGTCCTCAAAGGAGTGGCCTGTGGCTTTTAGGTGGAGATGTACGGCAGACTGAGGTCCTTTTAGGTGGAGATGTACGGCAGACTGAGGTCCTTTTAGGTGGAGATGTACGGCAGACTGAGGTCCTTTTAGGTGGAGATGTACAGCAGACTGAGGTCCTTTTAGGTGGAGATGTACGGCAGACTGAGGTCCTTTTAGGTGGAGATGTACGGCAGACTGAGGTCCTTTTAGGTGGAGATGTACGGCAGACTGAGGTCCTTTTAGGTGGAGATGTATGGCAGACTGAGGTCCCATGTTGCTCTCTCATCTGTGTTGGTACATCCTCTTGTGAAGTGTCTGTTTTGTTTCTCCAATGTAGCGCTCACTGCAGTCTTCACTACACTGAATGGAGTAGTAGATGCTTTGCATCATGAGCTTCATTTGACTGGAGCCCAACGCTGTGGGTGACGTCACACTTGCTTAGTCCACTTCTTTATACAGACTGAAAACCCACCTCTTTTTCCCGGCATTTAATACAACTTATAACATATAATATTATAACTATGTAGCCTATATGTTAGAAAATATCATTTCCTCATCAAAAACACACCTGGAGTTTTGTTTTGTTTCATTCACACATGTTTAACACACAAACCCTGCAGATTTAGACTGGGTTCTTCTCTCAAACTGAAAACACTCCATTCTATGTTGTGATGTCATGTGGTAATACAGGAAGTGCTCCACTGTGTTTTTAAACTCCACACACCTTCACTAGAGTCACGTGGATAATTTCAGCCCTGGAACTGCCAAACTCTACTGGACTAAAGGTAAAAGGAGCTGTTCACTTGAAAACTTCCACTTCATGACATCACAAGGTGGAACAGAGCATTTTGAGCTAAGGATTATGTGTGAATGAAACAAAACACAACTTCGGGTGTGTTTCTGAGGAGGGAACAACATTCTCACATGACTTAAAGCTCACAGGAGTCAGTTTTGTGTAATGTAGAACCTTTAATTGAATTGAGTAAAATTATTTTAAAAACAAACTTTCTATTGTGACCATGGTCACCTCTCCACAGATCTGACCTGTAACTTTGTCTAGTGGTATCGTCTGCTTGTCTCCATGGAGACAGATAAACTGAATGTGATGTGGAACGTTCTAGGCAATAAACAATAACATCTCCATGGAAACCAGCAGGTGGCAGGCACTTCACCAGAAAAGTGACATAATGGACCTTTAAGAAGCTTGAATGTGCTTTGACTAAAG